>VXAY01004354.1:653922-820883 GCA_013399855.1 Oxyruncus cristatus
CACGGCGCCGGGGACGGCGGGCGCGCGGTTTGGCGCGGTAGGAGCGCGTTTGCGTTAAAATCAGACGTTTGGAAGGGAAAACAACCCACCACAGTTTGCTTGATAGGCTTCCCCCCAGCTGCTAGTGCAGATGGGGCTCGGGGAAGGCTGATTGGGAAAGACGAGGATCACGGTGACTGCCCAGAGCCTTCAGTGATATCCAAGCCCTGTTTTGTCCCCTCTGAACCGCCCATCTCTCTGTGGCAGAGCCGGTCGGAGGGGCTGGCACAGCTCCTCAGGTGCGGGGCTCAGGCTGACGGAACCCTCTGAAGAGCTGGTTGGGGTGAAGCCTGTCCCTTCCTCGGGGTGTTACAGACAACTCGCGTTCCTGTCAGCACCACCCGTTCAGGCCTCCAAGCAGGACTCGGGGCCGGAGGAGCGGCTGCCTCGGCGAAAGGCGGGAGCGATGTGGGACAGGGCACCCGACCCGCGGCAGTGGCTGTAACACACGGTCGGGCTGTGGTGGGACAGACACCGGCACGGGAGGAGCTGTCAGAGCCCCCGCGGGCCTCACAGCGCCCCGCAGCCTTTCCCGTCCCTGTGCCACACGGCAGCTGCTGATTAACCCAGGGCGGGCGGTGCTGCTGGCCTGCTCCGGACGGCAGTTATTAGTGCCTCTAATGTCTTCTGACAGCCCCAGCTAAAAGGCCTCAAAGCAGGCATCGATCAAAACAAATCAAGGGGACGCGGTTTGTCTCGCTCGGGGGCGCTAGCTGTTGGCCTTCAGTGAAGCACAGTGCGGACCCTGCCTGCTGTTTTAGGTGGTGGGTTGTACGTGTTCAATGCCACCGCAGCCAAATCGGAGTTTGGGACAAGAGAACCGGCCACTTTTTCTACAGAAAAAAGGTTTTAGGAAGTCGTTTAGATTCATTCTCTGGAGCAGGAGCCCGGCTCACAAGAGGGCAGCATCCAACCATTTCGTTTCAGACACCATCAATCCCCTGCTCCACAGCTGAAGAGAAATGACAGGAAATTAAAATACACGAAAGAAAGTTTTGTAGAACTGACACCACCTCCAGCGCAGTCTGATTATTTTTGTTCACTCCGTCAGTATTTGAAAATACTTGAAAGAGGAATTTCTATCACTTTAAGTAAATGGATTGATGACTTTCTCCAGTATCACTGCTGTTAAAAAAAAAAAAAAAAAAACAAAAAAAACAAAGGAAAACTGTTACCTCCTGCAGCACTAATCAATAAATCACTAGAAACACTCTTACCCACTGAAACAGCTTTAGAAAGACATGACTAGAGTGTACTGAGGGGCCTTTGAATTAAAGAAACCTAAAGCATATTCAGATACTAATCTTCTGTGCTTTTCAGGTACGTGCATGCAAAGTTGTTTCAGCTTTTCATTTTAGCCACTATTCTGAATTGAAACAGGCGTATGCTCATCACTCAGATTTAGTTCAGACAAGTAGGATCAAGGGTAGAATTAAATCTCCCCAAACACAAAACAAGTTTATATGAAGAAAAGTCCCGGCAGCACTGTGGTGTTTTGCTAATAAGGAAAGGCCTCAAATGTAGCAAAGCAAAGCAAAACCAAACTGAACCAAGTGAAAGGCAGGTGGGGTTGGCCTCTTCTGTGGCTCAAGTGAAAGGATGAAAGAAAATGGCCTTAAATTGCACTGAGAGAGGTCCAGATTAGATATTAGAGTAAAAACTTTCATTGAAAGAGTGGCAGGCAATGGAATAAGTTGCTCAGGGGGGAGATGGTGTCACTGTCTCTGGAAGTGTTCAAGAGGTGTCTGGATGTGGCACTTAGGGATATGGTTTAGGGATGATTATGGGGTGCTGGGTTGACAGGGACTAGATGATCCTGAAGGTCTCTTTCAACGTTGATGATCCTGTGAAAGCTGTTGATAGAAACCATTATCTTTGAACAGCACCTGAAGTGGCAATTTAGGAAAGAATTTATGATAAATTTAGAGTAAAGATTCTAAACTCTTTTAAGGGTAGGATCTTGGCCAAGTGCCCATCAAAACAGCCCCATTGTACAGTGGCTTACTGATTGCTTTCATCATTTTAGAGCTCAGAGGCTAAGGGAATGACAGTCTACACCGCCCTGGTGAGATTGTAGCTTCTTTTAGAAGTGTGCATTCCCAAACATATCAACACACACTTTTCTGGCTTGAGAGCAACTGAGTTGCTTTCCCTTGGCATCCTTCTTCAAGTCATCTGGGAACCACAAGTATCCGTAGTGCCACTGTCAGACCGTGTGCAGGGGGGTGTCACACCTCTGGCTGTACCCCCCAGCTGGAAAGACGAGGAGCACGGTGCAGTTCCACAGGCTTTCCCACCAGGACTGCCGGCTGCAGAACGAAGTACCACGTCTGCGTTGGGTCAGTCCACTTGTTCTTGCTCATTCTCACAGGTTTGATCCTTGAGGCCGATAGAGGCAAAGAGCAGCGATGAGGAGTGGGTTGTGCTCCTGGTGACACCATCAGGGAGAGCAGTAGCCCCTGATACTTGCTGCTGTCAGCTCTGAGCAGGTGTGTCTGTGCTGCACTTCCAAAATCAGAGACGGATTCCGGTGATCAGATGTGGTTTCTAAGGTGTCTCTGGCTCAGCTCCTATGGCTTCCTACTCCTATTTTAATTCTTTTGTGGTTAGTGCTATGTTGATCAGGTAATTAGTGATACATTTTTTTTACATACATATATATATCTTAATTTCTTCTAAGGAAACAAGCATTAAGTCCCTTAGTGGCAAATACATTCTAGTACCAGGAATCATTTATATGAAGCCTTGTGTTTCTGCAATGAAAGCATATACTTTCAAAACCTGAGATTAAAAAAACTTCTTGCAAGATAGCTATCAGACTTAACATCATATTTCCACAGGTTTTTTTCAGTTTTAGATAATCATATTTAAAGTCATAAATTTACTTATACATTAGATGTGGTTTGGTTTATTTCCAGGGGGAGATGTTTATTCAATGTACTTTAAACAGTGTGGTATTAAAAGGGTAAAGGAAACACCCTGATTTAGAAATGTATATAAATCCATTTAACAAGAAAAGATGCTTTGTCAGTCATGAATTGGTTTTGGTAACAGGCAAAATTTCTCCTTTTGAATTTGTTGTAGAAACAACTTGGAATTCTGTATGGTTTTTTCTTTGTATGAAATACTTTTAGTTACATTTATCCATGGCTCACTTAAATTCTTCCTCATGAAGATGACCAAGACCAAATCTTTTTTTCTACCAAACTTTTTAGAAATTTTGACTTTTCAAGCACATCGTCTTGTCTCTCCTGTTTTTCTGGCATGGTTTCCTTTATGTCCAAAGTTCCCAGATCAACAGCTTGGTAGGGTGGAGGAAGAAAGAGAGGTGCCAGGTAGATACCATCTTTGGAAGTCATCACATTGTTTCCTTTTAGTGGGTGGGGTGGGGAATTGATTCTATCAGAGGCTGCATTTTGTGGCATGACCCAATTAATAATTGACAGTCGGGTCAATAAACTGCACTGGAGCAGGGCTTGGACTCCGCGGTCTCTGTGGGAGGTAGGATGTTTGGTTTCTTACCATCTCTCCTGATTAATTGCATTTGCTGTTTGATTTCTCTTTGCACGCTTGTTTTCCTCTGCTCGTGTGTAGTAGGGTGTCCTTAGCAATGGGGAAGGAGGAGGGAAAGCCTGTGCAAGAAAGGCATGGCAGAAGGTGAATACAAATGTGGAATAGTGACATAGTCCCTGGCAACTGAGAGAACCATACCCCACAGCTACGAAAAGCTTTGTGTGGCAGGAATTTTCCAGTATCACTTTTGTTGGGTATTGCTTTGCATTGGCCTGCAGGAATCTGTGGCTGTTTGCTTACAGTCCAATTCTGCTACAATTTGCTGCATCTTTGGTATTTGTTCGTAAGAGCTTTGACAAATCAATCTTTAGGAGAGTTAAAAGTCAAACTGATAAGGGAAGAAAATGACTAATTTTGGTTTATGAGATTTAGGTGGAGATTGGATTTCCATGTGGAGTCTATAAAGTTTACAAGATTTTGTTAAGGTGGGACAAATTAACTAATAATTTTTAAATGTAAGGTCTATAAATATATCTAAAACAACTGCATTGAGGTAAGACAAGTGTAGGCATCAGAGAATTAATTTAATTTCATTTAAATTCCATTTAAAATATAATTCTGAAGGCATGTATTAGAACGGTTGGTGTTCCAAGTGCCCAAAACGGCATCTTGTTACAAAGAATACATCCTTCAGCTAATGGTGTTTCCTCTGCTGCAAGCATTTGTGCCTGAGTTCATAAACCAGCAGAAATAGTTGAACATTTCGGCTGTGTTGCTGGTTTTCCCCTTGTTTGCTTTTGGGTTTTTTTTTATTATTTCCATAGGTTTGTCTGAGAGTATGAGTCATTGTTGTTCAGGATTTAATCTGTGCCATTTTATTCCTTCCCTCCTTAAGACAGATCTTCTGTTCACAGTTTGTCCTGAACAAGTAATTGATTGCAAGTGAGGGAAAAAACAGCAGAAACAGATGAAGCTTCAAGTAACACCAGTTCTTAACTTTGTTCAAATGCTTCAACATATATTGCCAAGAAAAGTGAGGGGAGAAAAGACAGAAGTGGGGTAGATATAGCTCTTCAGAGTTTTTGTGAGTAGTTACAAAGTCTTTGAAAGCTGAAAGTGTTTTTCAGTCTACATGATGACCTTGTAAGAGGCACAGTAAACACAAAATAGTCTAACCACTCCTGTTATCTGTTCAAATTTAGAGCACAACTTTGCTGGTCATCTTTCTCTTGTAGCTGTTTCCTATTTGAGATATGGCCTGGCAATTAGCTGATTCAGACAGAAGTGGTGCTTCCGTTCTCTTTTGCGTGTTTCTCAGCAAGAGAAACTAATTTGGCTGTGGAAAACAGCAAATTCACATAAAAGAAAATCCCTCCTGCTATTCTGAAAATGCAAAGTCAAAAGAATTTTCTTCCACTCAGTGTTTCACATGGTCTGTGGGTTTATGATAATGTGCTAGCTCTCCTGTCTGCCTTTGTTTAGGCTTTTAAAAACCGGTCTTTGGCCAGGATTATTAGAAGCAGGGAATGCCATTTGTTGTTGTGCCAGGCATGGATTTACTGGGAAAAGCTCGGTGCTCTGCACAGCGAGTGGGAATAGCACTGCCACATTTCATCATGTGGCTGCCGCGGGCAGCTCCATACGGGAACAAGTCTGCTCAAGTCTGTGCAGCCAGATCAGAGCTAAGCTCTGTCAGCTGTCAGAGTGGGTCAGCCCGAACCAGCCAGGTGTCCTGACCTGCTGTCATTCATGGGATGCTGCTCCCAAGCTACTGCATCCCGCTTCTCTGTCTTCCATGGATGTGCCCTGTGAATCCAGCATCCTGATGTTCAGCAATACAAAATCCATCTTTTTAGATCTTGGCCTGACATAAAAATCGTATTACACCAATATGTTTATAGCTCTCCACGGTTCTCTAACCTGGATCTATTCATGCCAGGGTAAATTTTTACTCTCTAGACAAGGATAAGTCAGGTGAATAGTGTATAAATGTATGCACTCTGGAGTTTGTAGCATTGTTAGTATGTTAGTAAACACTTGCAAAAATATCTGTCCTTAAATAGAGACCCTGTACTGAGTAAACAGGTAAACTAAAAAAAGGCATAAACAATGCTAAGAGCTTACCAAAGAAGCTTCTCCTGGAGAAAAAAATATCCCATAATAATATATTACAAGATTTCAACTTTCTATTAACATGGAAACAATATATGGAAACACATTTTGAGTGGTTTAACCAGCTGAACCTCTGGCTTTGTCTAATTGGCAGTTATTGCCATTCCCCATTTTTACTTGTATAATGAAATATCTAAACAACAGCAAGGGTTACTTGCAGGCATAGCTTTTATCATACAAGTAAACAGTTGTGGGCAGGCAGAAGCAAGTTTGCTCCTCCCATGCTTCCAGCCTGAAGAATATAATTCAGCTTGAAGTTAGAAGTCTTTTAAAAGTGTTGTCATGGGACGTTGCTCAATCTGGGAAGTCTTGGCACTAATTTATGCTCCGAAGCAGAAGCTGGGCTGACACCACCCACCAGTTCACAAGTAGCTGTAGTTAACTGCAAGGACACCTCCAAAGAGTAGCTGCATACTTACACAAGGTCAGTGCTTAGAGTAAGTTTTACTGTTTTAAACTCTTCTCCACAGCTCAGCAGTAAAATCAATTCTGTGTTAATTTGAATTGTGGGTGGCATGAGGGACTGTGCAGACACAACCAGCTTTTGACTGGACAGGAAATTACAGTCAGTGAAGCTGGAATGCTGTATTGTATTTCATTCTTTGTTCTGCTTGATGTCTGGATTATAAGAAAATGTTTGTTGAGCTAAAGCTCTGTTACACATGGAAGGGATACTTCGGAGTTGTTCTGTATGGACCTTGAGTACTGTGCTGTATTGCAGGGTCTTAGTTATGTTTGGTTTAGAGTTACTAAAAACACTTCAATCTTCACCTATGTCTTTTTCTCTACAATTCTTTATTCAATTAATCCACTTAACATTTTTTGGGTTTCTCTTGTCTGGCTCCCAGTTAGTCCCCAGTTCTTTCAAGGCCCTCCCTTATCATGTGACAAAGGCTGTTCTCAGATCTTCAGCTCCTGTTTCTGCCACACGTGATAAACCCCGCATTCTTCAAGTCTTAAAAAAGTTTCTAGGCTGGAGCCTCAAACACTTCCTGACTAGGTCTGAGCTTTGCAGTGAGAATACAGGAGAGAACGACTACCACATTGTGTTTGGGGTTTTGTTTTTTTATTAGTTTCTTCGATGGTGCAATTTAATTGCAGCTGGATTATATTGTTCCCACCTCGAAGGAAACAAAACAGACAGACAAGCTGAGAACGAGATTTACCAGAATAAGCCTTTTCTTTTATGTCAGAGGTGTTTGTAGCAGAATAATTTCCCAACTAGAAGCTACAGAATTCAGATGTGCTGTTTATAATATATTGGTTGCACCTCCCCCAGGAGTTGCTATTAAACAATTTGCTTTCCGTACCTCCCCTGCCTCCAGCAGCACTATATTTAACTCAGGTCTAGGTCTTGTTCCTACAAATTCTGCTCTGCCTGTAGCATGCCACGCCTGAGCTGAAAAAAGAACTAAATCCCCTGGGCCAAATTCATTCCTGGAGTTGCTTGATTGAACCCAGAGCCTTTATACTGAGCACAGATTTGGCTCATACCTGACTTTGTCAGCATTCACTGTGCTGTAACTAAGTAACAAGAGCACTGTCGTTAGGGGGTAGATGAATAGCTTTCTCCACGGTTATTAGAGCACCGAGCACCTTTAAGGAGTGCAGAAATCTGTGAAAGGAGGAATTGGGGAAAAGGACACCGCTCCTTTTAGAGTCTGTGTAACAGAACTGATCAGCTATTCCTGTGATGTGATCGAATGTGACTGAATACTGCAGGCTCTTGGACTCTTATTCTGTAAAATCCACAGGAGAGCAGCACAGGAAAAGACTGGAGGGAACAGCTTCTGCTATACTGAGAAAGGTACATATTTGTATTTTATTTCTCAGGCTTGACATGATTTGTTATCTTCGCTAATGTCACTATTTTAAACAGCGGTGCATATGAAAGAAGTGGTGTTTTCCACGTTCTGAGTGGCACTCATTGTCAGTCCGTGGGCAGCAACAGCTTTCACAGAGAGAGAGGACATATTTGTGTGTAATGCATTTGTACTGTATTGTAAACCTTGACAGCTGAAAGAAGTGAGATGAGATAACCCCAACTAAATTGAAAATGTAATTTATGGCTGCAAGTATGCTGGAATTTGGTACTCATTTGTATTCAGGAAAAAGCTGAATGCAAGTCAAGCTTCAGTTCAGTCACATTTGTCTGAATAGCTGCTTTTATAAATGTTTTCCCGCAAATATATTTTAAGGGGGTTTTCCTTCTCAAGAGGGAGTTCTGCTACTGCAAAATGCTGTTAAAAAGAGACAAAAAGCTAGTGCTTTTGCTTGCTAGCCCTGTTGCTACTTATAGAGTATCCTTCTGATGCCCCAATAGGTATTTTTTACCTTTTACCCTTTAAAAACCAACTCATATTTACCAATAATGTCAACCAGATGTCATACCAATGAGCTCCATAAACAAACTTGACTTTGTCTCTGCACTTCTTAAGCTAGCTTACTTGTGCTGACTCAGCCATGGACTTCTCTAACAAAGCCCTCAGGTTCAGAACCATATGGATTTGCACAGCATTGCAGTATTTAAATGCAAAAGGAAAACGTCCTGATTTATAGCTTTAGTTTGCATCGGTGGACAAAGAGTTTGACCATATTAACACTGCAAACAATTTCCTTGTCGCTCAAGTTTAGCAATATTTCTTAGCAGCCTGCATCTGGTATGAGGTTTATCTCTGCCAGTCTCATACTGTTGTCTTTCAGCATTCCTTCAGGATCACTGGAATTAGAACTGACTGGGAATTTCCTGAAAAAACATAATTTTGGCAGCAGTCCTTGAAGCAAACAAGATCGTAATGTGTGAGGCTGTCCTAAAGCTCTGTCAGGAGAGATTGCTCAGAAAGCGATTTCTAGCCAAAGTAGGAGCCCCTCTTTGCCCATTCCAGCTGCTTTTCTGGGCAGGGCATTCACTCGGGATTTAAGACCAAGGTCTCATACCCCGCTCTGTCTCAGGTTGCCCCTTTCCATGTGGTGCTTTGGCTACCTGCTGTGCTGTGGTGGGTCCCACCTTGCCTGGCCTGTTAGAGCTGTTCATTTCCATAGAAGTAAGTCATCATTTCAGCAAAGATTTCCTTCCTAATCTCTCACATCCCTCCGTGGGTGTCCTCACTACCAAGTTTCAGTCATGCACTCCCCCCCAGCCCGAAGAGCAGCTTGTGGACAGCAGAAAGCTGTTCTGGGAGAGAGACAGATTTACACTAGATTAGCTGGTAGCCTTGGAAGCAGGGCAGGAGCATGCAGGGGGGATTTGGGACACTAAGGATTCAGCCCTGTGATATAAAGAAGTACTGTGAAATAGGTCTGTCAAGTTGATGCTCAGGAGGACAACCAGCCATTTTGGTCTTTGCTCTTCCAGCCCTTTTCCCCTACCCCCATTTGGGGTGAAATCATTCAATAGGGACTTGTTTTACCCCCTGGGGAACGTGAAAATCTCAGCTTAGAAAACTTCTTACAGACCAGCTCCCTTTGTGCTGTCAGGGCAGAGCACTTGCTGCTTTTGTCAGGCCGCTGCCTGCAGGTGGGATTTGTACAGTTCTGCTGAGCTGCACTAACCACTGGCCTCAGACTGGTACAAACACATCTGGGTGCTACAGTGGGAATAAGGACTGTCAGAAACAAACACTTCCTAGGGGTGCCTGAAGGGATCTTATTCCTGAAATGCTGTCTTTGCTCAAGGCCCAAGAAGGTGCACTTCTTATCCTTGAAGAACTCTCTCACCCCACAACTCTGGCTTAAGTCATGCAGTGTGTTCACTAGGCCAGGCTGGATGAGATCACTACGGATTCCTGGGGACCTGCTTGCTGGGTGGAGGTGAGGCTCTCTGTAAGACGCTGCTCTTTTTGTGGGGCACATACCATTATATAAAGCCTTAGCTTCGGGTGTAGCACCAGATGCCACCGAGAGAATGGCTACTGAGAAGGGAGTTGTAAGTGGGGAGCAATTATCCTGACTGAAACCTATGTGGGGAGAATGGATTCACACCCCCTTGGGAAGCTTGGTTGATGGGGCTCCCAAGTAGGTAGTAGGGTGCTTTTCTGTTCTTTTCCTTTCATTCAATAAGAAAAAACCTGTGTTTGTTTCCTTTCCACCTGAGAGGAGGGAAAAAGACAAGATAAAAGGCTGGGGGGGGGCAGGAAATAATCACCCGAGTTTTGCATTTATAGAGGACAGAATTTTTGTAGTTATGGAAGCAAAGCTAAATTGTAGTAATTTGAAAAAGAACTAAGAGGGAAATCTAGATTTCAGGCAAGAAATAGTTAGTGAAAAATTATATAAAGTATGTTCAGATTGTTTTCGTGATGTCAGTGGAAAATCTGAATGTCAAACTCCCAGGCAAAGTTTCCATTGAAATACAAGATACTCACATTTGGCAATAAGCTGATCATTCTTCACAGTGTTGCACTCACTTGAAAATACATAAATAGTTATGAAAGAATAGGAGGTAAAAAGATATTTCTTTGACCTTTAAAAGTACTAAATTATGAAACTGTTGTATTGTGTTGCCTACAGCAACAGGATACAATATGTTTGGCAGAAGTTAGTTTAGACTTTCTGACCAAAATACTCTGCCTTTCTTATTCTGGGAAAAGATCAAGAAAAGCAAAATGCCACAAAACAGAGATTGCCTCATTCAAGACAGCACAGGACTGAGTCAGGAACTCCAGTCCCAGTCAGGGCACAGATCTCCTCTGGCCTAGTGCAGGACGTTGGTAAAATACGTGTAGAAATGTGCTGACTCCTCTGCATTGCTTTCACAGTGCTCCATAAGCATTATTAGTATGCAAATTCTCTGCAGACTTATGTGCATGAGATACTTAAAGGCATAATTTCAGCGGAACCTTTTAAAAAGTTTGAACTGAAACCTTTTAAACCCTTTTGTAAACACAGGGGGTACACCTACCTGCTTCACGCACAGCTCTGGGAGGGTCAGTCTATTGCTTTGTACGGCCTGTGTAGAAAAAAAAACCCAAATTGTTTGCAACTGAACATTCGTCTCTCTGCAGATTTAGCAGCAGTGACTCTGCAGTGAGTTACACCCCGTTGTCCCCAGGCACTCCACTATTGTAGACCATTTCTCTTATCCTCAATACCATCAGACCAGCAGAGAGAATGTTTTTTGAAAAAAGGTTGAATGATACAAATTTACCAAGTGCTCCCCAGTCACCAGGTTATGTGAGCTAATAAAGTCAAAATTAGATTCTAAACCCTTCAGCATCAGAATGCTAAAGGACTGTCTGAATGCTTGGAGACTCCTCATAAACTCTTAAACAAGCAACCAGGACTTGGCAGTTAGATTAAATGCAGGGAAAATTACAGCAGGACTGGATGTACATCATCTTTCCTCAAAGGCCTCCATTGTCAGCAGGCTGAAAGCACTTAAGGAAAGTGTTTGAAGGACTGCTTGTCTCCACTTTTTCTCAGTTGTTTATAAACTCAAGAATAATAATGTCACTTAGGCATTTGCTGTCTTGGTATCCCAAAATCGTGTTCTTTAGTTAATGCAGATAAAATCATTTTGCCTTTCCTCAGGTGTTATCCATATATTCATAGCAGGGACTTTCCTGAAAAAGATCAGTACAGCTTTACAACTTTAACTTGCTCTTGTAGCAACACACATGTAGGTAAGACAGCTCATGCAAGAGAGAAAAACATTGCCAAAATGAGACTCCAACTGGAGTCCCCTGACTCAGGATCACAGAGTTTGCTTTCATTCCAGCCCTGGAGACTAGCAGTCCAATGTGTGTACTGTCTTTGGAGAAAAAATATTTTTTGGATAATGTTTAGGACTTAATTTTCAGTACAAAGCAAAGCAATATCAGTTTATCCAAGCTAAAATTGTAATGAGAGTCTCTGTAATTAGGCTTAGAAGGATTCACTTTGATTAGAAAAATGTCCTATCCAATAATTTTCAACCTCCTAGGTATTTGAATATCTGTCATCTCTTATGTTTGCATCTGCAGGGATTGACATCTTGTTAATTACTCATAATCATACTCCATTTTTAAGGCTTTAGAGAAACTGGAGATTGTATAATAGTATGGGGATACGGAATCCCCTGACTTAACAACTGCTGGCAGTCAACAGGTCCCCAAGTCTGAGCCAGTCTCTGGAGGGTTCTTTTGTAGCCATTGGAGTGACTTAGGTGTTTTATTTGCAAAGGCAGGTGAGTTGGGACAGCATATTCCCACATTTTCGGTCTGCTGCTCTCTTTGAAAGTGTCTTTTAAATCCCTGTAAGCTGAACCAGAGGTGCTCCCATTCGAATGCTGATTGTTTGATTATGGTTTGCAGCAGGGGGAAACTGCTGAACTGCATTATCCAGCTACCATTTGGTCTTATGAAACCTGCCAGAGTGAGTAAGATTAGATGCATAAAAAATTACCTCAGTGCTTTAGAAAGGCTCGTCAGTAGTTTGACAGGTTTGGGCATGAAATTTTAATATGTTTTCTTTTAAACTGTGTCTTCTCAGAACCGATGTAGTGATACGTGTTATTCATTCCTTTCCATAACGTTGTCCCTCCAGTTCTGTTTATTCTCTTGCTGAATTTTTCATTTGCCTACTATTTGCCACGTCAAATTTTAGCTTTCAAAGAGAAGGTTCACTTTATTATGGTGTTTCTAAAGCACAGGAGAGGTTGCACTGCTAACCCGTGTATTTGGAACCTCAGTACAAGCATTAAATAATAAGAGTGGCTGCCTTGTAATAAGTGGTTATGGGAAACTTGACTGTGTGCAAGTTCAGTTTTATTGCATACTTAATGAGTCTCATGAATCCACATTAAAGCTAAAATTACAGTTGCATTTTCTAAAGGTGTCATAACATGACTGTCTCCTAGGTAGTGGTGGATTTAAATTGGTTGAATTACACAATTTTCATATAAAATATTTTCCAGCTAAGAATATGAAAGCAATTACCTGTTTTGGTACAGATCTTTTTTTCCTCTGGGTGCATGACCATCACCAATGCATCTTGCTCTTGGCAGTCTGCCTTTACAGTCTATTGCTGTCACTAAATTTATTTTCACACCTAAGAAAAAAGAAATTAAGACGGACAAACTTTGAAAAAAACTGTGTTAAAAAAAAAAGAAAATAAAAGAAACCAAGACATGTCTCTCTTGCTCCTTTTAAAAGGTACCTTCTCTGGAAAGTGGTTTTCAGGATAATTGCCTCCTAAAGGAGCTTTGCTAAGAACAACCCATCCAGCTGGTGTATGAAGGTGCTGTTATACAGCAATATTAATAATAAAAACCACAGTAGTTGAAAAACATTCCTTGATACTGCAAAAATAAGTGAACTTGTCTAGGAATAGAAAAAGCAGTATGCACTCTAAAGGTTGTTGCTCCCTGTGAGCAACCTCTGAGGATCTGTGGGGGCAGGTGGGCTCTGCTGTTACATTTTGTAGCACTCAGGTGGGACTCACATGTGCAAAGATCTCAGGCAATGTGAAAAATGGATCCCTCTGAGCACCTGACTATAGGAGTGACCAAGCTGAATTGCTTCCTTGCTTCAATTTTAGATCTAGCTCTAAGATCATCCCCAAATCACACACATTTGAGTTTAAATTTATAGCATTTTTTGTCTTCTTGACAAATATGTTACACAAGAGGTGCAAACAAACCAGTGGTAACAGGATTTTACTGTCAGGCAGGTCCTTCTTGGTAAGGTATAAAAGGAAAGCTTCACAGAGTGTATAAAAAGAGGTCTGGGCATTCCTGCAGGAGCAGGGAGTGGGGCTGGGGCAGCCTAGGGAGACTGCTCTCCCTGCTGGAGAAATCTCATCCCACAGTCTCATAGCAATGCAAACAACAGAGGAGGGAACTGTTCCCCCAAATAAACCATCTCATTCCCCCTGCTGCTATCATCCAGTTTTGCTGGCTGACAGATCTTTGAAGGGCAGCCCCAAACATGCTGGCAGAATCTCAGAGGGCCAAAGCAACAGCCTGTGGCAAGGTCTGCTCAGGGGATGCCAAAGTATCCACTGTAACCAGAGGATTATGCCTGGCATTCGTCCGAACCGATCCTGAATGCCAACAGTCCGTGCTAGAGGGACCTGACTACGCTGGGCTGCCACCAGTGAGTCACGGGCATGCAGGGCTCACAGTTCCCCATGTCCAGGGGTGGGAAGGTTGGACACCTACTGGCATCAGGAGATGGTTTCTGGGCTCTATCCCTTCATTGCAGTTCAGAATCATTCTCTCACCCGTGTCAGTAATCCAAATCCATCACCCACAACCATGCAATCCATACCATCAACTTGGCCATGAAAGTCGAGTAAAGACAAGCCAAGTGAAACTAGAGAGTTCTTTTATGTTAAACTAATGATATTTTCATAGCCCAGCCCAAGTTCTCTGGGGACAGCTAATGTCGAACATTTTCATGTAGAAGAACTAGAAAGAGCTGGAATCCCATCTGGGAGATGCAGATCAATTGGGCCTCACCAGCAGAACTACCACTGTGTAGGAGGAAAGAAGAAAAACTGACATCCAGGCCTTCCTGATCCCGTCGAGGTAAAGAAGCAGGTTCATATTAGCTAGGAAACAAAATTCAGAAAGTCCAAGAAGCAAGATTTTCATGTGCTGATGACATTGGCAAGCCCTGAAAGGAAATGGCTCAGGTCAGGCTTTGCAAGGAAAGCATTAAAGGTAACTGTCAGCACTGGTGACTACTTAAAAGCAAAAGAAATAGACTTTTAACTGCTCCAAACAAATCGTACATGCTCTGCAACTAAGATTAGTGGATGGGTGAACAAAATCAGCTGTACTGTGTCTTGAATTTATCTCCATGGAAACTCAGTCATCTTCTGAAGTCAAAGTGTGTTCTGCATGATGAGTCAATAAATCAGTGGGATAGATTTTCCCCGTGTGTGTGCCAAGTCCCACTACAGAATGGAGGTCTGACAATCCATAAGATTTAGATTTTTTCTGGGACAATTTTGAGGAAGATAAGCAAGAACAGGTAGGAATAGATTTGGGGGAATATTGCAGAGAATCACATAACCCCTTTGCCTCTGGTCTTGGGCAACTTAGGCAAAATGTTTGATGATGTAGCTCCAGCTGGAGCAATGGTTTTGCTGAACTCCAGGTAGGTGGAACATCAATACCAAGTGCAAGTGGAAGCTTTTGCCCGTGTTTAGCAAGGTGGAAGAGAAAGAGATTTAATAGGCTAGAAAGAGTTGAGAGTCATGTTCTTTAAAAATAACAGTTTAAAAACCAGGGCAACTACATCCACCCTGCTGAGATTAAGGAATTGGTTCTGAATCCTTTAGACCTGTCTTCAAATGCCTGATTAGACTTAAAAAAACAATGAGCTCGGCATTCCTTCATCCCAATACTGATTGAAGCACATTCCAACCTGGGCTCTCCTCCCAGGGCACAACTCCCAGCCTCTGCTTGCGGGAAGCAGGGGTGGAAAAGTGGAGGTGTTACGAGGTACATCATGAGAAATGAGGCGTGTTTTGAGTTGTGCAAGAGAAGCTTCATATGCAGAGAATCCTCAGGCAAATCAGAACCCTTAGTTTGGCACCATCTCAAAGGCTAAAACAATTGCTTAATTTTAAGAACCCTTTCTTTATCAGATCTTTTGTGCTGTGACTCCTGCATGAAAGTAAATGCACCTTCCTGTCCACTGGCTTGCCTGAAATCCATTAGAGTAAGGGGCTTTGATGGGATTTGTTGCATGAACTGTACAGGCTGACGTGCATCCCATCTCCTGAAGGGTACATTCAGATGCTCTGAACTCACAAACAGAAACACGCACCACCCCATGCTGCACACGCAGCAGCACCTGCAGCTCTGACACTGAATTTCAGGGGAGAATAGGCACAGTCCCACTGGAGGATTTGAACTGGCCCATCAGAAAAGTACAGTGTGCCCCTCTGTTACATCTCTTCAATTTAATGAGCCTGAGAATTACTGTGATCCAGTTTCATGTTTTTAAAACCAGTGAGAAAGCATCCCCACCTCATAAAAGGAGATGCATATTTGTTTTATCCCCAAAAGTGTCAGAATGATGGCTCATGTCAAAGATTTTATAAGAAGGAGAAAGGCTTCTATTTTCTGTCAACCAATTCACCTGGGTACCTCTGCTGCAGGCTCTGGAAGGACGGGGGCTGGTCCAGTCCTACTGAGACACAAAGCTGAGGTTCTCTGCAGAGCAGGTGCTGGCAAGGCAGTGACCCAGGACCTGCGGGCTGCTTGAAACAGAACATCCCTTAACAGTGGCCAGTGTCTGTTGACACTGTGCTCAAAGTGCTTGTTTTCTTACCAAGGCCAGCTTAGAAGTTTCCCAGTGCTTAAAAATTAGGGGAGTGGGATCATACGCAGGCTCCAGTTGAAGATTTTAAATACTTGGAAATACAGTCAGAGCAGCTTTGATGCTGGGAAGCTCCTGTGCAATGGCATGCTTGGAGCCGGGACTGAGCAGCTGTGTGGGGGAAGGGACCAGAGCATTAAATAAAGCTACTTGTTGACTGCCTGTGACACTGGCTTCTAAAGGGAGTGCCACGGAGCACCCTCCATTACCAAGTGACAGAGTGTCCTTTTCAGCTACTCTAGAGGAAATCATACTTAAACTCTGTGTGTTCTGTTCACACAGGTTGGTTATGGGTTATTCAGTTTAATATTTACAAACAGGATAGTCACCTCCCGTGCCACCTTAACCCTGGGCTGTTTTTCTCTTCCAGATGCTGGAGAGCTCTTCAGTCCCTTTGTTCATTGTCTTCATCTTGCTTTTCGTTCTGTTGCTCGCTGTGGTGCTCATCAGGAAAAACGGCACAGCTGCCCTTATCTGGAATGAAATAATCCGGGAGAAAGTGACCAATTTCATCATGAACCAGAGCAAGGAGCAGAGGATTTTAAATTTCGTGCTGCAGAACGCAGTGCGAGGGGACCCCCGGAGCGTGGTGGACACTATAGATAAATATTGCTCCCAGAAAGAGTGGGCCATGAACGTGGGCAATGAGAAAGGTAATTGCAGCAGGGAGCAGCCCCTGAAAGGCCCTTCAGGACTAGCACAGAGCAGGACATCTCATTGTATTCACGGGGTAACTTCCATCTGCTGCTGCTGCCAAAGCAACCCACCCAGGCCTGTGGTCAGCAGAGCAGTTCTGGCAGCAGTGCTGCCCGCGCGGGGGGAGCTTTTGGACAGGGGGATCCAGTGACTCATCCAGGAAGTCACAGGACCAAATCTGGGCTTTGTGTAGTGCACACTGGAAGTGTGTAAGCAGAGGGTGACAATTTATGGGGCAAATCTAGGCTTGTGTTATACCTCAGTTTCTATATAGGGTCCCCCTAAGGCATAATTCATTATGTTATGTACTTTCTGATCCTTAACAAGATAGTAAATTGCAAAAAAAAGTATGTTAAACTATATGAATTTTGTGTATGCAAGCACAAGTTAGACGTTTCTGTTGAAGAAAGAAATCCTTCCCATGTCATACAGTATCAGACACTGTTGCCATTTAGGAAGCAAATCATCTTGTTCTTGCCTCCTAAAGGAAAATACAGGAACGAATAGTTTTTTCTTAGCTGCAGGAAAGTGGCAATCTTTTCAAAAAACTATAATGGCAAAATGTTAATGTGTTCCCTTATGAATTAGAAACAAAAGTTCCTCTTGCTGGGAAGTTGCAGGGGAAATTTGCTTAGTCTGGGATTATCATAGCTAATGAAATACAACTCTAAGCATTGTAATAAAAATACTTCTCTGACATGGGTACATTTTTTGAAAGTAGCTCCTCATTGTTCAAGGCAGCAGGGTGATGGCAGTAGGTGATGGCTGAGTAGGAATTCCTAAAGCTCCAAACTTTAAACATTTGTGATTGTATTCTTAATAATTTCACTGTAGTTTTGCTCTGATAAGATGGCCTTTCCTGAGATAATTGAAGTTAATGCATCTTTAGTTTCTAAGATTTCAAGAGTGACCACATGGCCTCAAGATGCATCATCATCATCATCACAATATTCATAAACAAATAACACCCAGTAAAATATCACTTAATGAAGTGTATACATAGATTGAAAAATTCCAGGGCTGAGTGCAAAATCCCTTTGAATACTTTTCAGTTTAGTTATCTAGTTTCTAGCCATACAAATAAGAGCAAATAGTTTTCCCACACTTAAATCCTTTTCTTCAGAAGACACAATATGTTACACAGTCACTTCTTTTGGACAACATTTTTGTTGCTAACAATTGACTAATGTTTTCCATCCCACAAAGTCATGTAGTGAATCCAAATATTTGGCAACTTTGTAAGCAGATTTTTCTTTTTTCCTTTAAAGATCAGTATTTAGGATAAGAAATTTTGTACCAGACTACAGCATGTAACATTTGCAACAACCATGAGCATTCAAAATTTGGGAGTTACATATTTCACAAATATGGCCAGATTCTGTAAAAAATTCCTGGAAAAAAACCACTGCATTTTCCCCTTCTAACACTATAAATTAGTCAATTCAGGGAATTATATAAGTTACCTTCTGGGAATATCAGTTAAATCAGGGAATTCTTTACTCAGAAATGTTTATTGTTATTGTAAACTAAGGTATTTTTTAAGCTGAAAAAATTTTGAAAACTTCAAATTTCAACTTTGTGATCAACTTGATCACAAATGAGCCAGTTTGCAAAGGATACAGTATATAATTTGGCATCAAGCCTTAATTTTTCAATGTCCTGAGCAACTGAGTACATGGATTTTGTAAGTTCCTCATCTCTAACTTGCTCTTCTGTATGTGAACCAGCTTGATTTTGTCAAGAGGTAACCTATTTCCATTTTAATCAGGTTTAATCTTAGACAAGACAGTGGAAGAGGTGAATCCATCAGTTGCACTGGAGCTGGGATCATACTGTGGCTACTCAGCAGTGAGGATTGCTCGGCTCCTGAAGGCAGGAGCTCGTCTTCTCACCGTGGAGTTCAACCCAGAATTTGCTGCTATAGCCCGACAGATGATTGAGTTTGCTGGAGTACAAGACAAGGTAAATACCATTTTGTATTTACAGTAGCAAAACTGGTTAGAATTTGTATGCTTTTTTTCTCTTTGTTTAACCAGCTCCATCCCTGACTTCTCACAGCAGTACAGCTCAGGGCTCCACCGTGTTATCTCCCAGACTAGAATACTGCTTTTCTCTATAAAAACCAAAAGGTTCAATTTGCTGCCAAGACTGACTACAGAAAACCGAACCATAGTCTAATTTGTCACAAAAGCTCACAAGAAACAGCTGTACTATGTGCAATGGACTTCAAAAGAGAACTATTTACCCAAACCTAGTTGGTCACTATATATATATACATATCTATATCTAAATTTTGTGCATGGAGGTGTCTCGACTCTCTGCACAGTTGGTTGAGATGCAGGTATTTCCAGTCTATAATCCACCTCATCCCAAGGCAGAGATCTGCAGCAGTTTGGGGATTAATGCCTGAGAATTGCCTGCCTATTTGCCTGGCAGCTCACTCCAGTGGAGCTGAGAACACTAGGGAAAATAAATTCCACCATGAGACCTTCTAATGCATTTCCTAACTTTTTGAAGAGAACCTGAAGTACTACTGACATCTCAAACTGCATTTTCCCCATCTGATTTAATCTCTGGTCAGCTATGAGTCATAAACCAGACATTTCCCTACTGCTTTCTTGCTCCTCTCCCAGTATATGGTGCTTGCCTAACAAGTCCACGTGCAGCAGCTGCTCCCAGTTAAACAGTACCTACACCAATAAACCTGGGAGGAAGATGTAACAGCCTCTCTCCTGCCTCTTTCCTCTCCTGGCCATCTCAGTTTTACATACTGTAGCCTCCAGCTTTATTCGAAACTAATCTGTTCTCTGTATTTTTTGCTTCCCTCGGACTGTAAGATTCGACCGAGATGTAACTAGAAAAAGGAACTACAGTATGTTTTTAACAGGGGATTCCCGTGTTCCCAGTAAAGATACACATTATCCAACAGAAACAACAGGTCACTTTCTCTGCTCTTATTTAAAAAAAACAACAAGATCCCAAAACACCCAAATCTATATTTTGGAACATGACTGAGTTGGTTTGTCAAAAAGAAAAAAGTGCACCATATCTAACTCTGTTGAGATAATTCAGCTGACACATATTGAGCTATACAGAGGATTGCTGATGTCTGGCCAGAATTTAAAATGAACTAAAAGCATGTGCTTTTTCTTAATGGTTCACAATTCATCAGACAGATTTGTGTTTCAGGTTAAACTCCTTGAAGGTCCTTCAGAGGAAATTATTCCCCAGCTGAAAAAAAAATATGAAGTAGATACTCTGGATTTTGTCTTCCTGGACCACTGGAAAGACAGATACACACCAGACACCATCCTGCTTCAGGTCAGTTTGCACAATTCCCGTCTTAAAAGAATAGTAGCAAATGCCTTGATGTCTGTGAGGCCTCTGTTCTCTATGAGGAACCTCCTCTGCTGTCCAGTGAAGACTGGCAGCCAAAATAGCAGCCTTACAAGGAAAGAGGATTGGAAGGACAGGACTCCAAACTTTTGTTACGAATAACTGCCAACACTACAGAGCTCAGGACTTGGCAAAGTACTGCTGAGCCATCCTGTTTCCTCAACAGGCAGGGGTGCAAATCCCACCTGGAGAGGGCATGGTCTGGGTCTTACATCCCTAGGAGTGCCTGCTTGGTCACTAACCAGAACACTCGACCCAAACCCATCCTCATCCTGGCAGCCCGTGACACTGGCCACCTGCCTATCCCAGCTCCACCTCTCCAATTTCCTCAGTACCCCTTTTTTGCTTGGGTCTGTGGTGCCAGCAGAGCCTCTTGATGAGATTCCGTTTTGGTAGCACCTCTGGGGGTCACTTTTCTCAGTCTTTACACTCCACCTCATTAACTGGCTTCAAAGCAACCTTCCGAGCCTGCCCCGGCCAGGCCCTTCCTTAGGAAATGCTGTCTAACTCCATGGCCAGCCCCAAAAGTGGGAAAATTGTGCTCATTTCTTCCCAAGCTGCCTTAACCATTACTGCAAGCATTGCACAACAGGTTGGCTGCAGCAGCAGTAGGCACTGATAGGTGAGATAACTACCAGAAGACTTCTTCGTAGGACGGTGTTTTCAGGTGTTAAATAACTGAGATTAACAACAACTGTATCTATCAACATGACACATGCAGATACTCTCCTGCCTGAGGAGCTGCAGGCTGATACAATTTTCTACAACTGCCTGTTTGTATGCAAGTGTCATTTTGCAATTGTTTTCTTCACAAATAAATCCACTTTTTTTGAGCCTGCCTCTTACATTGAGAACCTGCCAAGGACTTCCTGACCCCTTGTGGACTACAACATTATTTTCTGATCCAGGCTCCCAGGTTTTTCAGTTTTAGCACTGTCTTCCGGAAAGTTGTTTGAAAAGGAAATTTGTTTGGGGTTATGAACAGCCAGTATTGAATTTACACAGCGGTAGATGAAGAAAATGTTCCCTCCCTACAGTTATTTTGTACTCAGAGAATGCTTTCTTTTAAACTGCCTGTGTAAGGATTACTGAACTCTTTCCACTGGGAAGAGCCAGTGCATCCTTATCAGAGCTTAGCCTTGGAAACAGAGACAAAATAAACAGGTTGTTTAGTTCCATGGTAGGAGTCAGTCTGATGCAACTGTGAGACAAAGTTGCAAAACCAGGAAAATTAAGAGCAGAAAAACAAAGAAAGGATCCTCACATTTTCTCAGATGTTCCAAACCTTCCAGCATGCACCTCTGGCAGGTATCGCAATATGAACAGTGAATATGAAGTACGAACATAAGATACTCTGATGAAATATGTACATTGAAAGTGGCCCAGACCTGCACGTCTGGAAAAGCCAGACGTGAAGAGCATCTGAAATCCCGATAGCCAGTGGAAAATCCAGCATGTTGTCTCTTGTAGGCCTCTGTAAGCTGTGCAGTACAAACAGCCTGCAGGGCATTTGATGTGTCCCTGAAATTGCCTGCCCTGTGCTGACGGTGCTCAGAGGCAGGGGCAGGGAGCTGAACAGCCTCTGCAGCACACCCATCAGCAAACCTGCTCTCACATGCTGCCACTGCAAAAAACACCCCATGTTTTGGCTGCAACTGCTGCCTGCAACCACAGGGTAACAACCAGCCTGATAAGCAGCAGACTTCGTTTTAAAACAGCTGGTAAGCTCAGAAAAGCAACTTATCCTAGACAAAAATACCAGTAAAAATGAGGATAAACATTGCACTTGAAGTGAATATTGCCAGTTAATTATGCCTTGTGGAAATTTGTCAGAGTGATCTTCATTGTGTGCAAACCCTGCTTCATGCCCAGATCCTGAACAAAATCACTGGAGGTTGTTTAACATGAAAGGAAAACAAGCACAGAAGATCTCTTTTATTCACGTAGTGGTTCTGGAGTCTGACTGAGACTGGCCAAAGCACATGGGTATGTGCTAGTTTCTCAGGTGACCTAAAGACCTACTTCAACAGTTAATGCCATATTAAAAATGTTTTTAGACATTAGGTATGACAGCCAAAACAAAGCCACCTTACTGATCACGTAGACAGTTGGAAACAAGCTGAGGAACAAACTGCTTACCTCCACTGGGCTTGATCTGCTGTTTCAGAGCCAGCATCTCTAATGTTCTACTGATCATGCTGAAAGAAAGTCAGTCTATGACCACAAGGGATCCTGGAGTTACTCAGCTTCTCCCATCTCCCGTCCCTTCCAGAGGCATCCTGCCATGGGTTTGTGGCTGCAGGCACTCGGGTGTGACAGGTCACGTGGCAGTACATTCGTTCAAGCAGTGTCTGCTTGCCAGCCTCTGTGAAGCACTTTCTCTTCTTTCTAGGAGTGCAACTTGCTGAGGAAGGGCTCGGTTCTGCTGGCTGACAATGTCATTTTCCCAGGAGCTCCAGATTTCCTGACCTATGTCCGCAAGAGCCCCCATTTCCAGTGCACTAACTACCCATCCCATCTGGAATACATGCAAGTGGAAGATGCTATGGAAAAGGCTGTGTTTTTGGGATAAAGAGAGCCATTAATACTCAGCCTTTGTTTCAAATGATGTAAATGCAACTGCACAGGTTAACTTGTCCATGCTTTAATTTTTGGTGGTTTTTTTAATTACTTTTATTTTGAAGCCTGTAATTAAAGCAAGTGTTAGTGGAGATCTTTTTAACTAGGTGGAAACCAAGACTGGGAGTAAGCAGGGTAACTGCTCTGTGCCATTGTTCCACATAGTTCAGCACACCCAAGGTGATGCACATTGCATGCCTTGACCAAAACATCATCTAACAACAGTCTGTTATTTTGAGCTCAAACTTGAACCACCACACTTCGGGTTTAGGATAAGGTGGAGAAATACACTGCAACTTTTGAACACTTGTGTCCCCAAGCTGAACTCAGTACTGGTTATCAAGAGTGGAAAAAAGCAGGCATGGTGCAAAAAGAGACCATTTCAGGTGCCCTAATTTTGCTCAATTACTGTCATGGCACCTTAATGCAGTGAAGGCTGCTATTGTGATATCACATACTTTTTTGCATATTTACTGCAAAAGTTTATAATGTCTATGTGAGAGAAAAGAGCACACACACTGAAAGATGAAAGACCCATGCAGTGATGAGAAAAACGAAACAGAACTTTGCAAAATACAAACAAATAAAATTAGTAACCTGCCCATGGAGATGTAGGGAACACTGAAGCAGTAAATGTATTAAAATAAACACAGTAACAGATAACAAAAGGAGCAGACTCCTTCCAAAGCATTCAAAACTGTGTAATATTTGACCTTGAGAAAATGCTGTTTATCTGCTCATTATATTGTATATACATAGGATGTGATTTTCGGGGGCAGGCCAAGCTGCTTACTGTCAAGTGCTGTGTATGTTTAAGACACTGTACAAAAATCAAGCTGAGACAGAATGGTTTTACCAGGTGGATCCTGCACACCGTGGTTCACACCCCGGTTCACCTCAGTGCTGTTAAACCTCGTCAGTCGTGTGGGTTGTCAGTGAGAAGATTCAAAGCCAAATCTGAAGTCTCCAACTCACCTGAACAATGCACCAATCCAGTGGCAGTTCCCAGCATATCCTGCTGGGATTATATAATAAAGCAACAGTTATATTAATAAAAAATAAAAACCAATAGAGCAGGGACGTGGCTTCCATTGTCTCCCAGGAATTTTGCACTACACTTGGGAATTCCAGCCACAAAACAGTCACAGAGAGATCCAACAGTTGCCAATCAGAGTGAAAGTCAGGAATTACCATTCTCATGTTTCCCAGAAAGAATTCTTTCAGGCCTGTTGGGAGTTTCTTCATTTTATAGCCCCCCTTCCTGCAGAGGTACCTTCCCTGGCCTGGGTGCTGCAGAAAATCCACCTCCAGGGCACCAGGAAGGGGAGGAGCAGAGGAGCAGCACACAGTATAAAGGGAAACAGAAAATCATCAAGCCCATTTACTGGCAGGCACAGGTTCCTGGAGCGCAGGGGAAATCTGGATGCATAGTTGACCAGAACATTTTTCTGTACACTAACGTCAAAACCCCAAAGAATCCTCTCGTTTCTGCACTTAAACCCCTTTGCACCCACTCTGACCCTCCTGTCGCTGCAGGGACATCACCCAGACCCATGAACAAACAACAAACCAGTCTCAGGAACACGCTGAAGGATGTGTAAGGCTAAACAGCTGGACTGTTCTGCACTTACAAGAGAGGATCAGAAAAATACATTCCTACTGCTAATTAATGGCCAAAATTACTGTCCAAGAGACTGTCAAGAAGATTAGGGAAGATGGGAACCTGTAGAGTTAGCATGGATACTGCAAAAGATGCACCAGTGTCTGTGTAATATACGTGGCAAATGTAACAGCCACCTTTTAGTATAAAAAGGTATTTTAATTCATTAGAAAGGATCTCCCACATGGCAAACTGTAAAAACACAGTGTTTGTACTATCAGAATATTTACAGAATTCCATATGTAAGAAAAATTTTTCCACTTCACCACACTTTTGAAATGCTCTTAATTATTGGAGGCAAGGGATGAAAAGAAAAAAGCCTGACTCAGTTTGCATGACTGACAATTAGAAAAAAGGCTTTTGGTCAGTTGAGCAAATATGATCTGGAGTCACTGACACATAAATGTGAAATCTCCCAGGGATAAGAAGGACTTTTCAAAACAAAGTCACGCTTTGAATTCTGGGAGAAGC
The DNA here is from genome assembly GCA_013399855.1 of Oxyruncus cristatus. Taxonomy (NCBI): domain Eukaryota; kingdom Metazoa; phylum Chordata; class Aves; order Passeriformes; family Cotingidae; genus Oxyruncus; species Oxyruncus cristatus. The sequence goes on from VXAY01004354.1 coordinate 678,799, forward strand.
AAAAGGCAGACAGTGGATCTTCTAATTCAAATACATTCTAAAAAACTACTGAGTGTTACTACATCATCAGTGTACTACAGTTAGAAGAGACAACCTATCCTTGCCCAAGCCCGGTATGGAATTGTGTATGGAAAAGTGTTTAAGGAGTGCCCACTGAAAGCTCCCAAGGGAAAGAACTCCCCTAAAACAACACACAGCTTTCAGCAAATTCTCCCAGCTCGTGTCACAAGTCCAAGGCAGCAACCTTTTTGCATCACAGCACCCACACAAGCAATCCTTCCACCAGAACTGACCCCTGAGCTACCCCCAGCACATGTTTGCACAGGAACTCCTGCCTCCTGCTGTGAGGAGGAGAAAAGCAGCCCAGTGGAGAATTCTGAGCCGAGTCAAACACTAAATGCAGGGAAGAGAACACAGAAAGCTCTACAAGAGCAGCAACAGAGCCCCAAGAGCCCAACTCTCCCAGCATGGTGACACCTTTTGGGCAGTGATGTGTCCTTGTATGGTTGCAGTGTCAGGACTCACAAGGTACCTCACAATAACACTGTGATTGCTGTGCACACTGAACGCAGCACAAGAGTTTTAGTCCTTGCCTTTGTCTCTACACCTCAGGTAGTGGCCACACTGCAAAACAACCTCCCATTTTAAAAGTCCCCTCTGTCAGCTCGTACCAGGAGATTCTGCCATTGCTGTGCTTCAGTTGCTCAGAGACCTTCCCAGTAAGACACTGGGGAGGAGACCCTTGGGGACGGATATTCCCCCCAGACACTGCTCAAACCTTGAACAGCTGTGGGCTGTGATATTTCTTGCCCATTGTTACCAGGTTAACCTTTCACCCTCAGGACTCGCTGCTTCTGTTTGCCCAACCTGTGAGAAGCTGGAAATGAAATCATTCTGACAGCTATAAAAGGTCAGTTGTACAAACAACATGTTTGTTTGGTCAGTACCTTACCTACAGCACCTGCTGTTCGTTGCCATATTAGTGCAGCCACGAAGCAAAGGTCCCATTCCTCGCTGCAGCGGAAGGCGATGGATGACACAAGGAGCAGGATGCTGAGCCCAGGAGCCCACACCTTACCACAGCACCTGGGGAACCACATCCTCCAGCTGCAGGCACAGATCAGAGAGCATTTCACAGAACTCCCGGGAATGCACTTAAGACATCTGCAGTAAGGAGGGCATGGTAAGGAAGGCGAGCTGGAGATGACCCTCCCAGTGCTCTTTGCAAACACTCGCAAGCAAACGGAACCCTTTAGTGCTGTGAATGGTACAGGGAGGAATTCACTTATGGCAAACTCTGTTACTGGCCATGATTCATCAGCCCTTCACTCAGAGAAAACCCAAAGACAACCTGTGCTGTCTGCAAGGCCTGGCAGAACATGTCAAGATTTACTGGCTTTGTCAAGCACTGGGTACACACGGGGTGTTCAGGGGCATCAGTCTCCCTGTTGACCTCACCCACACAGGGCAGTCCTCAAGAGAATGAAGATCTGCTGCTGACTGGATGCTGCTTTAAATACATGGGTGACTCTTCACTATCAGGATTTTTTTTCCATCCCACAGTAACAAATGAATTATTTGGCACATCCCCGAAATAACAATTTCTCATGTCAACCAAACCTCATACATTGCTACGATTTGTTATTCTTACACACTTATATTTATGAGAATACTTGCACACATTTCAGAAATGGGAAATCTTTGTAAAGGTTTATTTTATTAACAAGTTGGTAATTTTTATTACCAAGTTGGATTTTATTACCAAATTGGGAAAGGTTAATAACTTCCCAAATGGAAAAGCTATCAGCAAGTTAAGTTTGTGCTCACAAATGTGCTGGCCTTTGCACAGTGATGCAGATGTCTTTCCCACAGAAATATGCTTGTATATTAAAAAAAGGAAAAAAAAATCCCATGATCTACAGTCCAGGGCTGGGCTTCAACTCCAGCATCTGGCAGTGAGTCAAAAATTTTCAGCTTTATTCATTTGAAGGATATTTCAATTGCCCTCATTACCACTGACCTTTTGCCAACACAGAGCACTGACCTGAGCTAGGGCTGAATAATCCCCTGCCACAGAAAACTGCTGCTGCAAAGCCAAGGAATATTTGAGATACCTGATGCAACAAAAAGATAACCAATGGCACATGTATTCTTTCCAGGCATGGTTTATTGAAAACACACCAAATTGTTATCCTACACACCTGGTTTCTAACAAGCATTCTACTTGTCTGCATTATGGAAAGATCCTATAATATTAATACATTCTGTCACGGTAACATTTGTTCTATGAAAAGCATAATCCACCTTTTTTTTCCTCTTCATACTTGTAAGATCAAACCATTCTAAGTGTTTCAGTTTATAGTACAGTGTAAATACAATGCAAAATCCCACCAGTCTAAACTACAGAGAGAATGTTGAGCAGTATTACAGAAAACACATTGTTGATTTTTTTTTTAATTCTCCTACCATGAAAATTTTAAGGCACATGATAGTTACAAACACATTAGCTACTAATTACCAGTAAGCTTCTTAGCCTAGTTATTTTTTCTGAACAGTAAGAACCAGATTGGCAGGCCTTGTAGTATCTGCACTATCTTCCTCCCCACCTTGGACTTCAGATCATCCTACCCTGATGTCAAACGTAAGACAGAAAACAAAGGTTCATAACACCTTCCCCTTAAATGCACTAAATTAGTTACTGTACCAGTAACTCAGAGAATTTCTCTGTCAAAGATAAGGAAACACCAGATTTTAGGGGCAGCCAAACAAATTTTGCAGGAAACTGCAACTATATAATCACCTTCCAAAGCTGTGAGGGCACAGCTCCAGCCAACAGCCCAGCCCGTGCTGGGGGCACTGGCACAGCCACAGCAGAAGGGGCTGCGACCACTCCGGTGTGCCCAGGGGCTTCTGAAGCTTGGCTTGCTCGGGGGGTTGACACGTGCCTCTCACAGGGAGCTGCGCCTATGCTCAACTGTAAGGCAGGTGGCAGAAGGGAACTCGCCACCCTCAGGCTCATGGAGCTGCTCCAGGAGTGCAAACTGCCCTTCCCAGCACGAGCCTTTCACACTGGAAAGCATTCCTGGAAACTGCTCCCCACAGCAGGCATGAACTTAGGAACCTGCTGCAGCAAACACACCACCCTGCTTTCTTCATGTGTCCCTGACAGCAAGTCACTCCCTAGTCAGTCCCTTTTGGCACATCTTGGCAACAGGGGCAGGGTTTGCTTTCCTAATGCAGGTGCCTTCAGAACGGGCAGGTCTGAGTGCACCAGAGCAGGGCTGGGGTAGGCGGGTGGTGTGCCCAGGAGACACTGAGGGCTGGCACCTGTGGCTGCCCAAGCTGTTCTCTGGGGAGCATTGCAAGCTGACAACACATCTTGAGCTGCACTTACAGCTAATAAATATGCTACTTACTGCCAAGACAGAAACAAACTGTCCTACAGCCTTGGCTTTCCGCCCTCCTCCTCGGATTCTGCAGACAGACGGACTGACCTGGGAAGCACAACTGCTCGCACACCCAACACCCAAAGTGGGTGCTTCTCCAGGGGAGTCCACCCACAGTTTTGGTTTTTCAAACCTTCACAGCTTAATGAAGGTGCTTGTTCTGCAGCAATCACGTGCCATCAGAAGTCTCCCTCTCCCTGTGTTATCTCGGCCCTGACTGGGCCACCCAATTTCCTCTTCCTCTTTAGCAGGAGCCTTTCAACACCATCACTTCCTTCCACAACCATCCCTCCCACTAGCATTTCCACAGGTAGAAATCTCTTCTACCCCAGCCCTTTGCAGGCAGATTCCCTCCAGTTTTCACAGTGAAGCCAACAGGAAAAGAGGAGGTCACATCCGTGAGCCCTAAAAAGCACTGCCTGCCTTTTAGCACGAGACTCTAGACCCTACTGCAGCTTTAACCACACACATTGCCACTTTCCCTTCCTTACATACAGTCCCTGCTGCCAAAATACAACAATTACGGCTTCATCCACCCACCCACCCACATCCCAGACCCACGTTGACAGCCAGTCACACTTGTGCCAACAAGGAGAGAGGGGAGGGCAGGGGTGGACACACAGCCCACCAGTGAGCTTCTGGCCACAGACAAAAAGGGCGTGAAATCACCACAGCTGGTTCGAGGTACCCTGCTTCAGACCTCAGCTGGTGGGCTGGTAATACACGGCGGTCCCACGTGCAACTCACCCCCCCGTCTGTTTTCTTTCCTCAATATCCAAACAAGTTTGTTCAGAACAAAAAACCCCACAGTAATGTTGAGGATGGGTTATTGCTACATACTTGGGAATTAGCTGTCACTGTAAGGCATGGGAAGGGGAGGGGTTAGACGTGTGATTCCCGGGGAAGCCCTGGCCCATTCACTTGGTATCCGACTTCCTGACATGCCATCCTTGGCTTCTCTGCAGCCACAAACCTTGTTGTCAGCTCACAACTCTGCTGGCTGCCATTGCACTTACCCCAGGACCAGTCTGCTACAATGACCTGGGCAGCCAGGGCCATCTAACCTGACAGGGAGGGTTCTTACCTCAGGGTGCAGTGTAAATACAAAAAAGGCTTTTGGGGGGAGTGGGATGGGGTCTCACTTTGCTTCTCAAATACTCCTTAGTGCTTTTAGCCCACTAATGGCAGAGACTGAAGTAGATCCAATCCAGATTTCGAGTGTCCCTGCAGTGTGCCACTAAGGGCCATGGGATATCTGGGGTAGGAGGTCATGACCATAACTGGCCCCAGTCACTTTACTTCCCCCTTCCTGTGGTTTTCTCTGTTAACCTCTGGCTTTGAAATATCTGTACATAACTAAACCACAAGTCTTAGCAGAGACTCCTTTCAACAGTCAGGTCTTTATTTTAAGTGAACTTTTGCTCAGACTCCTTTGGTAAATATATGAAGTAGATCAGGGACAGACTGACAGCATGGCCCTTCCCTTAGACTGTTCTGATCAGCTACAAAGCAGGTTCCATTGCTAATTACTGAACGTTTTTAAAAAAATCCTTTCATATACAAAAAGAATACACCAAGTACATAACCAAAAGTGATATAAAACTCCTCTGTGTAGCTTGGTTAAAAGGGTCTCCGCGTATTGGCAGAACAAGTATGAAAAGAGCACCATTGATAGAATAGGGAGTCAGACGATGGATCTGGTCTCACTGCCACACCTCATGTCTGCACAGAGACACTGCCCGGCACAGGCAGGCACCGCCTTGGCTCCCCTCAGCCGCTGAGCCCCTCTGGCCCAACAGGACTCTCATGCAGGTGAAAATACACACTTGGCTCTCTTGATTTGCTCCAAGCAACTTCACCTTCCCAGCATCCAGAAGCGACCACTGCAACGCACGTGGAAGATGAGGGTCAAAAAGGGAGGGTGCGAAGGAGCACACGTATCATCCGAGTCACTGAGCTTCTGGCATCAGTCTTTTTCCCTGAATCAACAAATGCTTCCCTCTCCTGCAAACTACTTTACATGGTTTTGTTAACCTATCCTCTGCACAACAATATATATATATATAGATATATAGACTTTTTTATTTATATATATGTATTCATGTCAAATTCTTAATATACTCAAGAAGATACAAAGCTCTTGGTACTTGCTTTTTTTTTTTAAAGTTTTTAAATCTTTTTTTACAAAAAAATGTAGATGTTTACTGTTACAGTAATATTTTGGGGGAGGTGAGGTTGTTGGATATTTCCCCTTTTTGATTACAAAAGAAACGGCAGGCACTGAAAACCGCAAATGATGTTTGCTGGACTCAAAAATGTGCTTTCCAGTCACACCGTTTTTAGGAGCTCGTTTAAAACTAAATGTGGCAATCAAAGAACAGTGGCAACCAAGTAAATTCAGCAGAAGTCCTCTCACGCTACTCGTGAGACATTTGCTTGCTGTTCTCATCTGCTGCCCTCCCTTGACCAACGCCTGGAGAAAATCAGGGATCTGAAGCCATTTAGTTGGTGGCATTTCCAGACCCCACAAAGGCAGAGCTCATTCCTGCAGGTGAACATTCCCCTGCCCAGAGCAGGCCTCGGCAGCCAGGAGGAGAGCTGCTGCACACAGGGGCATTTCAGGCCAAATCAAATATGCAACCTCAAAATAAAAGCAAAGGAACACAGAAATCATGCTGATGATTTAAAAAATGCCAAACCACTTCCCTTTGTGGCATTTTTCATCAGGATCTATAGCCCAAAGCAAACATGGATCCAACAGTGAAAAATTTACCATCAAATGTAAGTGACAGACCCATCTAAAATTTAGAGCGTTTTCAAAATAAGACATCCTACAAAAAAGCTCCTGTTTTCTTCCAACGTCGTAACAGCTATGGCAAAAGTAGTTGTTAATCATCATCAATGCAACAGTGGTACAGTGAACACGTAAGAGCTCCTTATTGCAATCTTTGAGAATATGAAAATAAAAAGCCAGCCAACTCCATTTCTCAGCACGGATTTCTGAACCAGGGACACTGAAACCTTCCATAAACTGCTTTCCAATATGTGGAAATAGAAACAGAGACATTACAGAATTCAAAAGGCAGAAGTACTGTACACCAGATTATAATGACAATATAGCACTGTGATTGATATAGCTCACTCTAAAAGCAGATTATACAGCTTGCATCAATTCTGTCATCCACTCTCCAGTTCACGTGACTAGTGTTTAATAGTTTTTGTTCTGCATTTTCTCCCTTCACTGAAATCCAATAAACCCACTCAACATTCCTGCACTTTCTGTGGGAATAATAAAGAAAACCTGAACATTTTTCAAAAAGCCTTCAGAAGTGTTAAGAGTCGCAGTTCAAAAGAAATCCCCCAAACAAAAAAACCCAAACCAAGGAGCCCCAAGCCAGAAAAGCGCTCTCATCCTCACGGCTCCCCTGTGGTATCATCTCCAGTGTCCCGGGTTCCTCTCTCGCTGTGTCGCCTTCGCCGCCGCTCGACCGTCCCTGCCCACGCGTGGCCCGTCCCCACGCCAGAGTCCCCCGAGGGCGCAGCCAGCTACACGGAAACTTGGATTCTCTGTTCTTGCCTTCTTCTTGCAGGAGCGGGAGGGAGGAGGGGGAGGTGGTGGCTGTTTTGGGGGGATGTACCGAGTTAAGGAGCTGACTGTGGCTGTAAGGCAGGGCGCTCCGGCTGCTCCGGGGCCGTGGCAGGGGGCTCTCCCACACCCCCCTGGAACCTGCAGAACCTGCAGCCTGTCAGTGAAGCAGCGCCCTCCGAATCTGAATGGCAGTGGTGACTGATGAGATCCTCTGTGTCGAGTCAATGTTTGTTTCTCCCCCTCAATTAAAAAAAACGTGGTTGGACTTTAGCCCTGCAAAATAAAGTCAAAACTGGTTAATACCAGTCAGTAACACGGCCCTGGTGATCTCCATCACCTGGTGACAGGACAGTGACTGGAGCTGCCAACCTACCCCAGCACAGGGGCTCCTTGGAGGGTTTGTCTGGGGGAAATGAGCACAGGCTGTTTTTCAGAGCCGGGACCCCGTGTAAAGCTCCGTGCTCAGAGAGTGCAGGAGGGAAGCAGGCAGCACACCCTGACCCGAGCCCTCAGCCCCAGCCCACACAGCCCACGGTGCAGCACTGCCCAGCCACGGGGAGCCAACAGTGCAGGTCTGCTCTGGCTATGGACCAGCACCTCCCCCTGCTGCAAACCTGCTCTGGGCAGGTGCTTCCAACCCGGAACAGAAACGATCACAAACACTCGGCATTTATACGGGACTGAAAAGGAGTGGGGAGAAAACTTCCAACACCACCACCCAAAAACATCCAGGAGTTTTCTCTCCCACTAATGCAAGGGATTTCCATGTAGAATTACGGATGATGGTTCATTATTTGGGATTTGGGCCTTTAAAGGTCTGTTGTCCACTCTGATGGAAAAGTTGCTCAGTGCCTTCATGACAGTCAGTAAAATTTTCCTTTGGTCATAGCCAGGGGCACAACACCTGCTGTTCCAAACATAGCATCCTCTGACGGAGCGCCAGGAAGTATCACCAGGGTAACTCTAGCAAGGCAGCAGGAGACAGATTAGCAGTGGCAGGAGCGAAGAAAGGCCAGTGACATTACCAAGGAACTTGGCACGTGGCAGAGGCAGACAACCAGAAAGCGACACAAAGGCACCTTTCTTTAGTGACAGGAAAAAAAAAAGAAATTGAGAAGTGGGAGCTGTGGGTCACTGTTTATTGTGTAACCAAAATTATCTCTCCTTGCAGAGTAACTTGTGTACAGTCAGCAGCTTTCCCGCAGGTGGGCAGGGCTGTGGAATCCATGGGAACCTCAGGGGACATCCAGAAATAGTCAAGGATATGCTTTTCCTTAAGTCTCAGACTAATCCTTATAATGAGCATAGGGGAGGAAAAATGGTTGGAAACAGGAACACACTACTCAAATTCATTCCATGGCCTAACAGCAGAGATATTTCACATTTCAGCTGACAACCAATCATTCACAATATTAATTTTCTGCCTGCTTATTTGACAGGTTATTTTTTAATCAAAGAGCGGTGTTTGATTCCATTTCATTAAAGATACACTGAATAATGTAAACACCACTTTTTTTTCCAAATGCATTTTCATTTATCTGAAAGCACCCAGTTAGCACTTAGACTTGAAGAGATTCCACAGTGGTACAGATCATGCACGAGAGAAGTTAATCACTAGCCCCAATTACCATTAAAAGGACCTACCATGCATGCAAATTAGACCCAGGAGTCAACAGGCTGGGGTTTAATGTCTCGGGCATCCACCAGATTCACCGAAGCCCTGTTACTCCTGTTAATGTTTTTCCTATTTGTGTCATTCTGCAGCACAGGGTGAGGAGTTAAAGCAAAACAGAGCGGATTAATCAAACAAACCACCAAACAAGTCAGCTTAAAGTAGCACAAGGAAAATTAGTGGGAGAGAAAGAAACAAGATCAGCAAAGGCACAATACTGACAAAAGCATCTGCAACAGCCAAGAGGCTGCACTTCCCTGCAGTTGTTGCTCGGGATTCCCAGCCTCCCTGGAGCCTCAGGGCTGTCACAGCTCACAGGGCCACAAGCCCCCAGTCACAGTTCTGTCCCAGCACAGGGACAAGGAGAAGCAGCAGCTGCTCAGCTCTGCCCGAGGGAGGGCAGGGCCCTGCACCCCTTTGCTGTGCCCAACAGCCTGAATTCAGGTTACCCTCAGGTCCTCAGAGCCAGGAGACAGCACAGACTGGGGGTTACACACTGACAAGGTGAAATGGCTTTTGTCTTTTTCTCAGAAAATCAAAGCAGCTACTCACTGAACTCTGAGTTTTGCTTCACTTCAGTCAGACACTGGAGTTAGGGCTGCCTGGACCACTTTAACAAATGCTGAGTGGCAAAAATAACAAGTACTTGTTAATTTTCCTGCCTTGGCCTATTTTCTTTAGAAAGACATTTTCTGCCAAGCTCCTGTTGATCAGCATTCTTGTACCACTTACTGCATCCATTCCTGCTGCATCCTTGCAAAGCATCTTAGAACCGTGATGAGGGGACTGGAAAGTTTACTTTGTTGATACTGGCTCAGGCAGGGCCACCTCTTGCTGACTGGAGCAGGGGAGCACAATTATTTGAGTAATCCAACGTAAAAGATGTCCAGCCAGATAGAGGCCATTCTCCAGGGTGTTCCCCCATGGAAAGGCAGGACCCAGCAGGGAATGCCTGACCAGGCAACTTAATACAGACAGGCTGGTGCAGCAGGACATCATCCTAGTCCATGATCTATGGACATATTTTTCTCCAAATCACATTTTTATTTCCCTTGTTCAGTGATGGGGGGTTTTCCTTTCAACTGACTGAAGTTTAATTCTTTCCACTCAAATCACCTGGATTTTCTGACATTATCAACAAGGTGCTGAAGGTTATTAAGGACAGTCTTCTGCAGAGTAACAACAGTGTTTCCTACCAGTGCCTCTTGTTTTGATGAATTTCGATGAATTCCTTCTCGAAATTACTTCCCCAGGGGAAAACCCAAGTTGTTTTGAGGCCAGGGAGGACTGGTGGCCAAAGCATTAACAGATTTTTTTAAAAGGCCACTGACAAGGTACAACAATGCAACAGAAATTACACAGAGCCTGCTGAGCCACACTTGCACACAACCCACATACAAAAATCTGTGTGAAGTAAGATTTTTTTTTTTTAAAATTAGAAAGTTGTCTAAATTTGGTTTTAGAAGGCACACACAGAACTGTGCATGTCTCTCCTTCCTCTCCATCTCCTTGGTCCATGCCCATAGCCCACCATCAGGACTGAGTGCTGTTCACCACACTGCTCACACTGCTGGACACGGACACACAAGATCACATCAACTTCCCGTGGTGAAAACAATGAAGCAGTGTGACAGACTGAAGAGAACAAAGTCTGAGCACAGTTACACACTTCAGGGTCAGGGAATGCTGCCTGTACAAGGGTGACAGAACACTTTCTATTTTTACAAACTCATCCACTTACAAGAATACAGCAATTGCCTGCATTTGCTCCTGCACCAGAAAGCAGCATTTTGTTTTTATTTCTGGTTAGCCAAGTGCTGAATTACAAAATAATGCCTTTATGTGGAGAGGGAGAACAAGAGAAAAGGCCCTTTGCAGCCCCCAGGTGAGTAACTCCCATGTGCTCCTCGCTGAGGGCACCGGCCTCCCTTCCCTCAGAGGCCCCAGGGACGGGACAGGACAGGGGGCTCACTTTGAACATCCCCAGGGAGGAGGGACAGGACAGGGGGCTCACTTTGAATGGCCCCAGGGACAGGACAGGGACAGGGGGCTCACTTTGAACGGCCCCAGGGACAGGACAGGGACAGGGGGCTCACTTTGAACGGCCCCAGGGACAGGACAGGGGGCTCACTTTTAAGGGCTCCTTCTCCGAGGCGTCGCCCATGTTATCGCTGCTCTTGTACTTGCGCTCCTTGTCCCGGTGGTCGATGGTGGAGTATCCATCTGGGGAGAAACAACACCACAGTCAGGCAGCAAGCACAAAGAGGAGCACAACCAGCGCTGATGCAAGCAGAACTCCAGCAGAGAAACAGGAAAACAAACCATCACAACCCAAAGAAGCTGGCAGCTCACATGCTCCAGCTCTGAAATGTCAGTTTTACCAGCTAAAAACAAAACAGAGGAGCCCTTTTTTTGTAGCACTGCCAGATGCTGGCACTCATTAGCAAGCAGCACTATTTTCATCCCAGCCTGCTGCACTTTTTAGTGTGCCCAAGGAAAGCGGTGAGTTGTCATCTCATGCCCTGTGGCTAATGAGCTCCAAATTCAGCCCAAATCTGGAGTTCCTTGCTTAGCAGCCTGATTAATTGGCTGTGTTCATTCTCTGAATGCTCTGCAGCATGTTCCCACTCTTCCTGAGCCTGACTACTAGCAGGACATGACAATAATTTGGAAGAGTCCCCATCAGAGCACTGAGAAAAAGGGCCTGTCAAGTTGGAAGAAATGTCGCTGCAAACCCTGCTGTGCCCGGGCTGACTTTCATTACCAAGTAGCACCTGTTGGGGCCTTTTCTCTTGACAACTGAGGAAGAGCATGAAAGCTTGATGAACACAAGGAAGGAAAGTGTGAGAGGGTTTTATGAAGAAATGGCTCTAATTACTTCAGAACCTTTGCTTTTTGCATTGTCAGCCAATGCAAAACCTAATTTATTTTCATGATGCATCAAATTTCTCTCATTATCAGTGACAAATAGAATCTCACCTGCTCTGCTTTGACAGCACTGTAATCTGGAGTAAATGACACCCAAATATATAGCTCCCTGTAGGCTTTTGTTTTTCCCCCATGTAACTGAGGGATCATCAATGTTTTCCTGACAAACTGGGTTTTTAGAACACCACACAAAGGTTTTACATAAACTAACAAAACGCTCCCCTCTCGGTTTATTACTTGCCTGCAACAGGCCATTAAAAAATGAGTGATGTTTTTGTGGGGTTCCTGTGGCATAAAGAGGCACTGTTTGCCCACATTCCAACTGCACACACAGCCAGTAACTTGCCCCAAACCCCAGCCCAGAGCTGCCCATGCCCAGGTGAGCCTGGAAAGAGCTGCAGTCTTGCTGTGCACCTCCAACCAAAGTGCACACAAGCACCTGCACCAAGCACCTGAAGCACCAAATATTTTTGACATCGCAGGCAGTAACAGATTATTTAACGATGCTGCCTAAAAATAACTACAGAATTCTGGAGTTATTCATGTAGCACATAGATCACAAAGCATGAAAATAGTTGTTACACAACACTTGACTTACAATTACTTGTTGACAATGAAGATGCCTGACATTCTTGGCTAATCCTTCCGAACAAAAAGGAAAAAAACCAGCTGCACATGCAGCTACCCAGCCAGTGCTTGCAGGGGAACGTGTGACCAATAATTCTCTTTCAAATGACAGGCATGAAACACTGCTAATAGGTCATGGCCTGATCTAAGGATTCATCATTTGTTTAGGACTAAACAGGTCACACAGGTATATTTACATTTAATACAAATGATGGAAACATGGTGACTCCCCCAAAGAACCAAGCTCGCAGCAACTCAGTGGTAGTTTCTCACAACCCACTGTTAATTACACTCAGAAGGATGAACTGGACCACTTTGCATTTTTGTAGTGCCATCATCATGGGTGATCCACAAACATTTTTAAAAGGAATTGCCAAGATACAAAGGAACATTTAACCTTCCCCCAGAAAGCAACAACCACAAAGTGAAGGATGGCAGCTGTGATACTCCTAGAGAGCGAGGCCATCAGTAAAGACTGGAACCACAAAAAACTGAAAGCACAACAGATTTTTAATACCACTAACAAATTAAAACCCCATGCTTAGCCAGGACACAGCAGCAGGAGGAAGATCAAGCTCTGGCACAGGGGCAATAACCTAACGACAAAGGACCAAGAACTTTGCTCTTCATGCCGAAGTTCCAGCACATTTTGCAATCCATCCTGCTGCTGTGGGGGTTGCAAGCACATCAGCACCAGCGGGTTGTGTTTCCAAAATCCACACACTTGGGTGTAGTGGTTTGGATCCTAGGCCTTCCTTGGTAACCAGGTTGTAACCAAGGAACCAAGGCCACGTTCTCAGAATTCCAGACGGTTTTTACGTAAGCAAGGGTATAAATAAGAAGGGAGAGGAGGCTCTCGCTCTCTTCTCTTCCGGTGAATCTGAACACGCAGGTTCTCTGCTGTCGGTCCTACTCGTGTGGAGGAGTGAGGCCTAGGGAGGCCTAGGGAGGCCTTGTAGGCCTAGGGAGGCCTAGGGAGGCCTAGGGAGGCCTTGTAGGCCTAGGGAGGCCTAGGGAGGCGGCGGGTGCTGGCGGTCGTTTGGCGCAATTCTGTTCTCTCAAGGAAAGTAGTAAGTCTTTCTTTTACTAGTTCTTTACTGGTTGCTCCCAGGTTTTGATTGTGTTTATCTGTCTTCCACTTTTCCCTTTCCCTCCAGGGGAGGGGGGTGTTGGGGGTCCCTAATACTGTACATAGTATTCTAGCTGTATGTAACTGTAATATATGCAAATATATATATTTTCATATAATTCGGTTGGTTTCGAGTTCTTCAGTTTCTATAGTTTTTTTCCTTGGCCCCAGGGGAAGAAGGGAGGGGGAGGTTTTCCCTGTGGGCTCGGACAGTTGGCGTGAAGCCAACACACTGGGCTATGACCCTGCCAAGATAAGCAGCAAGAGAGATAGGAAGTTCATGATTTGATCTGATAAAATGAGAAATATCTTGAAGGTGACTGCATCAGAGAAGTAACAAACACCTCACTGCCCCGAGGACCAAAGTTCTGCAAAGACATTACAAATACTGCTGCTCCCAGGTTTCAGACTCATTCTAAGCAGCCATCAGAATTAACTGTTCCTGTGGCACAAGGAAGATCCCTACAGACCTTGCTGCTCCACAGAAGAAGTGCATTATTCTAAGTGCATACAGTCCCACGTGTGGACAGAAGTTACACTGGTCAATAGAGGAATGTCCCAGTCTTGGCTTGGTCACTCCTCTCTCTCAACGTTCTGCTCTATCGCTTCACTATCTCCCATTCTCTCTGCAGCAACATTTTTATGTCATAAATTACAGGACCAAATAAACGCCTGCCAGCGTCAGTCCCTTATCTGTGCCCTTAAAAAGATCAAACCTCTGGAGGAGGGGGAGAAAGGCAAAGTTATGCCTGAAGATGGGCACGGAGGACAGAGGAACCTGAACTAGCTGGTCTGAACAGTTTCAGCTCCCAGGTGCTGCTGTCTGAGTGACTGTCAGTTAATTGTGGCAGATGCAGTTTCAGGGAGCTCACAACCTTGGCACAGCCTGGAATCACAGTTCTGCTGCCTCTGCAGACAGCTCGGGGTCACAGCTGCCCCCAGGCAGTGACACTGAGCACCGATGATCCCCAGACTCCTGGGGCAGAGCCACTTGCCTGGAGCTGAGAACGCCTGACAGACTGTGCATCCCACAGTAACACTAATACGTGTTTTCTTCCATCTCCCAGGGCATCCAACCCTACCCAGGCCCTGCCACTGCTCCACACAACAGGAATCTGACTGGCCAAGCACTGCCAGCGGATGGGGAAGGTTCCCCTCTGCCTCCCTCGCCACACTGACAGGGACTTCATTTCCTCTGCAGAGAAGGATGACCCCACACACCAGCAAGCAAGCTGAGATACCAACGGCAAGTTTCTGCCATCTTGAAATAGCACAGGGTTAAGAGTTGTACAGTCACTCAAGAGCTGGAGTCACAAAAACTTGACAGATTTCATCTCCTAAAGGTGATAAAAAGCCTGGAGAACAGAATGGCCCAGAGAATCTGCCTGATGCTGTACATATGCTGTTGATTTGCATTTAGTTCTGCTCTCAGAGCCATAGCAGCAACTCATGAAAGCATAAGGCAACAATTAATACTGCGACTACAAACAATCAGCACTGCCCATACTGCAGCACCTGCCAGCACACAGCCACCCTGCCAGGCAATCCTCTCTGAAGGTACTTTATTCCATTGAGAGAACAAATGTTTCAGTGTTCCCTTAGGCAAAATACATATGGACAGCTGATTCATGGCAGGTGGCATCTCATTTTTCTAAGAATACAAAGGTAATATTATACCTGTTCTTTTATTTCCTGAACATGCCTGGCTTTCAGCTTGGTTCTAACTTCCTCTTTTATTCAGCTACAATCACAAATAGCAGTATATCAAACTGTTTGATCTGGAGGCATTAATATATGTATATTTAAATAAAAATAAAGTCAATTGGAAGAAATATAGTGAATTCTTGAGAGACCATACAGCACCTTTATCCACCTTGGTAAAGAAAAAAACCCTCTACAAGTCTTACACTACAGAGCTTATCAATCTCAAAGCACATCACTGTCAGTCAGTGGCTGTGCTCAGCCTAAAAGAAAAGCCAGGCTCAGCCAGGGGCAGGTAAATGAAAACTGGAGCCAGGAGTATCACACATACTAACTTACCTTGGGTATTACCTACAAAACAAAGGCAGAAAAGATTCAAACACAAGCAATACCCTGAAGTAAATTTATAACTTTTTTTTTCCTTTCTGAATGCCCAGACTTCCAGATCTGGAAGAGGGAATGCAGCTGCCTCAAGGGCCAAAGACAGAATGAAAGGTGGGTCGGTGAGCCTCCAATATATGCACAAGGTAGTGGAGAAATCAGAGTGTACACTCTACATGTGTATAAAGAAAAAAAAGACAGGGAAAAAAAAAGACGACCAATCTTTTGTGAGGTAATGTTCTGTTTTTAAATGTCAGCTTTATCCATCTGAAATAATATCTCCTAGAGAAATAGCTGAACTTTCCTGTGAGTGACAGTGTGCTCTATTGGAACAGACAGAGAGTTTGATCTGTGACTGAATTTACCTGGGCCGAGCTCATCCATAGGTATCATATCACGACTCCCAGACTTCTCATTATCTATAAAACAGAACCATTGAAACCACGTGAGTTACATTTGCTTTTCTCAAAACCTGGTAGTTCCTAATTAGTCACAGAACCAGAGAGGTCCATAAAGTACTGAAAGCAGAGATTATTGTAAAAACATCCCGAACTATTCAACTGTTATCCACTCAGAAAGGGAAGTGTGACTGAAGTTCTCCAGAGAACACATGTAATCCTTGTATTTTCTGCTTTAGCACCATAATACAGAACTCTCTCTCCAAGTGACATCAGAAACCACAATTCTGCTTTGGACTACCTACCACTAACAAGCTTCTCCCTGGTCTCTCCAGAAGAGAAGAGAAAGAAAATAAGGAAGGTGCAGCTTCTCACAGCACACAGTCCAATCCAGCAGCCTGCCGAGCCAACAGAAAGCTAATCCACAAAGAAAACAAGTTTCTTGTCACATCAGCAAACTGACCCAAATCATCCTTCATCTGCATAATCTTCCAGGTTTAACCAAAGACAGGGAAGGTGCAAACAGGCAGGCAGTGTGGGGCTGTCGTTGCTGCAGTAACCTGCAGTTAAACCAGATAAACTGCACCATGAAAACCTGCTGTTAGAAACCAGAACCAGGGCCAGAGCAACCACACTGACATCAAAGCTGGAGCTACACCAGAGTTGGTATGGCTGCACCTCATGGAAAAGCACAGCCAGGTTTAGTCGGAGCTGGGATTAACTCACCTCCAAGAAAAACCCCTGCACAGTAGAGCAAGAAGCTGTGCTGGAACTGGCACGCTTACTGAGAAAGGAAAAGACTCCAGTACTGAGCAGGGGCAAGGTCAAGCCCATTCCCAGGGAGATTTAACTGATTATGTTGCATACAGGTTGAGAAAACACTATCAACAGTGTAATTTCATAAGGGAAGGAATATCATCCATGTGCAGGTAATAAGGACTGACCATTTTGGGACTGTGGGGTAAAATCACCACAATGATGCATTTTGACCCACTCACGCTGTAACACAGCTGTAGCAAATCCAGCAAACAAGAAAGCAAAGGACTATAGAACAAGGGATAAAGAGCAGGACTGACCTTGACTTTTATCCACCAGAGGCAAAGTGCTGTCATCGTAGCCTGACCTGCCAGCAGGACCCTTGGAGCCCTTCGGAGCCGCAGACACGGACTAAAGACAAAACCCACATAAACACAAAACTGCTACTCAGGGAAACCCAACGAGGAAAATAAACAAACCAATGCTATGGAGAGACTTTATGGAATGCTGCTAAGCATTCCCCCTGCTGTTGATAACAGGGCACTGGAGTATTTTTCTCTTTTCAGATTTGCCGGTGGAATTTTCTTCCTGTTATCTAAGTGGCAGCGCTGTTGCTCTGTAAAAGGAGCAAAACGTTTCCACAAGGAAAGATGAAGAGGCTGCAGGTCAAGCACAGCCCTGTGCCGCTCTAGGGCATGTTTCAAATGAGACACAACTAAGACAAGACATGCTAATTCCTCCTCCAGCAAAACTGGGGCATTTGGCCTGTAAGAGGTGGCAAACTTCCCAAATCTAGAGAGCTACATTTCCCAGAGCACAGAAAAGCACAGCCAGCAAGTAGATGCACGATGGTGTGACTGAGTAGAATACAATCCATTGTGCTGTCACCCAGAAGTGAAGCCTACCATCTATCACATTGCAATACTACACTAAACGAGGACATCTTCCACTCAGGCATTTCCAATCCTAATCTAAGATCCAGCACCTTTACCTGAAAGTGTGACTTGTTCCACCCATCCTTCTGAAGGGCATTTCGTAGCTCTTTATAGCTCCAGATCATCTGAAGAATGTGAGATGCTGCTTTTGTTTCTCTGGGAGATTGGCTGATTTGCAAGATAAAATCAGAGCTTAAGTGTCAAGCAATGCCAGACTATTCATATGCTGATACCTAGTACTCCATAGAGCTACTACTTGAACCTCTGAGTTATGGTATTTATCTGACTTCTTCATACCTACAGGTATTTGCTGACAGAAAGAAATCAAGAAGTTGTACATTGTGCATATTTTTGGGGTTTCACTCGTACTGCTGGACAAGCACTAAGGCCAGGGTGACCCTTTTCTCTTGTAGCTGTCATCAACAAAAACCAGATTCCATCCTGCCTGGATTTATTCAGGAAAAAAAAACCCAACCCAAACAAAAAAAACCCAAAACTCTATGCCACTTTTCAAACCTTCCCACCAATGTATCTATATCCATCACAAGTCAGTGAAGTTGCTCCATGGTTTCGAATAGCTTACAAAGAAACTTGGATGGGAAAAAAAAAAGCTGTTTTTAAACATTCCCTACTAGGTCAATACACAAACACCCTCTATAAAATAAAACAGGCCTAGATTTTTGGTCAGCTCATATTTCATGACAGTACAACCCAACAAAGCTACTGCAGCTGCTCTCTCAGAAGTTTGCTGAAATGCACCTACAATGTGTAACTGGCCGAGCCACACGAAACAAAGTCTCTGACTCAGCCAGAACACAGGTTTTCAAGAGAACTGCAGAGAAAAAAATGTGTCACTTCAAATTACCACCCCCAGCCCTTTGGCCAGAACAGTTCCTGCACATCCTTAACCATTTCACATGAAGGAAAGAGATTCCATCACTGGCAGTTCAGGAGTGGAACTCTGCCGCAGAAAAAAGGCCTCCCACACGAAACGCCAGCTCCCGGTTTCACTGCTAAGGGCAGATGTGGTGCTAGGACGTCTCTGACAAGGAGAGGGCAAGTCATAATGTCACTGAAGTGACGACTCAACTAACTTGCATCAAGTAAACCTGTTCAAGGTGCTGGCTGGTTTTACTTTGTAGATATGAGCTCCTGAAACTAAAGCTCTGAAAGGTTTAGGATGCTCCAGCACTTCACAAACCAAGAGCTGCTGTTCATGGAGACATTTTCACGTTTGCAGGGAGTTCCTATGCACTTTGCTTTCAACACCCACTTACCTTGACTTGCTGATAGCTACCAGCTTCTGAATGCCCTGGGTCTGGATCAGAGACCTTGCATTTTCTGAGCTGTCAGTAATGATTTCATGGATGGTATTCAACACTGCAACCACTGTATCCTCTTCCAGGTTCTTTGCAGATCTCTGCTGCCTGCTGGGCAAATTTCTTACCAGCTCACCCATGGCATAACTACCTAGATAGGGGGAAGAGATATCATTAGGTAGCACTAATAATCAATTCAGCTTCCCATCTGAATGATAACACTCAAGGGCATTTGACATGTCAAGAAAAACTTGATAGTGCACGTGTTTTGAACCTCAAGACTGTAACTTCACAGGATATTTATCAGTCCTTGTTTCAAGGAGATTAAGAGTTGATACCCAAGACAAAGTCCTTCACCATAAATGCTAAGAAGTATTGAGAGGGGGAAAAAAGCAATCTTTATTGAGAATTTTACAGCCAGCATCTATCATGTTTTGCAAAGCCTGAGGCAAAAAAAGCATCCAGTAGCTGCTGCCAATGCCACCTATTCGTGCTAATATACACACGTGGCTTACTCAACTTAGCCCTGTAATAGGCCTTCTGGGGCAGGGTGTGCAGTCATGCATTTCTTAACCTTCCCCCAACGAAGGTGAGAGCATTTCCTCCTGGGTGCAGTCACCCTTCTCCAAGTGTAGTACTGGAGAAAAACCAGGGAGGCTGGATTTATCACTCCCAGGTGTGTCTGCACCACCGGCCTGGCTACACCTCTGAACTATTAAAAGGGGAAGCTGATGTATTAAGGCAGAATCCCACCTTGCTACTTGCCAGTATCAACTTCCATGGTGGCCCTAAACACATCACTAATATTTCCTGGCCTGACAAGGTTAGAGTTTAAACAAATACATCTGTTAAATACAGAGGCATCTAAAGGAAAACTCAAGTGAATCTTTGAAGGTTCCTGCTTAGGGCAGGTGAATGCTTATTTACCACCCTGGACAGGAGCCAGAGCACCGTTAACACTACCTTGAAGAATATCAAGTTGCTTGGTGTTGCCCAGCTCCTGCAAGTACTACCATGCAAAAGGATGAGAAGGGAAGGAGGAAGCAAAAAAACCGAAGGTACAACTTGAGAGCCCACTGCACTTGCCCAGGTTTGCTCCATGTGCCACGGGCCAGACTCCCACTACGTGTCTGTGACCACCACGAGTGACCAGGAGCACAAGTGCCACGTCAGCCAAAGCTAAGGAGAAGACAAGAAACCTCTCAGCCCACCCAATCCTCTGCATGTCTCCACACACTCCTCCGGCCAAAGTCTGTATCTGATTTTATCCCCAAGTTAGAAACTTCCCTCAAACCATAGCTTGTCCGAGTGGGCCGTAAATATATCCTGACCGACAGCCCCCAACTTGGTGGCTGCAGGAACTGCACCCAGAAGGAATCCTCAGCACAGGGGAACACGGAACGTGTGAGGTGTGCCAAGGGCACCCAAGGCCCCAGGCTGGTTAGAGAAGCTCAGCAGATACCTATGAGGTCTTTGTTGCGCCGGTCCATGGAGAGGTTTCTCAGGGCGATGGACACGGCCCTCACCACCTTGTCCGAGTCGGACTGGAGCAGCTCCACCAGCACCGGCAAGCCCCGCTCCTTGCGCACCGTCGCCCGGATGTACGTGGACCACTGAGCAGCAAACAGGGCAAAGGAAACAACACAAGCACTGTGAGTTCGTGCCCCTGGCATTCCCTTCAGTGCTGGAAGCCTTTTTTCCCCTGCAAAGACCAGTTATGCTGTGTGTGTTGATGCATCGCATTGTCTTAACCCATCATTCATGTTCATCAAGCACCAAGGAAGAAAGGATGTAGAAGTTCATCCTGCAGCTGAGGAAGCTGCTGGGGAAAGAGGACAGAAATAGGAGGAAAGAGGGTCGTCCACCAGCATCTGTTCTGTACCTACCTCAGTGTGAAAACACATCCCTCTGGATTAGGAAAGAAAAAGAGGTCATTTGGAAGAAAGAGTAAAGCATTTAAAGCATCTGTTATCTTCCTTCTCCTCCAATTTCATGCTTTTATTCTGTTTCAGGAATGACTTTAAACTAAGCTGCATTCAAGACAGCTGTGAAACACCATCCTGCTGACCCTCAGGCCGCTGATCAGTCCCGCTTTGCCATGTGATTCCAGACATGACCAGGCATACCTTTGACAGGACTGCCTGATTAGTGCTGGGGATGCTTCCGAGAGGATACAGAAAGGACACTGGGAGTGCAGCTTCCTAAGCAATCTGACGAGCCAACAAATGAAGTATTCAGGACACGTAATTATCTAACAGCAGGGTTTTCTGAGTGGACAAGTAATGGTTAAGTGGCTTAGGCAGTAAACTTGTTCATGGTTAAACTGTCATGAGCTCAGTGACACTTCCACTATGTGAGCATCATCTGTCCAGAAGATGCAAAACATCTTCAGTGAGCAAATGGAAAAAAATTCTTTGGCATTCCCACCTCCTTCCTTCATAAAGGAGATGCAAAAAGTAACAGTGCCCTTACAATGGGACACTGCTTTGTTCTTCACTGACAGAAAGGAAACCAAGAGACTACAGAGAAGACTGCACTTACCGTCCAGTTGCCAGCACTGAGATTCTGCAAAGCTCCTGCTGCAGCTTCCAGAGTGTTGAAGTTCTGACTCTCAGTGAGGATGGAGAGGTACAGTCGGACCACGTCTGGCTGGTACAGTAACTCAAAGCCTGCAGGCGGGGGAAGAGGAGAGCAGAAGCAAGAGAAGCAGAGAGGACAATAAGCACATAGCATACCTGTATTTAATCACCTAAGAAAACAGCCAAGAGGAAGCTGCTCCACCACAGAAAGAAGAGCTTCTACCACATCCAGAATATTCTATCCACTGCTGTGGAAAACGGTGGAGATGGCAACTCCTGCAGAGAACATTCACGGGGGCTGAAGGGCCCTGTGCTTGTGTTCAGGCTGATAACCCTCTCTGAAATCTGTGCTATCTACACACTGCCTAGCACACATGGTGACAAGGTGACAAGAGGCAATTCTGCCTGCAACAGTTCTTACTGCATCTCGAGACTGGGCTGCAAATTCACCTTGCACTCCTGTTTTCATTCAAATCTCTCGCCCTGCCTTTGGAGACACGAACAGCAGGGCCAAGGAGAACAAGTAACACCATCCTATCAGCCACCCTCTGCACACAGGGGACAAAAGACAGAGGCAAGGTGTCCAAGTGACCAGAACTCCCAGCTGGGAGGGGCAGGGAGAAACACTGATTCCAGTTCAGATATTCAGTAAAGAAATGCACTGTACCACACTGGGAGCCTGAGAGAGACACACCTGTCACCTACATGTCCCAGAGTCACTGTATCAGCTTTGCATTTAAGCACGACAGGAACGACAACTATTCCCAGCTCGGCCACCCATCTCCTTTTGTGATGCTGAGTAACTGACAGGAGCATTGTGTCCTTCCTCACCCACAGGATTAGGACTTATCCATCTACCCACATTGAAAAGAGGCTGTTAGGCAAGAACTTCATCATTCCTTGAAGCAATTTTTATCCATGTTTCTCCACCAAGTGTAGCTTGAGACACTGCATCAAAGAGGGCAGAGCAAGGCAAGCAACCTGTTAAAGGACTGGCCACACTCGGTGCTGTTCGGAGCGTGTGAACAAAAACCTGACCCCCCTGAAGTGCTTGGTGAGTGCAGGAAGGCACAAGCAACCATGGTCAGCACAGCCTCGTGTGCACTCACTGCAGCTGGTTTGGTGGCTTTGGCACTGTTTGCACTAACTAAGGTTCAGCAGGCATCACCTAGAAAGGATTTTGAGAAAAACATGACATCAAAGAAAGCATAAAGGTGTGAAGGAATTTGGGCTAAGAGGGAATTTGAAGCTTGTTTTGAGCAGAAAAATTTTTTGATTATTATTTGTACACATGAAAAGAATGTTTTTCACCTCACCAGATGCTGTCCTAGAAGTGGAGCATAATTCAAAGCAAGTTTTCCCACTAGGAAGACAGAAAACCTACAAACACAAAATCACTTCCTCTTTTCAGTACTTGCTCTTCAAAAATCACCCATCTCCCATATACATATTTTTCAGCATATATCACAAATTATCATATTTTAGACATCTCAGATCAAACCTACAAGCAAGAGAACTAAGCAATGCTATTCCGTCCTGTGGATATCCTATCATTTTTTTCCTTTTTAAAATTCTCTTTTGGTAAATGCTTTCTGAAATTAAAGCCTTGGTTTTAAATCTGCTTCTCCATATTCTTCAGAGCAGTTACTGCTGTGGGACCACGTGAGTCAAGATCTCAGAACTACTTTAAACCTTGTGCAACACCACCCATAAACACGGGCCATGTCAACCCCTGGGAATACAGCGGGTACTTATCCCACTGAAAGCAAGGAAACTCACTTCCTTAGCCAAGGGTTTCTCCATACCAAAAACCTGATCTAGGTATGAGGATCCGCAAGGTCCCGTGTGCCGGCTCCTGCTTTCTGTGCTCAGGCCCTGCAGCCACCCCAGCACCCCTGCACCCTTCTCCAGTGACTGGAGAGTGAACCTGCTCCACGTCTGGGACTGCTTGTAATGCCACCACTTGTGTGCTACACACGACACCCTACAGACATGTGCAAGCTGCAACAGGTGGAATTCCCAAAGGCATCCTGCCAATCCATATACCACTGACCTTCCTCTCCTCCAGTGTCCTCTCCTTGCACTGGGATCACTGCCCTCTATATTGAATGCAGAGGAAAAACTGTCGTTACTTAATCCATGAAGCATGAGCAGCTGTATGGCTTTTCTCTGTTCCCCGAGTAAGTCTGTGATTATCTGACCCCAGTACAACCTTCATATCACCTTTTTCCCCTGCCACTTCACAAGGTGAATTGGCAATCTGAGAACTCCTCAAGAAAAAACACTGCTGATAAGCACACAGTATTCCTTCCCTGAACACTAACACTTACAAATCTCTCAACAGCCTACTGGAATTCTGACACTGAGTTATCTTTTAGGGAAGCTTTGCTGAAATATAACTCAGATCAGCAGAAGAGATGAGAAGGCAGGTTCATTAACAGGTAATATTCATACAGAACATTTGCTGCTTCTGTACATGAGCTCAGACCCGCCCGTGGTTCAAAGGACACAACTGTCCAGCCAGCCTCGTTTTACAGTGCCCACTTACAATTCCAGCACACTTGGAAACAGCCCCACACGTTCACCCCGTGCTGATATTTAAAGGCAGTCTGTGATGTGCCCTTTCTGTCACTCTGTACATTCTTTCTGGCTGGACACTCCTCCTCCTTCAGCACCTCCCTGTGTGTGAACACCGAGATGCTCCAAGGCTCTCACCTCTGCTTCCCTCCTGTGCTCACGGCTGCATTCCAGTCACGCAGCTCCCACCCGCTCCCTGTCATTACCTCTCTCCATGCATGAAAGCCTCTCCTTTTTCCTACTTACTAATGTAAGAGCATCTCAAAAATGTCTTCACCTTCTCTCCTCAATAATGCACAGCATTCGCTCTACCAACTGCCAGTACATTCCTGCTTTGGAGCACAGCTCCTTAGCCAGTTGAGGATGATTCCACCTCACTCCACACATCCCCCCTTTCCAACTATAGTTATGCCCCTGCCCTGTTGGCATCTGTTTTCAACGGAGTTTGCAAGGGCTACACACCACAGAGGGAACTCTGGCCTCCCGTCTCCCCTGCTCCCCTCACTGCTGCAGCTCCCAGCACTGCAGCCCTTCTGCCAGCCCGGGTGTGCCAGGCAAAGGCAGCAGCATTTGCTAAAGCCAAGTACTAAGAATGCCCCTCATGGACGGCTGCTCATTAGCAGGGATGAGAACCTAATAGAGCAAGTTACTGCTGCACTGGAGGGTTTCCCCTCATTGACAGCAACCTGACACTTCTCATAAGCATTATAGTGCCTTAAAAAGAAACAAACAAGTTTTATATTTTCTCCATCTGCTTCCTGTCCTAATGAATCCAGCTCTGCTATTTATAGGATGCAATTTGTCTGAATTATTATAAATTTCCTTCCAGTGTTGCATGGAGGCCTCTAACATTTTTCCACAAAGCGCTTCAAGCGCGTTCCTGGAAGCACAGCTGGTCTTACCTCCATTAAGCACCTGCTTCTCTTCAAAACTGATTTCCTTAATTTCAAGATCATCTTAATTATTTTTTCAGGTAATGCTACTTTTATGCAATATACAGCTAACTGCTTATATCCATTTTTTTTAATGGAAATGAGGAAAGAGGGTCATTAGTGATAGATAATACACCAAACGAGAACAACTTCCACTGTTTCTCTTGGTCTTTAAAAAGCTGTTTTAATTATAGCCCAGATTCAGCACCACCCTTACAAAGATAATTTTCCTAGAATAAATGAAACTTTTCCATCAGTTATGGACTTGTGCAGAGCTGCAATCTACACTGTTTCCTCCTGGAAAACCACAGAGAAAAGTCATTTATTGCTTTGTTTTCATTGCGGAGTAAACAAGTTCCCTGCGTTAGCTTTTGCCTTTCAGAGAAACAAGAGCAGTGGCTGGAACACTGATGTCACTGGGAGCAGGGGCTGAGCATTCCCAGCGAACATGGACGTGTCACACAGGAGCACCTTCCACCTAAGACTCACCTCCACCAACGCCGCAGTCTCACCGTTCTGAGAAAAGGGAAGATGAGCTTCTTTGCAGCAGAGTTGCTAAAAACTGGCAAATGGATTAGTTGTGCGTGAGGTCTGCACTACCAGGAGGTGGCATGTGGATTATCCTCCATTTGCCCATAGAACAGTGACAGCACAGACAGCAATTTCAGTCCTGAATGGAAAACACCTGAGGAATCAGCTGGGGCTGATTAGCCATCTCCATCCCTTCAACCCTCAGTGTCTGTGATGAGAATGATGCAGCAGTTCCGGATTATCTCCTCAACAAAACTATTTACTTTCATCTTGGCAACGCTGATCCTGTGCCTATACTTAGCTCCATTCTGGCACTAACATTAGACACTGCAGCAGGTGCCTCTCCCTGATACACCTGCTTGAGCCCCATTTCAGACAACTCTCTTTGGAGCAAGGCTGCTAAATCTATTCCCCTTCACCACCCATTCCACTGAGGATTTATTCCCCTCCTGCAGGCATGGAAATGATACACACATGTACACCGGTCAGATGAGAGATCTACTGCTGCAGAGGAAACAGGCTGCTTCATTTCCTACCCACACAAAACGCCTGGGTTGCTGTTTAAAACAATGGCAAATTTCAGAAGAAACTGGAAGGATGCTGGCAACACTGCAAGAAAAAACAACGTCTAATCATGGGAGGGGGGGTGAGAAATCACTGAAGTGAACCCTCGTAGCAACTCATCCCTGCAGCGTGCACAGGCAGGGCCACACCAGTGGTTTGGTTCTCACCTATTGCCTCTGGTG
Organism: Oxyruncus cristatus; assembly: GCA_013399855.1. Taxonomy (NCBI): domain Eukaryota; kingdom Metazoa; phylum Chordata; class Aves; order Passeriformes; family Cotingidae; genus Oxyruncus; species Oxyruncus cristatus. The sequence goes on from VXAY01004354.1 coordinate 705,045, forward strand.
CCCAACGCAGAGAAGGTGCAGCAGCACCTGGACTCCTTTTGGGATGGCACTACAGCAAGAGATGCCCCATGCCCACAGCTCCCAGCGGCGGGCAGGCCTGGGAGCCCAGGGGCTGCTGTGCTGTGCTGGGCAATCCCAGCAGCTGTGACAGCGACCGGCAGATGGAGCGAGAGGAGCCCGGAACACACCTTCCCCGCAAGGTCACTACTAACAGGCTTGGCAGAGTAAAGCAAGCAGCTCCCTCAGCAACCAGGAAGCTCTGAGCCAAAAGAAAAAAGGAGAAAAAAAGGAGTAAAGAATCACATCAGTAAAAGAAACGAACAATTAGCTTCTGCACAAAAGGAAGGGTCCGCAGCCCTTGGACTCTTGCCCTCTGCCAACAGCCGCCTGGTACCTTCACCACAGCCTGTGCGCTCCATTGTCCGCAGGTTGGACACCAGAGCTCGCAATTATTTGCTACAGAAATGTTTTCAGAACACATAAGCAGCAAATCAGTCCGGCAGTTCAACCCTCCCCTCCCAGGAATGCCTCACCCTGCCGTGTGGTTCCACAGCAGACGAATGAAAAACCCCCCAGAAGGCTGGGGGAGGCAGCTGGTTACTTTCACAAAACCAGTCATCAGATCCCTAAAAAACCTGACCCATCAGCTCCATTCCAGCCGTATGCTGTGCTTCAGCACCCGGTGCACAGAGCAGCTTGAACGCCAACATAAACTTGCAAGATCCTTCTAATCGAAAGGCTTAACAGCAGCGAGCATGCAGCCAGCTCCAAGAGAGCCAAACGCTTGGCACGGCTACTGGAGAAGGCAGCTCGGTGCACATCCATGCAGAATACTGAGTGTCACACAGCTGAGGCACAGCAAACGCTGCCACGAATGAAGACAAAATAACAGGGGGAAAGTTCTGAACAGTCCCTGTGGCTTTCACGTCAAGGTACAGTACAAGTCAGGACAGCTACTGCGCTTACTGCAGAGACTCAATCACGAATGCAGCATCCACCACTGAGCACGAGCTCCGAAGACACACAGAACAGCCTCTGAATAGTACTGAAAAGAACCACCAGAATAATATGGGACACATGAGACTCAAATCAGGCTTGAGGGAATGCTTAAGAAGAGTTTTGCTATTTAGAAAATGAACACCACAGCGTGTGACCTTTCCAACTAATCTACCAAGTCACACAAAAGCTCTAAAATGATGTAAACTCTTCCCAGCTTTCCACATACTCCCACAATGAAAGCAGCAATGGTATGCTAGTTAAAAAGGGATGGAAGCAAACCCCCACCCCAAAGGATGTATCAGGAATGTTACCAGCACTACCAAGTGTGGAGGTATGCAAAAAAACAACACGGGGAGCTAGGCTGACTGCAGGGAAGGCAGAAAGGCAGGAAGGAAAGGAAATGGGAGGACAAGGCAGTGCAGCAGAAACAGGGATGCCTGGGAAAGCAAACTGTTTTCTGCTATTTCTATTATTCTTTACATTTCCCAAGCTGCACAAGCTGTCATCAAAGTACCTTCCCTTACAGAGCACGCTTTGTAAAAGGTTGGTTATATTCCACTTCATATCCAAAGCATATGCAATTCAACAGAGAGGTGGCTCAATTAAACACAACCCATTTTGACCTCCTGTTTTCTGTGAGCACACATGTTAAAGCCAATACAGTCTTCCCTTTCCAAAGGACCTGCAAGCAGCATTTCTCCCCACAGTGTTTGACAGGCTGCCCAATACAAAGTCTTTTTCAAGCACATGCAGCTAAGTCTCCTGGCAACTGGAGATGTGCTGTTAGCAGTCTTCTCTCCTCACTAATCAGCAGCAAAGGCTCTGGAGGACCAATACTTAATAAGGATCTGGAAGTTGCTGCAGGTAACTGGAGCACTACCCAAGCTACTCGTTGGAACAGGGACCGCACTGTCCCGCAGGGCTGCCGCTGAAGGGCAGGGAACCCCCGGCAGCCAGGCTGGTGCAGGGACGAAGAGCTGCTGGAGATGTGCACCGACAGGGAGAGGAGCACGTGGGGGAACTGCAGCTCATTTAAGCATTTGTAGGTCACCTTTGCCAATGCTTTTTATTTGTTTTTTTTTGAGAAACACCATCGTTACAAGCAGTAATGCTCTGGATCGGAGTTAACATTAAGCCCTCTGGCTGAATGATTAAAATGGAGAGTGCATGTAAATAGTTCCTTTACCCCAGTCCCCAAAGACTTGCCTCTGACCTTGGAGACTCTCAGTACAGCACATGAAATCTTAACACTTGCTCTCTCGCCAGCTCCTCTAATCCAAAGTTATTTTTATTTACTTCAGTGATAACTGAATGCATTTTATTTTAAAAGGAACAGGACAACTATGTTATTCCAAAAGCAAGTCTGTTCTGAAATGAAATGTGTATCTAAAAATCAAACATTAGATAACATTCTCTCCCCTCTCTTCTCATGCCCACAGAACGCAGGCAGCAGTCTCTGCTTTGTGAGCTACGCATCAAACACGACCCCTTTGGAAGTGCAGGTTCCCCTTTGCCCGTCACCCACTTACCATGGTGTTTGCAAGCTCCCAGAACACAGCCCAGGCCCTGCAGCACCGCTGCAACATCTCCAAGTGGGGCTTGGTTCAAAATCCTGGCTCACATATCCAAGTGAATATAAAACAATTCTCATCAAAGCTCTCCAGCTCTGCAGGGGTTCCCAGTGTGGCACTGCCAGCCGTGCAGGGGTTCGGTGTTCCTGCCACTCAGGCACACCTGAGATTCCACGCTGGGACAAACACTCCTGCCTGGAGGAACGCTGTGTCTGGGGTAGTCCTTCTTACTGGCTGTCCCTTACTCTTGTCTCCAACACTACAGTGATTTAAGACAAAAGACTGATTAGGGTTATCAGGCTGGTGATCTCACTGACAGCAGATCAATATGCCAGCAGCGCAGCAATGCTCCTGGATGTGGGCAATCCTGCCTGCTCCCTCCAGGGAAGCTCCTTCTGGCTGGGCTCACCCCTCTGACAGCTGATACCAAACGGAGCTGGGCACGGTGATGATGTGCATGGCACTGGGGACTTCTTAAACAGACAGCAATCTGGCCCAGGCACACAAGATCAATATCAAGCGTGTCATTGATCATGTTACGTTTCCCTGGGAGGGAAAACCTGAATTTCCAGATGCTGTCTGCTACATCACAGGAATATTAGAACAACAGTGACAAGGTCAAACATCCATGCTTATTCTTTTAGATCTCAGCGCTGCTGCTGCTCCTGTTGACCATGGGTGCCTTCTGACGTGTCTGTTCCTGCCTCTGAGAGGGCCCAGAATTACATGACTGACTGGTTTTCTTTCTCCTCTCTGAAAGGACCCAGATGGCAGTGCCTGGTGACCGCTCACACGCCCTGAGGGGTGTCTCCTTGTCCTGTCACCAAACAGCTCTACTTTGTCACTCCTCCTTTTCAGCCACAGAGAGCAATGGCAAGGATTGCACAATCCAGGCCAGAAAGGAGAACACTGCCCAGCCCGCCTGGCTTGTCTGGCTCCTGGCACCTGGGCCAGCCACAGCAGCAGGAAAGGCACAGGCTCAGGACCGTGTCACCGTGCTGTCCTCAGAGCTGCAAGCACAAGCCAAGAACACGTGGGAATGCCACAATAATGCAAACCCACAGCACTGCCAGACATCACTTCCTAACTGCCTCTGGAAAGATGGGAACGAGCTGACACTACAGAAAGCCTCACCTGCTACAAGCAGGTGGGAAATGGACCTTTCTTCTCAATAGGGAAAGGTTTTAAATGCAGGAATCTCTAGGCTAGAACATGTTTACTCTCTGCCTTGGTAGGGCTTGAATGCACTGCTTTTTGGAGCGTATTTCAATCTTCTCCCTTTAGCTAAGCGTTCCCAAAGGAATACAAGAAATAGAAAGTTGGCTGGCAAGGCTAATGAGGATTGGGAACTCAAGGAAAATTATTACTTTTCATACTGTATAAACAAATGTGTTTTTACAACTGTGCATTCATGTATTCATGCCAGAACACATGTGTTTTCAGGGACTTTTCCTTAAACTGAGAAAACCAAAAGCGGGCCAAAGCGTTTTCCTTACAACCTCAGCCTACGGCCCAGTAAAGCAACCACTGCTTTCTGATCACTGCTGCCACGTGATGCAGCTGAAGGGACCCAAGATCCGACAGAGACTCTTCACTGCCATGACTAGGGCAGATGTCTAATTGTCCAGCCCAATCATGAGCGGGTTTGAGCTTAGTGTACAAAATGTGTTTATTGAAGAGAGATACTGAGTGATTCCCTGAAGGAAAGCCCATTAAAAAAAAAAAATTACACCACAGCTATGTCCACTAATAAAATCCAACGTGCTGCCGTTCGTATCTTACCAGTAAGTCCAAGAGCCTCGTAACACAGAACTATCTCAGAACTACAGTCATCACTGAAAATCAACAGCACTGTTAAGGGACTTCTTCCTTTAACTTGTGGCTGCCTGAACCCACCATTTTCTTTCCTCTGGTCTTCTGTGTGTGTTTAACCATGCATCATGTGTTCCAAATTGCCCTTTTTTGGCCTCAAGTCCCTGTAAAACTCAGCTCTGCAGTTCCAGATGCCAGTCAGCTGCTCTGACTCCAGAAAGCTAACGAGCTTTTAGTTTCCTCCCAGCTCAGTAGTAGGAACCTGTCTGCAGAGAAAAGCTTACTGCAAAAGGAATCATGCATTAGTTCTTGGCTCCAGATGCCACTTATATATTTATTTTATTTAAAGGTTTTGACATGATTCAGAACTGTTTTGATACTGAACAGCTTTATAAAATTTTTGTCATAAAATGACAGCAAATAGGGAAGCACAGCAAAGGGAAGAAACATTACAGCAGACAGCTGCACGGCAAAATAAACCCCCTCCATGTTAATACTTGTTTAGATAAATGTTCACATCCCTCTCAGAGTTATGCAAGAAAGGTGGAAAAAGCACAGAGAAGTTTCTTACCTCTGCAGACCTCCTAGAACCTTCTTTCCTGTCCCCAGGGGAGTGTGTGAAATGCACTGGACCATGAGGCTGGGTACAGTCCCACCAAGTGCTGACCCCTTCACTGGGGTCAGGGCTGACTGCAGCAAGCAGCCAACTTTGCCTGGACGCAGCAGCCACGCTCCTCAGGCTCCAGGGATGCTGCTGCTCTCCACCAGGCCTGCGCTGAGCCAGGGTGTGGCAGGACCCCCAGCACCTTCTGCCATCAGCCCCTCTCTGCACCGGGGAGCCGGCACTAAAACCAGGCAGCAAGGCAAACCCAAGCCCTGCATCGCTCGGGAATTCACGGGAGCAGCACTGCCAGGCCAGGGCTGGCACTGGGGGTTCCCTGACCGCACCTCGGAGCACTCCTGCTGCCCAGGCCCCTCTGCGCCGCCGGGAGCCCTGCCGGCGTCTGCCCCGACCCGCAGCACACCGGGGGTGGCACCTCTCACGTGCTCCCCCTCGCAGCCTGTCTCAGTTTTACATTCAGTGCCAAGGGAAAAACAGTTTCAAGAAAAACCCCAAATCCTTCAGAGCTCCCGCACACTGAACTCCACTTAGAAAGCTTTCCCTGGGTTACTCATGCTTCACCGAGTCTTCTTACACTTCCAGTTCTCATCATGATTTTTATATAAAGTCTCATAAATGGTCATAAGCCATTACACAGGTATTTGGTTATTCATATCAATTCAGCTGCTTGTTAGAAGCCTGTCTGCTTAAGGCAATGAAGGGCTGCAGAACTCCACAGCTTGAATTCCTCAAATAAGGAGGAAGAATAAGTCTCTCTATTCTCCAGCGGATCTACCCGCACAGAAACATCAAAAATCTCAAAATACATTCCAGTAGGAAGGAAATATTTGGATATAAACAACTCATCTTTTTCTGAGGAAAGCTTATCAGAACCCAAGCTAAGCAGAAGGCAGCAGGTCCAGCCTTAGCCCGCAGAAATGAAAGGTCAGTGGTTCCTAATCACCAGGACTGGGACCAAAGCCTGTTTGGGTCTTTACATGCAAAGTCCTGCAATCTTGCCATTATAAGCATTTTATAAGCAACTGCCATATGGAAAGACTCCCTCATGTTAATAAATAATTTATTATATGCCAACTGAAACACTCCCTCCTGTTTGTGTCCTGAAATTGCTAATTAGTTCCTGCTCCAGTTCCAAAGCCAAAAGTGTGTTTCAATTCCTCTCTCCACTTCATGAAAGCTGCCTCATGCACCCAAAGGCAGCCCAGTGCCTCTAATCTGTCTCAATTACAGTCACTGCACTGCTGTCTCCCAAGCATCCAAGAAAAAGAATTTGATGTTTTCAATGTCAAATAAATGCCAGGGCAGAGTGGAGGCAGCACGAACAGAAGGTTTTCTTCAACTTCTCTAACAAAAAATGGACCTTACAGCCCAGTTTTTTAAGGTACAGTATTTGGGTACTTAATTCTCATATATTTCAGTGTAAGCTAGAAACCTTCATGCCTTCAAGAACAGAGATTCTGCACCCATCCTCAAAGCACCAGATCCAGGCGGGGACTAGAGAGGATGGAAGGCAAGAGAAGGTGCTGCTGCTCCTCCCTCATTTGAGCTGGGACACACCCCACCAAAGGTGTGAACAGACGCTCTTGCCCTTTCTGCCAACCATTCTCTGCAGCTTTTGGGAAACCCAGGGAAGTTTCTGTTAAATGCAAACCTGCCTGCTGTTTGGTGCACTGCCTGAACATCAGATAATCACAAGCAGAAACAACACACAACCAGCTCTGCCTACAGAATTAAAGGTTTCGTGGAAACACAGGTCTTGCCATAAAACTTAAATTTGGCCTAGAATGTGAGATAAGACAACATGATCTGGAGAGAAGTAGCTCCCTGAAGCCTTAGCTGGCCCAACACACACACACATAATACAACCACAAATAAATCCATATGCAAATTAAAAAGAAGAAGAGAAGAGATTGGGGCCCCAGCGTGTGGCAATGAATGAGATGCTTAGCTGAAATGAATAGAGGGAGCACAGAAGCATTTTTCAAGAGGCAAAGGGGAACATTACACAGCATCCAACTGCAGCCTGGCCCCATCTTCACCATCCTACAGCAATGGCATGCATTCAAAGACCACCAGAAAATCATATGAGAAATTTTCCAACAAAGCCACAGCAGCCACTACCTCAAAGGAACTCTGACAGCGTCTTTGAAACCACTTCACTGCTGCTAAAATAGTGAAAAGATCCCTAGCCCAATAGCCACTTTGTCTAGGACAGTTTTCAATGTCAATGCAGCTTTCTTATGGTAATATTATGCAATTAAAAATTGAGCTTAAAACTACCCGTGTAAAAGATTCTAAGCAGAAGCTGACATTTACTGTGGAGGTTGTTCATGCCTATAGAAAACTCTGAAAAGGTCAGTATAAATGTAAATAAGGTGAGATACCTCCTCAAGAGTATAGAAATTTCCATCATATTACGGACTATACCCACTGCTAACCATTCATACACGGTGCTATCGATGCCCTGGTGGCTTCTCACGGGCCATCTGAGTCCAGGGCTGGATCCAGAAACAGGTCTCCAGATTTCAGTGAGATGACTGGCACCAAATTTTTAGTGTTTCAGGGAAACTGGGGTCCAGCCACGCAGCAAACTGCCAATACAGTTTAACATTGACGGGTTTGATCTCGGCACTGCTTTCAGCAGGCAGGTGTGTCAGGGATGTGCTTGTTAGAATTTAACTACTAAGCAAAACCTCGCAGAACTGCCCAAATCTAAGTCACACATGCCTTGACCGACTTTTAAATTTTGGACACCAGCACTACCCTGAAGTACTCTCCTGGAAGCAGCACTCGTGTAATTGAATAAATGGGATTAGGCCTCACACTCCTAACAACCCCAGTTCCTCATTCCTTGAGAGATCCCAAACACACTGCACTGCACAGAACACCTCAGTCATCCTGCACATTTCTTATCTCTCCTCTCACACATCTGCAGGTTGCCTTGTAGGGCTCTCATGTTTTATGACTCAATGGGCAAAGTATCCCCAAAAGGGGAGTGGGAAACCCGCATCTGCAAAGAAGGCAGACTTCCAGTTTCCGAAGTGTTTAAAGGTGATTGAGGACACTCCAGTTAAGACAGATCCTTTCTCGATGCCATTACATGCTCAATCATGACTACAGATTTGCTGGTTGTGATTTCAGAGACAGCGAGGCGTGCAAAACACGACTGAACTGGACACGAGGGGAAAGGACTGCTCTTCGCAGAGCCTCCCTCCAGGTCTGTCTGCATCAGGGTCTATTCCTGCCCAGACAAATAACATTTCATGCTATTACAGACTTCCAATTTTCCCTACGATCAAGACACAGAAAATTCAGGGCTGAAACTAATGGTCTGTGAGGCCGAAATAAAAACGCTCTCCTTTCTACCACATCCTGATCAACATTCACTCTGATCACCTGCAGACGCCTGGGTCAGCAATCAAGCTCGCAGTGGGTTCAGAGCAAGCAGCAGCTGGACTGACATTGCTTTCTACACCGGGCAGAGGTAAGATTCCCCCCGCCTCCAGTTGACAGGTAAATTTAAGGGAGTGCTTTACAAGGTAAAGCACCTGCCTTGCAGTTCAAGGTCGTTTTTCTTCAAGCCACAGTTAGAGGTATATGGCACATGAAGTCATATCATTCCCCTGTCATGTCGGAGAAGGGGAGAGCTTTTAAGCCCGTGCAGAGCACTCGGGGTTATAGAAATAAATATGGCTTTATATAGCAGCTTTCACATTCAAGATATCTCGGAGTGGTTTACAAAGTAATGAGTCAGATAATGGGGCTGCAGCAGCTGTGCAGGTACACGCACCAGAAATTAATGCTGAGAAAACAGAAGTCTTAATTTTTTGATTCTCTTTATCTGCTCTTCTGCAAAACATGACTGCAGCTTCAGTCTGACTAATGAGCATCAGTGGCTTCTGCAATTCAGAATGCACAGGTTATTTGACATTCCTGTTTATTTTAATTTTGAGATTAACTCCATGATCAAAGTTCTCCATTAACTATAGTAAATACTGTTCAAGCAAAAGTAGAGAAAATGAATGTGCTTCCCTGTCCTGGCTGCACTATAAGGAAGGCCTCCTTGCCTGATCTCTAGTCCCTCAGTTTGCAACTAGTTCAGAATCACACAACTATTTAATTTTCACTCACCTTACTCTCCCCCCAGCATTAGCTGTTATAAGCAGACCCTCAAAGGCTGATTAAGAGTGTTGTGAGGACTCCATGGTTTACTGTGCAGGTGCCAGAGAAGGTACAAATTCTAACTAAAAATATATCTGTCTTTAAAATAAGCCACATATTGGGATGCAGCCTGATATACTCCAATTAAGATGTATTTTGCATCTACGCTCCTTTTCCAGGCTCCTTGGGCAAACAGACTCTCTGAGTTGTCTTCTCCTCTGAGTCACCTAAACCAGGTGTCATGGATTAAGTTGTTTTGGAAAAATGTGCTGGTTTTATGCAGACATACTTTTTCTGGCTAACTTTGTAATCAGTTAGTAAGAGTCACAGAGAACAACTTGAAAGAGAGCGTGGGAGGTCACCTGGGCCAGCTTCCTGCTCAAAGCTGCTCACTGCCCGATTTAGCCCAAGCTATTTATGCTTTTGTCCAGTCAGGTCCTGAAATCCTTCAGTGATACAGGACCCTCTGAAACCCTCTGAGAAACCTGCTCCAATGCCTACTTAGGGGCATTAGCCTGAGCTTCTGTGGGCAGAAGAAATACCAGATGGAACACACCAATGCTTTCAGTAAGACTCTAGAGAGGTCTGTCTGGAGCCGAGCTCTGAAAGCACCAGAGTCATGCAGGGCTCCCAGCCAGCCAGCCACATTCCTGGTACTCCTAAAGGCACAGCTTCAGAACACTCACCCGGAGCTGCCACTACTTCCTTTGCTTGTGCTCACACCATTTCTGGAAATCTGGCAAGGGATTTAAATCAACATTACACCATTTTTCTGCCTCAGCCGTTCCGAAACTTTCTGCTGTTCTCTTAACTCGTCAAGCAGCTTTGTCAGCACAACTTTGCTGCGGTACTTTTGATGGACACCAGAGACAATCATAACTCTGTGCAACAAAGTTTCTGTAATTGATTTTGACAGCAAATTCAGGGTCTGAATTCCGACAGAAGCGGAGTTCCTCTTCCTTGCGCTTCATGGCGATACTGGCCAGGCTGTCAGCACAACTTTCTGATTGGTAACTCTCTTCAAAGTATCATCTCATTTTTTACACTTATGCTAAAAGGGGAAAAAGAGTCTCCCTCTTACTGTTCCTTAACTGACAGTAAGTGGCAGAAGCTGATACAACACAACAGGGCTGGGTGGATGGAGCGAGTCCTTCTCTGCTGTGACTGAGTCCCAAGACTGAGGCAGTCACAGTTATGCGAGATAAGGGCCTCCCCACCAACTCCTGCTTTTATTCCTGGTAGGCTTTCTTGGCACATTCTCATTTTATAAAGTCCTTGAGTATCATCTGTATAATGAGCTACACTCTGCAATAACAGGCATTCTATTTTAGAGAAACAATTAGAACTGCTTGTGGAATAGAAATGCTAAATGAGACATGCAAAAACACACACACAACATCAAGTGTGGGGAAGGAAGGGTATTAACCATTCTCAGCAAGGAAAATAGTACAGGAAAAGCTGTGAACAGAAAAAATACATGACTGACAACAATAGCTTTCCAACACGAACTATTTTTTCCATCAGCAATATAAACCAAGAGGAAAGGACATGAAAATCCAAGCAGTGTTTGAAGAGTTAAGATCTTGCATTGCCAGAGAGCAAACCTAAACAGGAGGTATGCACTGGTTTCTGTATATACCAATCTATACAAAGCATCATCAATGGAATGGCTGAACTTCTCCATAAAAGCACACAGCAAGTGCAATATGCACAGTGAGAACACAAAAGCAACTCACAATATTACGTATTTTCAAAATACTCTCTGCAACATGAACTCAGTCCACTCCCACAATATCCCATTGGCACAAGCCACTACTATCCCCCTTTAACAGAAATTATGTTTTTATTTATTTTTAAATCACTGTGGTGCTAGCAACAGTTGGGTTGCATTGGTTATCACAGCAGCAGTGAAAACACTGGTTACTTTAGTGAAGGTAATTATTCTCGTTATTATTTTAGTGAAGTTATTTTTCTAGTGAAGACAGTGGAAGTAGCAGATACTTCCTGAACGGGTTCACTACAGCCCCAATATCTGAAGGCAATTAACTTGCCTGAGGCCACTCAGCAAGTCAGTAGTGATGCTGGAATGGAAAAACGAGACCTTCCTCCTTCCAGCTCTGCCTTTTGCTGAAGCTCCAGATCACTCCATCTCCTTATTAGCTGCTGTAATTACCATGGTCTCCAGTGGAGCTCCTGCTGTTAAGTTTTTCATGGGCTACTTTATTATGCAAGTATATATAGGCTGTTCTAGTTTAAGATGCATAAGTCTCATTTTCTGTGCATTTATAACTTGGCCACAAACTCACATCAAGTCAGAAAGGGAATTTACCACTTGGGATTCTTGTATTGTAAAGATAATGCTAGTTATTCTAGCAGATCTATATTCTTGGGTGTCAGCCTCAGGCAAGAAGGAGCTAGAAGCTGACTACTGGAGTTATTCTGTAGTCCCATGAGAGCCACAGGTGAGAGGACCTAGAGGTGCAGAGGGGGAATCTTCCCCTTACTGCAGCTGCAAGGGCTTTTCTGTTCCACCCCTACTAGGAATCCAGCCTGTCTTATCTGCAAATACAATTTTTGCCTGGAAGTCCCCACAGAGGAAGCAAGGGACTGGAAACCACAGCTCAGAGCTGCAATGCCGAGGCATCCTCAGAAGCAACACAGCAAGGGTTTGACAACCAGGGCAGCAATTACCAGGATGCAAAGCCAGAAGTATTCCTCACATTCCTGAGCAGACAGATAACACCAGAGCAAGGCCTGGTCCTGTAACAGTCTCAGATTCCTCTCACGTGATTTGGTGGGATAACTAAACCCACAGAGCAGAGTAGAACTGCACACAGTTACTGGGAAGGGCTTCAGTCATGTCATTAGCATTTCTCCCAGAAAAATCTTTGTTTCCTCACAGTCTCCAAAGTAAGAATGTGGGTAAACACATCATGTGGGGAAAATGTGCTGTTTTAACTGCTCACCTGATGAAATATCTGTTAAAAATACGTGGGGTTGGGGCTGTTTTGTTTTTTTTAACTTCATGCCAGTGGGTTATGTAGTAGGCAACAGAGGCCTTTCCATTGACAACATCCTTCAAAGGCCAAGCAGTTTGAGGCTTACTACCTGCACAAAAGCAACAAGGAGGTAACAACCCTTAAGAATGGTGCTAATGGTTTATTTTACATAACATCTATGCAGCAAGGGGAGTTCATCACAAGACACTGTGAATCACTAAGGACCAGGACTGCCTTAGCATGAAGTCCAGCAGTCTGCACGTGTGGGACACAAAGCTACCATAGAGAACCACCTGCTACTGGCAACAGGCAGCAAGGAGTGAGAACAGATGGTGACAGGGAACACTATGACAACAAAACAGTGTTTATTCAACAGGTTTTAAATTCAGCTGTCCCTCCAAAGCGAGGCAGACCCTTCTACTCACTCCTTCTCCTCCCTTGTTGGCCTTCATAAAACTTCTCAAGAAAGAACTGCAAAACAGATCTTACCAGGTACAATCCCACAGCAAGTTTCCTTTTAGCTACCCTGGAGTATATATTGGGCCTAGGACTGAGACAGAAGTCAAAGATAAAAACCTTCTCATCTCTGCAGATGAATCACCACCGCCCATCACTGCTCACCTCCTCCTGAGTTTACAGAGAATTTGTGTTTCCTGTAATCGCTAAAAGAACTCTTAAGAAGAACAACAGCCCTATTGGAATGATTTTCTGTTTTAAAATAGTCTTTTCAAGCTAACTATTGGTAGCAGAATTTTGCACTCCATTTGAAATCCAGACTCAGCAACCATTAAACCTCTCCACGTGTGACTCCTGAAAGAAGTACACATCCCACTAAAACACAGAAGGTGCCACAGTGTGTCAACACGGGCAACAACTCCTGCAGGCTTAGGCCAGTGTACTTCAAATGACAACACAATGTTCAATAACTCAATTATCAGTTCAAATTGCTTGAGTTGTCATAATAAGAACAACAAGACACTTCAGAATCATTCTTCCCACTGGAAGAAGGTACGCTGGGGCAGAAACAAGAGACATAACAGGACTCCTGGACTGCCAATTCCCATTCCAGCTCCATCTCCCCATAGGACTTCTCAAACCCTCCAGTGCAGCCTTAAACTTACAATTTATGTTCTTCATAATAAAATGTAACAGATCCATGAAGATCACAAATCAGGAGTTTCCACCTGTAGAGCACAGCTCAGCAGGCCAGTGTCAGCCAGCTCTGAACAAACAAGAACATTCAACGTAGGAATGAGAGAAGATGACAACGGCAGAGTATTCCAGAACAATCAGCAGTCAGCTTCGGATGGAGTGTGTACACAAGAAAGGAAAAATCCACACGAGCCTGCTCTGAATTTCTTGCAAATGTTGGGAAAAAGAATGGGAATTTACAGGTACCAGGCAGTTTGGCAAAGGCAGGTTCCATATGGAAATTTTCCTATTCCAGGCAATAAATTTTCTGACTCCACTGGAAGACAGCTGAGAAATCTTTCACTGCTTTGTAAATTATGAAAAACACATGGGACCAAAACGAACACTCAGATTAGTAAAGCAACAGAAATAAGAAATAGTTAATAATTCTGATAGAAATTCTCAAACACGCGCACAAAATACTCAAAAGATGTTCATACAAGAACATGTTACTCACTCCCTGATCTCCCCAATCCCTCCATTTCCACCAGCAGGCACAGGAGGGGTCTGCACAGTACCATTGATCAATCAGTTCTACTCACTTATTCACAACACAACAATCAAAATTAATGACTGAAGGGAGCTGGAAAAGGCAGGTGAGTGCTTGAGTCAACTTGGAAAGATTTAAAGAACGCAGATTTAAACGGCAGTGAAATGCAAACAGCAGCCCATCTTAATTACAAACCTAAAGCCAGAGGAAAGCTCCAGTGAAGTTTCTATCTCCCTCACTACATGTTGCCTTTAGCTGAAGACAAATTGCTGGCACTTTCGTAATCTACTAAGTTAAAGTCATTACCCTGACAGTGCCAGGAAGTCTAATTTCCTGGAGCAGTAATACAAAGATTTATAAGGGAATTTAAACACTCACCTTCTGGAATAGAAAATCTATCATCAGCATCAGGCTACTTGGAAAGTGACTGAGGATTTCAGATAATGGAGAAGAAGAAATTCACCTGCTGACAAGTTCATCCAAAATCTCATTCCCTGCCTCCATAGGCTGCTGACCAGGGTAAGTGTACACACAAAGCTGAGCTTTCAAATGAATTCAGCTTTCCTGTGAGGTCCCGGTGCAACAAAACAGACTTGTTCAATTATAAGCAGCTTTAGCACTGGTTCAGTATTTTGGCACAACTCTCTCCTAAATATGTTCCCATTAAAATGGAAGTAAGCTTAAGTAATCAAAACAGAAAAGACGAATTAATAACCACTTTAATAACTGATCTGAAGGAGAAAATGAGCTAGCTCATCCACCAGGCTAAAATGTAGCTGCACATCTCCTTATGGCTGAAAACTTTCAGCTCCCTAATGAGATAAACTGAAATTAGAGCTGAACTTCACCCAAAGCACCTCAGAGCATCAGCTGTTATGCCATCAGATGTATGTGAGCATAAACAACGAGCCATGAGATTTGCTTGAGCCAAACAGCACAGAGGTCTGGATTTAATTAGGAATAACCTAATGTCTAATGCTGATTCCGCCTAAAAAGCTGTTCTGCTCTTCTGGACTTTCTCCCCCCAGGCTCCAGCACTGAGGAGCAGTGGTGGACAATCAACACCTCCACATCAGGAGGGTTAAATGCTCCCATCACTCCAGCATCTTTGGAGGGCTGACACACATGAATCCTGATTATTCTTAGCAACCCTTATCGCA
This sequence comes from Oxyruncus cristatus, assembly GCA_013399855.1. Taxonomy (NCBI): domain Eukaryota; kingdom Metazoa; phylum Chordata; class Aves; order Passeriformes; family Cotingidae; genus Oxyruncus; species Oxyruncus cristatus. Next base: position 720,050 of record VXAY01004354.1, read on the forward strand.
GTCTCTCACCTGAGACACTGCTTTCCACCACACAGATCTGATTAATCCTGATGTCTCCCCAGTGCATGAGCCTCCTGTCGCTGCTCCTGCTCAGAAACAGGGACTCTGAACAGAGCAAAGGACTTGTACCACGCCGTGTATTCAGTGTGTCCACAGGAGAAATCAGCATGGCACAGTGGAGGTGCAGAGGAGGCCGCCAGCACCACCATCACTGACCTACTTTATACTGGGGAAGGGATTTCAGCAAGACTTTCCCCCCTCCCCTCAGAAGCAGCAGTTTCTGGAAGTCCTAAATTTAGCAAGGTTCTGAGAAGAGCATTCATAATTTCTTGTCAGTGCTGTTCCCTCCTCTATGCAAGCTCTTAGCACTTCCCCCCGAAATTTATCCTCTCTCTCTTTGACTGTCAGGAAAAAAAGATGCTCCTTTCAACAAAGAGGAAAAGAGAAGCTTCTCTTCCACAATCTTTCCTCGTCAGGACAGCAGTACTCTGGACACTGCCAGAGCATATACATTTACTTTTTAATATCAGATGAGACAGCTTCTGAAAGCACTGCAAGTTCTCCCATCTGACATTATCCAGTTTACCACAGATAACAACCCTGAACTGGAAGCTTTCCCCTGCCAGAATGCCTAGCACATAAAATTATTAAAGGCTTAGAAATGGTTTCAGGGCTCCTCAAATGATGTGCTGCAGCAAAATCTGATGCCCATTAAAAAACCAAGAGCAATCAGGAGGAGACCAGTTCATCATTCTGAAAAAAAAGAATTGCCTTCATTCACTCATTTCTCTCCAGAACAAACAAGTTTCAGGGAAAAAAAGTAAAACAGTAGCATTTAAACTAGGTTGTAACTCCCAAGACCCTTTGGATTGTTCAGAACACAAAGACATTCCTAGGCTGATGTACCACCAGGACACATGTCCTGCAGAAGGACTGAGAAACCTCTGCCTTCCACTCAGACACGAGCCACACCCCACCCACAATCCACAAAAGTTTCTGGGTTTATGATGCTTGGCAGGATGGTCAGGACACAGGACAGGATGAAATTCCTACAGCTGAAGTAATCTGGAGACCAAAAGTTCCCAGGGATGGTAGAAAGTAGGTGTGAACTACTTTGCTACTGCTAGTTCATGGTTTTTCAAGCAATGCAAGCACACTCAGCTAAGCTCAGGGGTCATACCTAAGGATATCTTGTAGGGAAACCACGATGTCAAGTTCTTGAAACCTCATCTGGAGATCCACCAGATAAGCTCCATGGATGCTGACCATAAGATTACAGGAAATTTAACACTACATCCCAATATTTGTTAACTACCACAATGTTCATTTGCTGCCTTGCATGAACAAATCTTATTACTGCAGTTCCATTTGCCCACAGAGATTCCAGCTGAAAACTCCCTTTAACATGGCTTTAATAATACATGAAAGAGATTAATCTATAATTGTTGATTTTTGAAATAGCACTTCATTGTGTCACTCAATCTGAGTGCTTTTAATCATTAAAACTTGCATGATTTTTCCATCTTAGTAACGAGGTTCTGCTCAGCTGAGAGCTGATCTCATCAGAGCCAATTATACTCCATGGCAGAGATCAGATCAGAGCTCTTAAGGGTTTTAAAACTTCCATTTTATTTGCCTTGTTTTAATGAACAAAGTTCAAGCCACCTTGTGAGAACCCTGAATATCCAGGAACTCTCATGTAAACTGGATGCCTGGCAGGAAACTGCCAGTAAAAAGTGAACAAAAATCTATCACGGACTCGAGTTTTTTTACTCTTGGCACACAAGTGAATCATTTCTCATGCCTTTTTCTGTGTCAAAGGGCTTCTTTCAAAATGCATTGGGAGCAATCTCCTGACCTTATCTAGCATGAGATATGTAGTCTATTTGACTTAGATTAAATGGGAGTACCTCAAAATTATCAAACAACCTCTTCAAGAGAGTGAGATTTCTACCAACTGAAAAAGATAACAAGCTGTGTAAGCTCAGAGACAGATATGGCTCCCATCAGATCTGCCACATCACTTCTACATTACCACAGCCTCCTGAAAGATTTTTATCTCGTTTTAAAGACAGTTATGCAAGACACATTTCTTCACAGAAATTCTTGATTTCCATCTTTTCCCTTCAGTGGCACCTACATTCCAATGACATTTAGAAAGGAATGGAAACACTGAAGACCTTGCTGGATTTTGCATTCCTTTCTTTTCCTGCATCCTTAAGATACCTCTTTGCTCCGCACTGTAATCAACACCCAGCCTGAACTGATGGCATTCCACTGAAGGTTGGTTAGGAGAAGGTTCCCACAGCTCTCCCAACAGGATGGCACTGCAGCTTCTAAAAGGTACATTAGTATCTTAAATCTTGTACAGATTTACTGTATCTTGTGCAATAATGCACCAAACAAAAATTAGTGTTTAGACATGAGACTAGAAACTATCCACGGTAAAGGGTGTCTGTAAATAGAATCCATCCACACCTCAGGAACAGCCTGCACTACAGATTAGGATCAGCTTGCTTCACCGGTCAGAGCTTCCCTGTGAATTGAAGGGAGAGTGCAGCACTAAATATGTGTAATTATTACACCACCACTGACTATCAGCACATCTCTAAGGATCTCAGATGTGGCCTCTCTTGTTGCCCCCGTTATCAGCAAGGAAACTGAAACACAAAGAAGTTGATTTGATCAAGGTCACAGAGCACAATTCAGGTATCCCACACCCCTGGATCTCTCCACCGAGTCACGCTGTCTCTTCATACTCTCCAAAATTCTGGAAGTGATGCAGGAAGAGTTTAAAATTTGTCTTCTGAGGAACACTCAGGTAGTTGAGGGTATTCAGGAAGGAGAGGGTGCCCTGGGAGCTGACAGGGTGGCACCGCGGCAGTTGCCATGGCAATGGCTGGATCTTTGCAGTGACACTGCACACACACTTCAAATCAAAACCCCTGCAAGTCTCCAAACATCACCCAATGCTGTAAGAATTCTGATGCCAAATCACCTCCTCATCTCCAATTAAAAAAGTACCATGCATGCAAGAAGGGAATGCAGACTGTGAGAGATTTCACCTCTGCCAGACCGGAAATACAAAATGGCAGCGCAGAAGAATTTTTCTGTGAACCTCCTGATTTTGGAAAACTGCAAGTCCTGCTCATTATGGACAGGGAGGAATATTGTGTTCAGGGGAAGACTATCAGTAAAGGCAAACCCCTCATTCCCTGCCATCCCTCTGTAACTCGACGGAACACTGAGGAACGACAGAGATGCCAGGGAAGGGAAAGGTCAGTGCTCAGTACCTTCCCCAATGCATTTCACTGCTCCTTACAGTCAGGTCTGCTGCAGGGGGGGTACAAATGGAGCGGTAAAGAAAGAGAGCATGTACTCCCCCCTCTCTGGAGTTACAGTCACCTAACACCAAACCAGACAGACTTCTACATGATTCCACCAAGTCAGCAGCTTCGTATAAAAGGTGGTTATATCCAGTATAGAACACGAGATAACAGTATGCACTGACACATCCATTATTTCAATTAACTGACTACAAAAGAAAGAGATCAGCCTGATATGCTCACGTCTCAAGTCCCTGTAAGAGCCTCCAGCTCCCGGGCTCCTTGTTACTTCCAAGAGCACAAACATTAGCATTACCTTTTGCTGCTTCAGACCGCTTAGGCAAATCAAGTGTATCAAAATTCCTGTCCAGATCTCCATTCTTCTTTCCTGTGCAAAAAAAACAGAAGACAAGATATGGAAAAGACTGTCAGCATACTGACAGGTAAGTTACTGTCATGTGCATCCACAAGATGAGAGAAGATATAGAGCCAGAATATAAATCACAGACTATTACCCAGAATTGTATGTATCTGACTTGCAGTCCAGCTGCACAGCTGTGCTTTTATATGAGCAACTTAGGGACAAAAAGCTGTGCTACTTTCAGGCTGATCTGCAAACATGCTTAGGACCAGCACTTCAGTGGGTCTTAAGAGTTCTTAAAATCTTGGAAATTTGTGCCATTTCCCTTCTTGGCAAAGCTGTGCCTCTCCCTCATCAGCCCAGGGTTTACTTGGTATTTTCACAGAGGAATTCAGACCTGAAGCCTAGCTGAAGCAAAAACTCAGCAGCAGAGCAAAAAACAACAGGCTTGCTCTGCAGCCTCCCAGGCAGGAAGATTTAATACATTGTACAGACAGCAGCCAACAAGGAAACCTTGAACTGCCCTTCAAACAATAAAAGCGTCATTTTTACTATTTATTAGAAACTAATGGAAATATTCCATACTTTTGCTAAGAGACAGTTTTAAACCATTATATCAGCTTTAATTTCTACAATCCCTCACAGAAAGCAGAACAAACCCAGGACTTCAGTTTCAGCTGGGCTGAGAATTCAAGGTTAGGTGAACAGCTGGGGAGGGAAGGGTTAGTTTTCATCTCTTCTCATCCCCCCAAGGAGACACTGCCTTGGGTAAGCCCACATGGATGCTGTGGGACAAGCAGGCACCTTGCCATCAGAGGAATACTGGCAGCAGAGACTGAGATGTGGAAGGCACTGCAGGAATCTGCATGTATTCTGAAGACAGCACTGTACAATTTAGCTTTCCCACATTATTCTGAGGGGGGAAATCAAGTTATTTAGTCCCTCTCCCTCAAGGGCAGGGAAGGCAGGCGCAGTGGGATGAATTCAGACAACACAATTCAGCAGCCAGAAGTGGCTCCTGCACAGGGACTGTACCAGGCTGTTAATGGGGGGTTACAGGAAGGGCTGAAAGCTCCACCAGTCAGGATGTTTAAAAGCAAACAGGAAAATGATCCTTGAAAATGTAATGAGGAGATCAGTCTGATTCTTGTCTGGCAATAGGTCACAAGATGGGAAAGGCCAGTCCCTGCCTTGTCATAGCAGGGGAGTGGTTGGTACACGCACAGTGAATTCAATGGGTCACTCTTGACAAAAGGATAAACACACAGAGCACAGTACAGAGGAGAATTAGAGCTTTTAAACACAAATATGAATATTCAGAAATAACATCAGGAGGAAAAAAACTCTCAAGGCAGTATTCCATCTACTCCCTTTCTTTGGGAGGGGATGGAATCACACACTTCTGTTTTGAAATGCCAACACAGAATACAAGCCAACTTCAACTACTGTGCAAACCAAAACATGCATCCAGAAGTTCTGCTTATCTGCAGTAATGTCCTTAATGAAAGCATGTAAAAGCCCATCTAAGCTGCCCAAAGGTCATGCAGCCAGGTGCCATATGCCACTCCTCTGAAAGCTGCCTTTTTTAAAGGAAGGGACAGGAATCAGAGGCACTCTGCAGCCTTCCATCAAGTTTTTGCTCCATGAAAGAATGAGAAACACGTTGCTTGGGAACCCAAATACCACAGAGAAAGGATGCTGCACATCAGCAAAGGATGTTGCATTTCATAATGGCAGCTGAACCCAGTTACTGGCTGCAAACTTGTTGACCCTTAGAGCACTGACAGGAAAAAGCAGGGCAGAGGGAATTAAAACAAAAAGAAAGCATTGAAGGAAGGAAGTCAGTGTTTAGGAAAGATTACAGACTTAAGGCAGACCAATAAATGTGACTCCATCTTATCTACAAGTAGGACAAACTGTTTTTTCACATGACCCCAAATTTCATGTCTCTGGCACCAGATAGTTTAAACCTCAGAACATGTACTCAGAGAGCCAGAACTACTCCTTGTTGAAGTTCTCTCTCTAATTTAAAGGCTGGATCTGGCACTTGTATCAGCCCTGCAGAACTGAGATGGCACAGTAAGAATTCCCTTCTTCCCAGTGGCAATGTTTAGTGAGGACTGTGTGTCTGTGCACAACTTAAGGAAGAGATTGTCCAGGAGTGCAGTGTTGGCTGCTACATCTTTTGAGCTGGCAGTGCCAAAGCAGCTGCTCATTTACTAACCCATCTTTCATTAAGACAGCACCTTCCACCTGTGCTCTCTTCAGTCCCTGCCTCAGTTCCTGGGCCAGACTGAGAGCACGGCTCGGCTTCCCCGAGCCTGTGCTGTTTGTCTCTCAGCCCTCTCAAAACTCACACCTCGCAGGCCAAGCCAGCTGTTTACCCATGGCAGCAGTTCAGAACACAGAGCTCTGATCAAGGGGGTGTCAACTCTACAAATTCCTTGCTTCACTGAATGGAGAAAGGGCTAGGTTCAGACACCTACATTTTCCAGAGCTTTCCTAAAGAGATAAGGTGTCCAAGCTGTAAGAAGTCTCCAAAACAAATCCACCCAGAAGGCAAAGGTTTCTATCTGCAGCCCAGCTGGTATTTTTCCCATTTGATTTTCACAGGGACCACAAATATTGGAATTTCTAAAAAGGTGACCAAATTTAGCAAGTTCAAGAGACTACTGATTACAAACCTCTCAGCCATCCCCATGCCGACTGACAGCACAAGAAGACCAGCTTTACTGCCAGATTCTGTAGCTCTGAACAGGCAGCTCTGCCCCCCAACCCTGTTGGCAATGCTCCTGCCTTTGTTCCCAGCAGGGATGTGGACACACACACACAACCCACGTGGCTGAAATTCGGATGGAGCACACTGTCCTTGCTTCCTGGTCTGTAGAGCCAGGGTGTGCTGCTGTGCACCTCCCCAGAGATGCTGACGGCCACACTTGGGCAGCACAAGAGAAGTTCAGGATCCTGGGTTTGTACATTTCAATTTCTACCCTTCGATGCATCTCAGGTTCTCCAGGTTTTGCGGCCCAAGGTGTGTCAGAGAAAAGCCGATGCTGTTGCATCAGAAGCACAGCTCCAAGCTTTGCCAAGAGACAGACCGAGCTCGGAACATGCCTGACAGGTCTGTTTTATGAGACCTGGCTGCAGGAACTGGCACAGCACTCTGGTTTGGGAAAATTGCCTGACGTGAGACTTGCTTGTGCAAGATGCAATTTACAGTCTCTGAAACAGTGGGATTAAAATTCTTTCCCTCTCCCCCCTCACTACTTTTCATTATGTAAGAAACAACCAAAACATGACCTTCGGCATTTTCAATCTGTCAGAAACTCAGCACAGACTCTGAAGTGTGACCCAGGGTTATTAACCACTGAATGTTGTTGCTGATCTTCCTCAACTGTCATTTGGTTTTACCAGATAATCAAACCAGCTATGCAGCCAGACTGCTTTTGCTGAAGGATTTATTCCCAAATGCTTTCTTTCTGGTTAAAATAGTAGTTCTAAGGGAAACTGATTCTTCTTAACACCTCCTTTACCCCCCCAGTCAATACTGTGCTTGTTAATACACCCACTGAACTGACTGTGGCGGAGTGACAGAAGGCACGGGCTGAGCTCTGTGTTGCCAACAAGCTCATTCTCCACAAGCCCACCAGTCACAGCCGAAATCCGTGTCTCACAGAACGCTACCAAGCATCATTTGTTGGGTGGAGCGATTATTTTGTTTGTTTTTTTCTCTCCAGTGTCCTCCTTTGGCTCAACCCTCCGGAACCACAATCTAAAACAAGTGTCACAAGTTGACAATGCCCCTGCCTTCGCCCCTCAGACCAGTCTCAGTGACAGTCTCCAGGGCACTCACAGCCTATCAACTTCCCAGCTGAGAAGGGAGGGAAACTTTCACCTCAAGACCCGTGTATTCCAGTTGTAATTCTACTTATTGTGCTGGGATGAGAAACTAAAGGCAGTTACTTGGGGCAGTTGCACCTTCGTCCTCTGCTTCAAAGCAACAAAGCTGCAGCAGCCCAGGCAGTGCCCGAGCAGACGAAATCCCAGGGAGCCCTGAGAACACACACCCCAACTGCTGAGCCTCAGGGCTGCCCTGCCCAGCACAGCCGGGAGCTCCCAGCAGAGCCGCTCCGGGATGGGACAGGGCTGCTGAGGAGGCACTCGCTGGGCTGCTCCCCCTCCCTGGGGTTAGCAGGCCAGCTGCACAGCACTTCCCTCCCTGCACGCACAGCAGCCAGGAGTAAAACCTTGGGATTTCTACTCCTGGTGGGGAAAGGCCAAGCTGCCAAAGCTCCCTCAGAGGATTTCTCTGCCTGCTGAAAGGAACGGGAGGATGTGCCGGGGGAGCGGAGGAGAAGGGGGATGAACAAGACCTTCATCTCAGCCCTTAGCCTTGCATGTGAAAGCTGAACAAAGCATATTATGGCGATGATGAAAGAAAGTATTGCAGACTCACCTTGATTGAACCACTCCTCTAATTACCAGAAAAGCAGCAAAAGGAAAACAAAAATTTACAGGATGAAGAAAATACAAAGGAACAGTAACAAAGAGGCAGAATTTCACAGAATAGGTTCAAAACCTGAGTATTACAAGAATGCTATAGAAGTTTCATCAATTAAAAAACCCAAATCAAAACAAGATATTCCACTTTCTCCCTTTTGTTCCTGCTGAAAAACCCCAATCTTTTTCTGCACAGTTTGGGGTTTTTTCTTTCTTTCTCTTTTCATTAAAGTGCTCACAGAATGGAGGGGACGGAAGGATGACTATCCCTTTGCAAAGGTGTTTGAAACGCTGTGATCAATGACCATGAAATAAAGTAAACATGGAAACACTGCGAGATTAAGAGAACAAGAAGGGAGAGAATTGATCTATTTTAGTCCCAGACTGAGAAAATTAAGGCAGGTTCAGACCAGTACCCACATACATTTAAGAGCGAGACAAGGGAGCTTCTCTTTATGATTTTAAAAGCACATTTATGAATGGATTTTAATTTTTACTTTGTAAACACAACAGTCATCTGTTACCCTCTACCCTTCTGACCTACATCCTACCAGCTGTGAGCTCAGCATTATCCCCAGTTGATTTCCCTCTGGGGAGCAGCACATTTTAAAAAGAACCCTGCAAAAAGGGGTGAAAAAACATTAAAACATTCTTTGGAAATTGTAATTTCCCGCTGAACACACAGAGAGAAACCCAGGCTGTCACTGAGTGCCTGCACTGCTCACTGCAACCCACAGGTTCATCCTCAGCATCAGATGACTTCGAGACCAATTTGTCCAAAAAGACATGACTTGATGCCTCAGATGCTGAACGGAAACTCCCAGGGCGCGCAGACACTGCGGGTGTTACCTGCAGGTGGGCCCAGAGGCAGCACACACTCGACTCAGGAGTCACCTGTGCCACGGGGGGACGGTGACAGCCCTCCATCAGCACACTGCCCTCCTCCCACGGGGCACCCCAGCTTTACCTCTGCAAGTGTTTCCACTGACTGTGCTGCTCAAAACAAAACACTGACTGTGCTGCTCTGGAGCAACAAACAACAGGGACGGCAAGTGGCAGGAACAGGCTCGAGCCCCCCCGTGCACAGTTTCCACGGGGTATCGCTGCAGGTTCACTCACTCACTGGGACAGCAGGCTGGCCAGCCAGGGAGCAGCGTTGCTTTGGTTCTTCCCCCGTCATTAAAGGATTCCCATCAATTTTTTTTCCTAAGAAGCACTTTAAATCTAGTGATGACAGACTAGTCTGCAAAAGCAAGTTCACCCTGTGATGACTTCCCTAACACACATGGGAACACGCAGCATTTTAATAAGACACACAGGTCAGAGCACAGAGAGTCGTGTGCAGCACGGTCTGTCAAGTTCCAACAATTCCAGGTTGGCTCTTTAGGGCCAAAACCCTTTCTTATACCTGGCTTATAAACAATAAGCCAGGATGTGTGTACACATGAATGAGGAGAATGAAGCCGAGATAGAAAATGGAATTAATTTATCTCTGAATTCATCTAGAATAGTCTTTCTCTAAAACAACAAAGAAAACAGAATTCAGTCTAGAATAGCAGTTTCTCTAAAACAACAAAGAAAACGGATATAATTTGAGTGTCTCTTTGTGAAGGAAACATTGAAGGGGGTTTACTGAGACTATTAATCCTCTCTTATAATGAAACTCATTTGCAACACTCATGCCCCAGAGGAGAGAACAGGTCTAAAAGTGAATGACAATTAAAAGCTACAAAATCATGTTTGCAATTGAAATTACTGGAAGAGTGACTGAATTAGGAGGTTTACGTTTTGGCTGAGTGGAAGGGTAGGCTTTTAGTTCATTTTCAAACATGAGAGACAGGAGGCATGGAAGACGTCCAGCCAGGCATGCCATGCACAGGGAGGGATGGATGCATGCTGGCCTGGCTTCCCGAGCCTGGGACACAAGCACTGCAACCAAGCAAGTGGACTAAGTGTAGATTTGACAGATATAAGAACACAGGAAGGCAGAGGGGAGGCAGAGCACATCCACCTTTTTCCAACAGCAGAGTGCCACCTGTCAGCATGCACCACTCCTATTGAAAACCAAACAAAACTACATCAATCACAGAAAAAAAATCCCAAATATTTAGTAGTGATGCAACACAGGGGATAAACACATGCCACGATACTGCAAACATGTACCTGTACAAACTGCATCACTCCAAGCCAGCGTGATGAATGTGCAGCAAGAGCAGGACTGCACTGCAGCGTTTACCCCCAAATCCATTGCTGGTTCTGAGCTCTCTGCAACACGTACCTTTAGCTTTTTTTCCACCAAAACAACCAGCATCATCTTTCTTCTTCTTCTGAGAGCCTCCTGTGCCTGTGGTCTGCCCCGCATCTAGTTCTTGGTACTTATCAGCTCCGGGGACCTCTTTGTGGACATGATAGGAAAGGTTCCGCATGATGCACACACAGTTCTCCACAGACTGCCACAGAGAAATTCGTGTTACAAGAAGTTCTGCACCCTCTTACTTACAAGCCATTATGTTGTACAGTCGAGGGTTTGGAGGAAAGGAAAAGAAAGCCCATCTGTCCCAGGACAAGAACGTAGCTTTTGAGGAAGATTTAGACGAGATTCTTAAATTAAAGTTCATTCTTGTTCTAAACCCAATTTTTTTCTTCGAAAAGTGAAGCACTTCATAAATAGCACCCATTCAAAATGAAAAGTCTCTAATCAAAAATACCACTTGATCTTAACAAAGAATACAATTCATCAAACAATCAAACACACAGCAGAAAAAAGATCATATAAGGATCTTATTTTAATACAAGCCTCTCTCTCATTGTTCCAACATTTACAATCCCCAAGGGGCCCATTTTATTAGATTTTCTCTGGGTTAAAACCTAGGCCTTGTGGGGATTTCAATGAGAACACACGTTGCCCTGTAGTAATAGCTAATCCACAGCACATCGGGTTCTGACAAGAGCAAATCCCTGCAGGTTGCAAAGGAAACCACCAGGTGGTTACAAAATCCACTTCCAAAATTACCTGATTAAGTGACAGGGCTTTATAACTCTCCTGGACAGGCCATCACATGGTGGGACTCAGAAACAATAAAATAATGACGCTTTCCAGGCCTTATAAAGCAACAGTATGCTCTTTTTTAAACGGGTTAAACTTATGATATTCCTTATGCATATAAATACACTTTTAAGTGCCATGGGATGAGATGATGATAAAAACAGGATAATAAAATCTGCACCAAAAAACAGCCACAGTGTAAGTGCTGCAGGTCTGAAGGCATTTCTTAATGTCTGTGCACTACAGTCTTTACAGACAGTGCTGAATAAAGTCTTTAAAATGGGAACTGACTCCTTTGCTGCTTTGTGCAAATGGGACTCAATTCTGATTTGGAGACTGCACTTATAAATGCCAATTAAGTAATGCAGAACAACAGCAATAATGTCCCTGACAACAAAGGACTATTCTGCCCATCTCTCAGCCACCAGCCCTTGCTCACCTCATCAGCCATCGCAGGAAACACAGACCATCCTGCTGGTGCCCCGTCGTAGTACCACGGACACCAGAGAGACAGGAAGACAATTACTCTATTTTCTGAGGCAAGCATAATCCTCTTCTGACACTAGCAAACAGAAGTTGGATCCCAGTGCAACACTTCGAGCTAAATTAAGGGAAATATCCACTAAGTTTTAATATTTAAGTTCACCTTATTGTCTGTATCCTTCTTGCCAACTGCGGACTGTAAAGCATGAAGGAGGGCATCCACCAAGCCATCACACTCCCTCAGTCTTCTGCGTGCTTCTGCTCCATCTGAACTTACATTCCTAACAGGAGAGAGTTAAAAGAGAATTTAGCCCTGTAACCTTCACCATAAAGTTGAAGGTGCGTTGATTGATAATACAATTATCACGATCTCATCACCTTGGATGAACAATTAGGAGGCAAAATAGACTGACAAACCCACTAAATCTCAGTAAAATATGGGCAATGCACATCTGCAGCTCCCTGAACCTGAACACAAAGGGGAACACAATCACAGAGGTGCCTACAAACACATTTCTCTGCTCTCCTGGTGAGTCCAGTGATACACCTTAACTGGGTCAGAGTTTCCAGAGCCAATATGCAAGCCAAAAATTTCATTTCAAAGCCAGTATTTCTAATCTGGAAAATACTTACACTACCTTAGGAAAAACAAGCCAAGTCACAAGACTGCTCGGAAATACTCATGGTCACAGAAACTGAAAAAGCTGTGTGCAGCAGGCTCAGCACAAAGCCTGGCTCAGTCACATTTACTAAGTAAAAGATGACATTTCACGTGGCCTTGAATTTCTCAAAATATTGCACAAGAGACTGGCACAGGTAGAAGACGCAAGACAGAGTGAAAGGCTACTGGGAGTTGTTAAAGTTGCACATATCAATGAGTGAGCAAACTGTCAGAGGGAACCTATGAACTTGGCCTCACTTGTCCAGCAGTCATGCAGCACTATATACCACAGCCCCAGGCTTGCAAAAGCATCAACCTGTCATTACCCAATAAATAAAATTCATGTCCAGGTCTTTTTTTTTTCTTTTTTTGGGGGAAAAACGAAGTAACAAAATTATTCTTAGCAGTGTTTGCTGAACAAACCTATATGGAAGGTCTTCTCAAAGCTGGAATGCAGTAATTTCAATGATAACACAGACAACCCCGCAGGGCCTCTGAGTCCCACAAACCTGTGTAAGGTTTGTTCTCAAAGGCTCAGGACACCATCATTACCTTCTGCTATTAGGCCCGTGCAGGCAATTTTTCTTTTTAACTAACTAGAGGGACTGCCAATCTCCAAGTAATTACCAGATCAATCATGGTCCCCTCCCATGTCCCTGGTCACCCAGACAGGCTGCTGTGTTAACTGCAGAGTAGGAAACCCCACATTTTCCCAGAGACCTCTCAAAATCTGAAGGCACTTAATTGTGAGCTGGTTGCTGTAACAGCACATTAACTTTCAATTAAGGACACAAATGAACTGCACAAATAAATGAATCCTTTCCCCACATCCTAACACACAGCCTCACCTCTAGCAATGGCTGATAAAGGCAAGTGAAGTGGATATTAAAATGATTCCACAGGAATCATATGGAAGAGAATTCTACATGCTGTTTTCCCATCTCCATCTCCAGTTGCACTTATCCCTTTGTATGAAAAACACAACTGTGAATTTTAATGTCAAGTCTTTATGAAACTGAAATTAGAATTCAAATTCTCGGTGATACCTTTCAGGAGTTATAACAATAAACGATAGCAGCTCCACCTCCAAGCACATCTGTTAACATGGAACATTACTTATTAAGCTTCATGGTGGCAGAAATGCACTATAACTGGTCTTATCTGGAGCTCTGTATCACATTTTTTATTCCCTCATTAAGTCTTAAGAAATAGAGAGTTAAAATTTATAAGCAACACTTACAGACTTTAAAACAAAAAATCAAATTTGGAAAAAAAAAGGCCACCTTTCACACCTTTCTTGCTCCACGGCCCATTCACAAGAGATTTTTCTATGGTCCATTTGTGCCACCACACTTGTAGCACATTTGTTTTACTACTTTGGTTATCAACAGCATCACAGTATTCTGTATTCTGCCTTCTTATTTCTTGATGTCATAGGATTAATATTAAGGTAGACATTGATAAGGTTATAATTGAAAAAGATATTATAAAAGGGCATCAGTAAGACTGTGGCTTGCTGATATCACTTACTGTCTCTTTAACTATAGAAAAATTTACTGAAAATTAACGTCTCAACAAAAAATTTCCACATGTATCACACGTAAATAAACATGAAAACTCTGCAGGATCGAGTTAAGAGCTAATTAATGCTACGGCCAAGTTACGCAGACATCAAACTTTGCAGTTTTAATGCTGTAACTAACACTTCAGAAAACGTATCCTTATGAGCACCTCATAGAGCAACATCTGCTCCATGAACACCCAACTCCTGGGATTCTGTTAGTCCTCCCTCCTTGGGTAATGAGGTTCCTGCAGCCCAGGGGACTCATCTACCATGGAAGAACAAAGCCCATTGCCTCATGCGTAACTAAGCCAGACCTAGGGCAGAGCTCAGCTCACGTTCCCACAGCAGTCCAGGCTCAGAGCACCGAGCCTGGGAGATCAGCACCTGCCTCACTCAGTCTGCTCCTGCTCCAACACTGCCAAAGGCAGCAAAGGCCTCGCAGTTCCTCCGGGGATACCTGTGTTTCAGCCCCGTGCACCAAGATCCCAAATGCCTCCAAGCACTAAGCAAGGTTGGGCGTGGTGAAAATGAGGACAGCACACGATGACTAAGTTCTCATCTGGCAATCCCAGAAGTGCCCCCAGGGGTGATTCCCATAATCCAGAGCAACTTTCCCAAGTCCCTGCAACCCAGGAAAACGGCAGGTTGCATTTATGCCTCGGGGTGTTAAGATTCCATACTATCCTTGAAAAACATCCCCTGGGAGTCATCAGTCAGATTCACATCTTGGGTCTTCAGGAGGCGCTGCAGCGTGGAGACAAAGGGGTGACATGGGCCAGAGGGCTGCTGCTGGCACTGGTCATCAACGGGGACAGAAACTGCAGTGGAACAGCCAACCTGATCCTGCACCCCTCTGACCACAGCCAGAGAAATCGTTTTGCATCTGCACTGGAATTGCTGTTGGTGCGTCTGACAGATCTATTTTACGCGATGGAATGAAAGACGTAACACCACCTTCCAAAGCAGACTTTCAGAGCAAGGTTTCTGAACATCCTTCTCCCCACAGCGAGGGAAATCACCAAAGAGGAAACCAATGCCAGCACACGCTGACAGAGGATCTGCAGGCTCCTCACACAGGGGACACTCCACAGAAGGAATGCACAGCCTCAGCCAGGCCAGGAACTCCCGGAAACTCAGGCAACAGAGACATGCAACATAAGGCACCCAGACTTGGATAAACTGGAGGGGTTTGCTCTTCACTGAACTTTCCTACACACTGGACAAGTATTGCTGCATACCAGAAGAAAAGCAACTCTTCCGTGGGTGTGTGTTTCACACAAGGCACTGAACAGGAAAGGAGCCAAGACCCCAGCTGAGGTGCTGCTCACTCCGCTACTTAGGAGCCAGGCTGCCACGCAACGACTGCCCTGGCACAGAGATTTCACAATTAAATATATGATCTCAGTGAGTTACTTGCCGGGGCAATTCCGTATCAAAAACCTCTGTAGACATAAGTCAAAGATACTTTTACAGTTTGAACAACTTGAAGAAGGAACTCTGAAGGGTCTTCAAAGCACTGATGATGGGCAAAATGCCATCATACATGAAAATAAAGTTGTCTGCCTGTCCAAGTGGGTGGGAATGGCGAAGAGGAAATACCCAAACTATTTTTACACAAGCCAGGGACAAATGAGACCTGCCATTCATCCCTGCTGTTCTGTACAGTCTGCTTCCCTTGCCTTGCCTCTTCACCCCCAGAGCAGCCTCTGCTGCCCCCCCCGACCTCTCCTGCTCTTCAGTACTTTTCCAAGAGTTTATTAAATGAAAAATGTATTTTAAAAACACCAGTGACTTTCTTATGTCACACTGCAAAGGGTAGTAACAACCTTCCCAGGGTGTTTACTGTAAATACATGCAACCCACTCTGAAGAACAATTCTAGGAGTAAACCACTGAATGACTGCCCCTGTGACTCAAAGTACATAGGAAGGAAACCAAATGTATGACTGACTTTATGTAAAACAGTAAAGCACAAATCTCATTCCAGAGATTTTAAATCCTCAGTCTTTAGCTGGAAAAAGCAACTTGGATTCTTCCTCAAATTCTCAGAGTCCAGTCGGTAGCCAGGACTAGTGAAAGAGGATTTGTGAGGGTGTTAAAATATATGCTTTTCCTGGGAAAACAAAACAGAGGGGCACTAAGTAAATGTTAAATAAGAGTAAATAACTACCGGCATAGAAACACATCAGGCCAAGAATCCAGTCTGTTGGTATTAAAGACTTCAGAAAACTGGGGGGGGGGGGGGAATCTGGTGAGAAATTTGTTTGTGCCCTAGATAAATTTATTATCAAAGAGTCACCTTAATAATACGCAATTCTGAATGCCACATTTACATTTGCAGAACAGAGCTGGCATTTATCACCCCTAGGACAGGTGAGCTGTTGCTACTGTCTGAGCCACACACCAAAATTATCTTCAAGAGGAAGAGATTTAAAAGTAATTAGATACATGGTACTTAATTTGCACTGTTTCAATGCAGTCATGTGGCAATGACCCCTCTGTGTTCCCCCTGACGTCTGAAAGGCAAAGGAGACGCTGAGAGCTTTAGGATTGGGGGTTTTTGATGATAAAGAGAAACTTGAAAATACAAGCACTAGAGACACATTTTTCTCTGAACATTAATACTGTTGTTTCCAAGATTATTGCTGTGTCTGCCACTTGGCTGGAGAGGTCTATCAGCTGCTGAGCTACAGTGCTGCTTCTTACTACTGTACAGAGCCTTCTAACAGCTATTTGTGTACTGCCAGCCCAGAAAGCAGCACTGGCTCTCTTCAGCCTGTCTCAGCACTGCTGCAGAAGGTAAGGGCACCTGTGACCACTGCAAGCCAGAGAGCTCCGAACGCTGAGGGGCTTCCTGAGCGTTGCGTGAGTGGCACGTCACGAGTGGGTAAGTTATGGCAGTGCTGTGGTGGAGCTGAGAGGCAGCACATGCCCCTCACCAGCACCAGCACCGAGGCTTCGCTGGGCAGACACTGAGGTTCCTATAATTCAGCTGATACAAAACTACAAGCTTCTCAGAAGTCAAACAAATACATCAGTTGCACTGTCCACCTATTCTGGCAGGCAGAACCCTTGCTATACCAACACCCACACGTTGCTTCAACAATTCAGGTGTTTTTATCTGGATGCCAGCCAAAGGACACTGATCAGTAATAGTTGCAGTAAATGTTCTCTATTTCCGAGTGCATTTCTAGGTCCAGTGTTTCTCAAAGGAGGAATATACAACATTTAAAAATCATTCCATCATTTCATGCAGAAATGGAATGAATTCCATACTTCAGTTCACCTGAAATACCAGCAAGTTTAATTGGTATTAAGTTCACTGATCTGAAAACAAGAGAGAAAAAGAAAGAAGCTGCCTGTGACACAAAGATAGCCTGATCCAGGCAGCACTGGTCAGAGAGCTCTGTGCAGCACAGTGCAGCTTGGCAGCAGACAGCTGGATCAGAAATGAAGCAGAGAACATGGTAAAGACAGCAGAAAGAAGCCAAAGGAAACGACCAGATAGCTAGTGGAGCTCTAGTGATGGAGATGTCAGGGAGGGAGCAGCTGTTCAGCTGAGAAAATGTGCATCAGGCCTGGGCAGGAGATCCCACTGGAGACTGCTGCTCCACTCCAGCACGCACTCACCAGTCCGACCCAAGAGAGCAGCAGCAGAGCAGCCCCAATTTCTTTGCCTGGAAACCCTTCCAGCTATTTGAACAAAGGGACTGGTTTTGTTTAGTTGATCAAATGCTCAGATGAGGACACACCAAAAGCTGCCCTCGACAAAGGGCTTCACAAGCTTAGTCTGTGCTCCAGTGACACAGGCACAGAGCAAGAGAGCTGCAAGGCACACTGTGAAGGGTCTCCTACCCATGTCAGCACTGTCTGTAAGAGCTCCCTGCGGTAAGCAGGGGCTCAAGAGTACAGCTTAACAAAGGATGGACTTGTCATCTGTACCTTGACATCTGTGGCTTCCTATACTCAAGCCATGGTGTAATGCCTTCTCAGTAAAGTGCTGACTGGTCACCTCCTGCAGGACCTCCTCAGAGGATCACAGTTTGTCCTCCTGTGATGCAAAACGACGCAGAAGCACATTACACAAGAATTCCATGATGCCCAGCAGCTACTCAGCTCCCAAACTATTCCAGCCTCTGCTTCGAGGGAAGGCCAAGGGGTTCTCCTTGCTCTATCATCCACACTTTCTGCCATGTGAAAAGAACCTCAAACACACAAAAATGAGGTGGTATTTACCTAATAAAGGATCACGCCCAACAAGCCTTCCAAAGCAGACTATGCCCATTACAGGGACTGCAGTGAGCTTTGGGGCAGTCTTGTTCTTCAATCCCACCACAGCAACAGCTGTTTTGTAGACTCCCTTTACTGACAGCCGAGGGAGGACAGACCTAGATTCATTCCAAAGTAATGACAGAAGGCAATAAGCAAGTGCACAACTTTAAATTTATACTTCAAGATATGATTGTAAAGCATTAAGGTTGCATGTAACTAGGTTATGTCTCTGCTGCTAAAACCTATGCATAATTTATTTATATTACAAGCTAAACACCAGGAACTGTCAGGAGGAACCCTAACAGCTCCTTACTAGCACGAATTAAACGCTCTGCTCATCATATAAGCCCCAGGACAGCCATATGCTGTGATCCTGCACAGTATCAGTAAGCTAATTAAGAAACTGCCTTCGCTCACTCCTCTCTTTTGTGTGGGTTTTTAATTTGAGTTGATTTTTTCCAGTCTGGGTTGGGCAGATAAGCTCCTTTTTCATGCTGCTTGCTGCCTCCAAAGTGAAGATTCACAGGCAAATTTTGGTTCTGTTTTTACCTCTTTCTAAAACTATTCCTTCTCTGAAAGTCCAGTTCCCAAATACCTGCTGCACACCAAAATACTGACAGTATCTTTGGCTCCAGTAGCTGGAGCAGCAATCTCCCAAAGGCTGCACCCACTCTGAAAACCCTGCAAGTGCAGCCGCCTCCAAGCACGGTAGGTGGGTGGACAGAGATGGCAGCACCTGCCCTCTGCTCATCTGGGTGGGACAGGGAAGCACTAAGCTTTGGAAGGAGTCCTCCCCAGGTCTCCTTAGTTAAATAACTGCCCTACAAGCACAGGTAAGGACTACTTGAACCAGGACAGGGAAATGCACTGAGTGAGAAGGAAAGTCTTTCGACTTTGTCGAAGAACCCTTTTTGGAGTTAGGGGAGAAGTGTAGCTGCCTCAAGGAGGGCTCTGTACTAATGCTAATTTGCTGCTGATAGAAAAAGAAAATAAAGGTTGGCACCTGAAAACCCACGTTCCCCTGTCTTCTTGTTCTGCCACGCTTTGAGGAGCAAAGCCCCCCTGAGAGCAAGCACAGCTCGTCTGGCAGCACTGCAGCAGCATCACCTGAACTTCACCTCCTGCACTCTGCTCTGCACCAGACAACACTTCCAGGTCAAGGATTTGCACTCAAGTGCCTTCTTTCTTCAGTCAGTTGGAGATGAAGGCTCCCTCCAGTACAGAGAGTGCATGCAGGACAAATATTATGTGACTGCCACCACACACTGTTATCATGCCTGCAGGATCTAAAGATGGACAGAGCTTGAAAGCAATGCACTTTGAAAGCTCTAATTCCCAGGCACTTCTCTTCAGAGGAAAGCCACACATTAATCATTAATAAGAAAGAAGGGCACAAGCACCTGGCTTTGACAGCCTTTCTTCCTTTCGTTCCTCAAACTGGGCAAGCAGAGATGGGAAGAAAGAACAGGCACATCAGTCTCCCTGATCCACTCCCTGCAGTTGTTTCCAGGGTGCAAAGACAGAGACCTTTTCTACCCAAACAAGACCACACGTTGCCTGACAAACCTTCTTCACCTCCATGTGCCTCACAGACACACACCCTCCTGCCACTAACAGTGTGCTGGGGGGGCACGGGACACACACATCGTGTTCACAGATACATAAAGACACGAGGACTCAAGGAACACATCCATTGCCACCGTTACCCGTGACTGAAGCAAGTTACGTCTGCAGGACAAGATGTACATGCAGGCAGCGTAATGCTCCTGCCCCAGAACAAAAAGGTTTAAGACATTCTCATTAAAAAATTCTATTTGACACATCCTAAGTATTAATGATTTACCACCAAGCTCTTGCAGTCGTCTTTCCTCTGAAGTACCTAAGAGGAGCCTGCAGATACTTATACATCATTTCTCAACCTGCTGGAGTTATGTTTCTGGCTCTGAATCCCCCGAGTCCTTATCTCACGCTTACCAGACCTCTTAGGCTTTGATTCCATGGGAGCAAACTCTTAATTTATACCTACAAGAATTGCTTATTCCCAGTTAACGTCTCTAGGATCAACCCCTTCAAAATCCTTGTACTACTGGTATTTACCAACTTCAGGGGAAGATACGGACAGAGGTGCCAGTCCCACATTAAGGACAGGAAAGTGAAGATCAGTGACTGAAGTCCAGATCCACTCAGAAGCCTGAATGTCAAAACCAGAAGGAGAGATGGCTACTAAAAGCTGGACCAAAAAGGCTTATACCATTTATCTTGCCTGTAATTATGTCAGTGCAGCAGCAGAACAGCAAATAAATCCAGGCTTCTCAAGTCCCGTGTTCCAGCTCCAGTCCCCAGGATGCCCCTTCCCTTCTCAGGAGCTGATGTTGGACAAGCTGTTATGTGCAATCCTGATCTAAGAAAACGTGTTTGTTGGGCGAGTCAGGTGGGTGCAGTTTGTTGGTGTTCACACACCACGGCCAGGGCTCTGAACCCTGAGGCTACTTGTGAATGCGAATTTCTGTGCACTTGGAGAACTGACAAGAAATGCTGCAGCTACAGATGGTACCCCAGGAAAACGGAGCACTTTGCATCTGTTTGCTATGCAAATTAATTCATTTAACATTTGTTGACAGCAGGTCAGTTTAGCACAGGAATCGGGCTAGAAAGTTGGCAATTTAGGAACTAAGTTCTACTCTGTCCTCTTAGAAGTGAAAAAATCCAAGGGAGAATTAAAAGTAATTAGGCAGAAAACAGCAATTGAGTGCAGAAGGAATTTAATTTTTAAACCATTAAAATCCTTGCAGCTTGCAGAGAACGAGGAATCATGGTGGGTATCTCCACAGAAAACAAAAAAGATGATGTGACTTCAGCAGTGCCCTGACCCACAGATGCAGCACTTCCCTTCTAGAGCAGGGAAACACCTGAGGAGAACCTGGGGACGTGTCTGGGGAAGGTCTCTGGCCCTGCCTGGAGGCACATGAGCCATAGCTCCATCTTTCCCACAACAACTCAGCTCATGCTCTTCTCCCAAAGCATCTCAATGTCTGGGTCAAAGCTGTAGAAAGGACCACAAAATGGTTTTGTTACGATGCACTAAATCCTTACATTATTTCAACTGCAGTCCAATTTGAAGACAAATGCTCCTGGATTGCAAATCCCAGCAGGGACTTTGGAGTTTAAAGACCACAAAAAAAGGACAGTTAACTAGAACAGACATTCTCCACATACCTAGAAGAATAAAATGCAATTTGAAGACATAAAATTTGTAAATGAAATGAAGGAACATCTGTGCATATTTAATGATCCTCCTAGCACCAAATGTCTTCCTTACTTCTTCCCTGGTCCTACTTTTTCATAACCAAAAATTCACTTTGCTTTGTTTTTTACTGTTCCTTTCCGGACTTCTACTATACATGTTTCTTTTACCAGCTTCAACAGAGTATAAGAATACCTCTCTTTTATAGAATTACACCCAAGGCAGAATCCCTCACAAGGCTCATGACCATTTTCAGCAGTAAAATGGTTATGGATATTGCAGATCCATTCATCATATTGGGTCTGCCCCTAGAAACAAAACACAGCAATGCAAGAGAAAGGATCTGTTTCCTGATCTCAGGACGGGAATGGAGAAAAAATTACCATCACCTGCACTAGTTTATGAAATCTTGGTAAAGATTACAGAAAAAGCATCCAATAAACTTCATTACCAGATCATCCTCTGCAAATTGGATATGCTGCCAAGTTTGCAATGAGGAATGCACAGCATTCCCAAAACATTTACTTGAGCAGAGTTTTTGGCAAGTACAGAGTAAGATGGCACAGAGAACCCACCAGTCCTGTTCCAGATGAAACCAGGACTCAAAAGATCCCCACAACGGACACAGTCACGCAAGAAGGCCTGACTTTAGCAGGAGCCCTTGAAGTAAACACTGGTCTCCAAAGTTAGGACAGATTTAATGAGCTGCCTCTTCTCCCTTTGGTTCTCAAGGGCTGTGTGTGTATGTGTAGTTAACTGTGGCAGCTTGGAATGGACACTGCCAGGGATCACAGGTAATCCCAGAGTTCAGTAACATGGCAAAAGAGAGAACAGATCAGTAGCTTTCCTGATGATAACAAACTGTGCAGTTCCTGTGACTTCCAAATGACCAGGTCCATGCACACACAAACAGCAGCTCAGACAGGTCCATTCCCGAGTGCGAGTCCTGTGACCACATGAAGTAAAATGAGCATCAAGCCTCACCGAGGGATTTCTGTTATTCCAGACAGTGATAAATCAGGGCTGTACAAAGGCAGAAAGCTGCCCTGGCTTCAGCCAAGGGGCACAGGCCGTGGATCAGGGCTTTTATCTTGTCAGGTTAATTCCCAGCTCTGTGCAGGTACAGATGCCTGCTAAGGTACCGGCCCCAACTACTGCCCCTGCTGCAGGAGCCTCCCTCCACCCCACACACTGCTGCTGCAGCACTCTGTGCTGGAATGCCAGCTCTGAATCCACCCCCAGGCACCTCTGGGCCAAGGTGACTACGAGGATACAATTCCCCTGGACACAACCAGGACCTGAACCCCCCCAGTGAGGAGAGAGAGACACTTGCAAACTACACAGAGGAAAAACAGTACTGGTGACAGGACAGTCAAAGGAAAGTGGGATGGATCAGGTTTTGAAGAAGAGATAAAGGTAAATAATTGTAATGTGGGGTTTGGGGTTTTTTTAATTACTTGTTTTTAATCATTTTGAAATAAGTGTTTCCATGGCTCCACATTATCAAAGGAGAGACCTAGATTAAGAACAAAGTAAAGATGAGTAAGCAGTGTTAAAAAAAAAGGGAAGTAATAATTAACTGGCGGTTCATGCTGTGAATCACTGAGTTTGAAACAAACTCGCCCACATCTGTTGATAAACTTCATTAACTGAAAAAATGATCCTGAAATGAACACCACCCTGCATGCATAATGCCTGTCTGCTGCTTAGATACCTAAACTGCAAGGGCATCTGGAACCTCAGGAGCTCAGAGAGTCTCTGTTGTTCTGGAAGACAACACAGCCCACCCCTGAGGCTCACTTCCAAAGGGCATCAGGGAGGCTGGCACACTATCAGGAGGACTAACCTCCCAATTAAATATCAAATTGGTGAACAGTCTGCAGTCTGCAATACGCTCCATTCATGGCAAACCGAATATCTAAGACCAGCTACTGTGTCAATGAGAGAAGCATAGGCAGAGGGGTTTTTAACAGTGACGTCTGTCAGACAGATGGCTGCAACAATTTATTCTCTGCTGGTGTTAACTATCACATCTTGCTGCTGCTTTTAAGGATAAGCTGCAGAGGATTTCAACAAACAATGCAAAATTATTTCCAACAGTTTTCATGTTAATTACTTTTGCTATGTCCATTTACATCCCTAGATCTGGAAGTGCTCTACAAAAGGTATGTCATAGACAGGAAGCATAATCAGCTGAAGGACAGCTCACACCCACCTGCTCCTGCATCTGCCTCGTCCTGGACTCACTCATCTCACTGCAACTTCCCTGCACCAACAGCAGTCATAATTCCCTGGTTGCTGTCCTGATGAGTTCTAAGTGCATCAGGACCACTTCTAAACATCAGAAGTTCAAATTCTCTAACATATCTCATTACTACTACGCTCCACACCCCTCTTCATTAACTTCAGAAATACACTGTCCAAAGGGGCACAAGCTTTTGTGTTTCCTGTAAAACCAGTGCCTTACTGCTAAATAATACCGCCCCCCCCCACCAATCAACAAACCCAAAGATATCCTGGAATGCAGAAGTTCAAGTGGATCCACATACTAATAAAATTTTATGATGTGGATTAGGCTAGTCTACTAATGATCAATTTATTGTCTACACTTACTGGAGAATCTCATACTCATTGAGATAATCCTTTTATTCCCCTGCCATGACTAATTTCCTCTTGCAGAACACTGTTAGAAAATGAGACAGGGCTAAGCAAAAACCTACGACGTCTGGAGCCTGCTGAAAGGACCTCAGTTTCCAGTGGGACTGCAACTAATTTCAGTAATGGGCCCTTTCAGAACACTTTCCATTACTTTCTGCATTTGTGAAGTTACTCAGGGGAATAGTTATTGCAATTTAGACAGCACAAGCCCAAGAAACAGAAATGAACCAACTTCTGAGGATGCATTAATTAGCAGAAATCTGACAGAAGTGTAGTAGAGAGCAACAGAAGGTACAACGCCAAATCTTTGTATTAGTTTTGTTCAAACTAACTGACTTCATCACAAAGGTGAAGAGTCTAAACTGGGCATCACTGTTTCAACCCAAAAGTGAAAGGAGAGACAACACTGTTTAGGGAACACTGGTTCTTCCAAGTCTTTCAGACTCCTCCTGACCCCAGCTCCTAGCAGGTACTGTCCTGCTCCCAAGGTGCTTCCACAAATGCAAATACAGCATCTAACAAGAAAAGGCTCCTTTGCAAGGA
The DNA here is from genome assembly GCA_013399855.1 of Oxyruncus cristatus. Classification (NCBI taxonomy): domain Eukaryota; kingdom Metazoa; phylum Chordata; class Aves; order Passeriformes; family Cotingidae; genus Oxyruncus; species Oxyruncus cristatus. The sequence goes on from VXAY01004354.1 coordinate 744,707, forward strand.
AAAGCAGAAGGAATATTCAGGTTCCTAAATGGTCAGTAGTTCAGGTTCTTCACTTATTTCCCATAGGTCCTTTTGCTTAAAATAGGAGTGTGTCCTCAAATGGCTAAAACTGGATCCGTAGTTCAAGGTCTGTGTAATTCCAGGAAACTATTCCCTTAAAACTGCAAAAAATGCCTTTTCATAGGAAAGGTCCTAGAACCCAAGGAGGGACTTGTCTGAAAACAGTTTTCAGATAAACAAAAGCAGCACCATCAAGGGAAGCAGGAAAGGCAGTAGAAGTTCGTAGAAAGAGCCCACTGACCCCACTGCAGTGAGTAAGGGTCATGTGATTCCCGGTACTTGCAGCACAGTTCACTCTGCAAAATGCCTTTTCTGGACTCAGCCTGGAGGTTAACCTCACCTGGGTCACTCTCCATCGCGTTCCACAGTGCCCTCCAGGGACCCTCTGCCCTCACACTGACCCCCCTGGACAGACCTACACCGACGAGTCCTACAAGAGAGTCTGTGGCAGGCAACCCCCCAAACACTGCCACTGTGGCCACTGAAATGGGGCTGTCCCTGCAAAAAGAAACATACGGGATCCTTCGCTCCTAAGCAAACTCCTTCAACGAAACACAGTCCCGGGAGCTGGTGAGCCAACCCCAGCTGGGCCTCACCGTAAGCAACCAGAAGTGTTCTTGAAGACCGTTGTCCACTCGGCGTCACGAGGCTTCGAGTCCTCGTTCGGCTCACTCTCCCAGCCCGAGTGGGGAATAATCACCTCGTTGGTCAGCGTCTGCAGCCCGTGGTTGATGATGACCATCTTCAGGGGCTCATAGGAGGATAAGTTCCACAGGGTGCCTGCAGGAGAAACGGTGATTATTAAACAACAGCTTCTTAAAATCTGTAGATTAAACAACCACTGGATTCACAGAGAATCGTTTGAAGGTTAAATCATAAAACTAAACAAAAAGGCAAAACAACTTGGTGAGGAGCCAGAGCAGCACTAGCTTAGGGAAAATTCCACAGCTGCTGAAATAGAACTTCTCAAAAGCATGGATACGTTGTTATCAAGACATGAATATTGTTGAACTCATCAAGCCCTACAAACAAAGTACATAAAAGCAATGTGCTACTGGAGATTAATAGGATTTTTCTGCTATATACAAATTTTGTTACACTTTAAAGTCTAGCTATGCCTCAAGTAAAAATTCATCCAGCGTAGCAGACAAGTATATTGAGCAAGTCCTAGGAGGGATGAATTTCTGGAGGATCATTGATCTTATGCTTATCTTCTGCACAAGGTAATATTTCATTCAAGTCTCCTCGCTACTATTTACTTTCACATTCTCCTGTCACAGGCAGTACCTGTGTTCAAATCTCCTGGTGCCACAAGCACATGATTCCTTGAAGAAGCTGAAAACCAAAACTCCTCTGTCTTTTCATTTTTACCTCAATTATGAGGCAAAGCAGACAGAAGTCAAACATCAAAAACAGCATAATGGAACAACAGCTTTACAACTACAAAGTACCCAGTGCTAGATAAGTGATATAACTTCCCAGCAGACCTGTACCAGTGTCCTGACAGTTATTACTCATTAGAGTAGGACTAAAACAGAACATTCACTTCAGAGACAATTTCTGCACAGACCCAGCCTGATACCATCTGAGAACTGTCAGTAACAACACCTGGAGGCAGCCAGACACACTTCTGGTCTGCAGCGAGAAGTGTGACAATTTAGCACAATTCAGAGACACAAATGGAAAAGCTGGGTTCCCCAGACCACGCAGGAAATCCTTCCTAAGCAGAAACAACATTAACCTGAGGCTCCCTGTGTTACTGCAGCTGTGAATTTTGCACATGGCAGTGCAAGCTGTAGACCTCCACCCCCCTTATAGCAAAACACAAGGAAGAACCAAGGCGTGACCCTTTGTTTCGATCTCCTGAAGCTTTAAAACCCACCATTTTTGAGTCAAATCTGTGGTGTCTCCCACCCAAAGGAAGTGCTACAAAACCCAGGCACCTGTTCAGACTTGGGATTCCTTATTAACTAATAAAGAAGCTTGGAGGCAGATAACAAAATGAATACCAGAATGATTCTTCCAGTCTTCTTCTAAAACCATACAAAAGTAATGCTTTTTTTGGCCTACTGCCCTTGCCATTCATTGACAACACACTGTATGAGACCTTTATAACCTGCTTTTTCAGCTTTAAAACAAGACTGTGTTTTCAGAATATGAAGTCATTTTCTCACCCTTTAAATCACGCTTTTGTTGCTGCAAAACACCAGTTGTTGGAGAGTAAGAAAAAACCCAAAACCAAGCAGAAAAGGCTAACTGGTTCCATTTTGTTACTGAAGAAAGCCTTTACTTCTCGTAATAAACTGTCTCAAAAACATACAACATACAAAAAATAAACGCAAGTCAAGATTTATAATGACTATAAAAACTGACATGTAAGCTCCCCCATTAATTTTAAATACTTCACTAGACAGTCTTTCTTTAGTTATTAAATACCAATTCCTTAAGCATACCAGACTTACTGATATAAAAATGATAACTACAATTAAATCCCTAAATGCATGGCTGGCTCAGGACTTCAAAATTCAAATGCAAAATCTGAACAGCCAGCACTGAACGAGATGGATAAATCCCAGGAAATTATATAGGATAATCATCTCTGGAGCCAACCTAGATTTGAATAGAGAACAGGGGGTGCAGAATTCCCTGGGTCTGGAGGGTTATGCCAGGGTTCCCTCACAGGACCACAAATGAAGCATTTGGTATTTGCAGTGGTTAAAAAACCACTATTACAAAAAGATGGCATCAGCCAAGGAACCCAGTACAGTGTTCCTAAGGATCCTATTCCTCTGAAACTGCAGAACAGTGCAACTGGAAACAATGCTGAGATGGGGAAGCTCTGAGTTTTAGTATCTGACAGCCCTTCAATTTTAAAAGCTCTTTCCTAAATGCACATACTACTGCACCCGAAGTGAAAGTCTGCCTTTGCCCCTTCCCTGGAGCAGTGACATCATCTGTCATCTCCAGAGTGCAACTACAAAGGCAGATTTCACTGCTTAAGAAGAATCAGGCAGACATGTAAGTAAAAAGCCAAAATTACCCATAAAATTTCTAAGAGTTCCAATATTACAGGATTGTGTAAAGTTTTCCAGTGTTCAAATCTTTTGCTTGTTTTAAGGCTTAGAGATTTGTGTCTGGATTTTAATACCTTCAACCGCAGGGTGTAAAATAACCCATCACCTCCCAACTCCTTCTCCTCCCATGTTCTCACTCACCACTTGGCATTTTGAGAGACTAAATGCAGCTGGAATTCAGTGGTGTTCCAACTGGACTGCAGCACTGTGAACAGCAGCTCTGATGCTGGTAACCCCATCCAGCCCAAGAGAAGCCCCTGCCCCGTGGAAGGATCTCCTGTACACACCCACCCACAATCTGGCTGTGACTGACACAATAAACCATTACGGGAAGCACACCTTGACTGTCAGTCTGAGGGACTCCCAGGCAACAGGGAGTGAGTGCAGTTAACACCATGCCTTTCCACCCTCCTCTCTGAAGAACCTCCCCCAACAGTTCGTGAGCTTTTTGATTTCTCATCTGCCTCCCATCTCACAAAGCTGTCACAGAAAACAACAACAAACGGAAGAAGAATAAAGGAGTCTCACTATTAAAAAAAAAATTAGCACAAACTCTTCAAATTATTCAAAAAGGTCAAAGCACTTAAATCTATAATATTCTCCTTGATGGCTGCATGAGGAAACCCCAAACAATCCCTCTGTTGAACAGCATTCAGCAAGAGAAAATGCACAGCACTTAAAAGAACCATAGCACAGGATAAATTGAGATGAGGGAATCTTGTGGTTCAAAGACAGGAAAAAAATTCAAGTTCAAGACTGACTGCAGGAGGAGAATATTCCACAAGAAAGGATACAGAAAATAAACACACTGACAATACGTTTTTCTTATGCAACATTATGAAATCAAGAACTCTAAATCCCAGCATCCTTTCAGCTCTTGAGGGAACAAATTCTGTGGAAGACACTGATAGCAACAGCCAGGGAACAAATTCAGATCAGACTATAGCATTTTGCAGGATAGGAAAAAATCCAAGTGAAAAAGAAAAATCCCTGTAAGTTTGACATCCATCTTTAAAAATCACTCCCTGCCTCTATTAGCTTAACACACTAATGAGATAACAAGCTGGAAAGGCTGTTTTTAAAACTCTAAGTTTAATCAATTCAAATGAATAGGACTCAAGAGAAATCATGTCACTAACACGGCAGCACGAGGGAAAGGAAGTTATCTAAATTTTCTGTGCACTTTCACTAAAAGCATTGGCCTTCTGGACCACAGATTGTAGGAGGTTTAGGACTAGACAAAGAAGATGAACTATTGCTTTTCAGAAGATGACCACAGTCGGGATCAGTATTTTATTCATAAATTCTATTTGTAATATACTCACCTATTTCCAACTACAACATGACCCCTGATTTTTCAGCATATTAACCAGGGACAACAGCTACAAGGTTTTATTTCAAAGGCACTGATTACTGTAAAAAATTATTTAAAAATACCATAAACATAACTGTATGATTTATGAAATACTAAAAGTGATTAGGACTACAGCCTTAATTTCCTAAAACTCTGCCTGCTTGGAGTTGTGGAAAGATTTCTGAAGGAACTGTGCAGAATATACACATGCTATTATCTTCTGAAATCCAGGGGAAACCCTTTCCTGCTTTGCTCTCTTCTTTGGAAAAATCCAGTGTCACCAAGAAACTAGAAGCCGTTTAATTCCTTTTCTGTGGCCCACAGCGGACAGGTTATCACGCACAAAAATAAAGCACTCTGCAATATATTCACCGGGCACTTGCTGCACGTTGGTGCTGAAGGCATTTGTCTGACAGAGTTGCTGGTGTGCAAGGCCCAAAGACTGGAGCACCTCCAGGTGGTGCTCAGGTTGAGAACCTCAACGTGGACACACCCTGAAAAGGGACTTTGTTCTGACAGGAAAGGAAGGAGTAAACTGGGCTGTGATCAGCATGTTGAAGACAGCAGGGCACTCCAAGGAGAAGCAGCCGACAGGATCGCAGCACACACCAGTGCCCGGGAGGTGGGAATTCTGAGCCAGCTCATCTATCTGCCAGTTGCCATTCAAGCATTAGATCAAGATATTTCATCTGCAGAGCATTTTGAAGGTCAATCATTTTTCAATTATAGACAATTTGGCAACGGGAAAATCCCATCCTGCACCACTTAAAATCAGTGCAATGTCATTAAACAACAAAATTACTCCAATGTTCTCACAAAGAACAAAATTATTCATTAAAGCTACCAACTTCTGATTGCTTTTCAAAGAATGTAATAGAATTTTGGTCTTGCATATCTGATGGGAACATTTTCCCCACAAAAACCTTATCACTCAAGATAAAACTTTTGTAGCCTTCCCAATCAGAACAGATTTAATTCCTTATCAGCCTATTAACTATTCCTCTGTTTCTCAAGAAAATGATCCACTGAGAGTCCAGCAGTACAGCTGCAAGACTAGAAAGAGATGCAAGTAAGAAATTCATGGGATATTTCTCAACACAACTCCACTCATGATTTATTTATGGACACCCTAACAGTTAAATCAAGCTATTCTCAGTGCAGTAGATGGGAAACATTTTGTAAGTCCACACTTTAAACAGAAAGAAAAGTGAGATCTGTGGTATTTTATGAATGTATCCTGAGTTTTGAAGGTATTTTTTACACACTCCATAGATGAGGGACACCATGTTGTAGTGCTGCTTGCAGGTATATCGAGAACATCTGGTAAAACAAAGCTGGACTAACCAGAGGAGTTTTTCAAATTCTTCTCGAACCAGTGCTATCTGACAGAAAGAAGCTACAGACTGGCTTAGTCTGGCAGTAGTGGTGTGCAGTACACTCAGCCTGCTTCCAAAATTGCATGTTAATACAGCTGCCTAATTTGCGCTCTCCAAAATATATCCTGGGAGTTGGTCAAGTGAACACACTCCTGACACAACAGGCCTCACTTGTTCAGCACTGACATCACACATCTGATTCCTCCCTCACGCTCCCCTGACGCTCCATCAACCTCTCAGGTGTTTGGGCCATACTGCTGTGGCTTTTCCCCCTTCCCATTAATCCAGGGGCAGACCCAGCTGGAGGCTGGATCCGCCCTGCTCTGGACACTGGGGCTGCTGCAGCAGAACCCCGAGCAAAGGAGAGCCCACAGAGCTGTCCTAGAGCCAAGCACTGACTCCATGAGAATGGTGCTCTCCTCTGCCAGCAAACACCCACTCCAAACTGTGTCTGATGTACCCCTGTCCTGCAGGCAGTGTACCACATCCATGGAACCAAAACCTCCAGCCTGCAAGTGCTCTTGAATTCAGACAACTGAATTATTTCAGCTTCTTTAAGTTAATTAAATCTCTCTGGAAAGCAGGATTATGTTATCATTTATCCACATCTGGGATGACCAGCTGATGATCACTACTAGGCTTTTGAAAAGCAGCCAGTATGAAGTTAAAGAAATATTAAACCATAGAAAAGTCAGTGTGTCACACCGAACTTCACTCCGCAGCCTGTTAAGAGAAATAAACAAGCAAACCCTGTACATGCTGTTGTATTTCCTTCTTTTTTCAATGCACTGCTGACGGAGTCCCCAGAGATTTCACTCCAGACAGAATGAAAAACTTCTGTGGCAAAGGTAGGCGTGGGTTTATCACCAGGGAAAAGCACCCAAGAAAGGAAGCTGAGACTGCTTCCAGGAGAACAGCACAACCGGGACGGGAATTTCTGTGGCTGCACAACACGCTCCTTTCGTAGCAGCCCTGCCTCAATGCTCCCTCTGCACTTCAAGCTGGCTCTTGTTTCTCTCTGCTGACTTTTGGGGCTCATTTTACAAATGGACAATTGCACATTATCAGCCAGAGCTTTGAACACGACTGCAAGCGCAGCAGCCACAGAGACATTGCTGGAATACTCTTCTCTTCTGTGCTGGTGCTTCAATGTCTCACACCGGATCTGGTGATACAGTATTAGAGGTGGAATGAAATTATTCCTGGTTAGGTGGAGATTAAATACACATCATCTGTTACTGGACATCTGTTTAGGTTAATGCCCTTAGTATTCCTGGTGTTTTTCAGTAAGAGGAAATAAAGGGCTCTAAACAACAAAAGCCAAAGTGGAATAAAACTACTACATTTAATTAGCAAGAACTACTGCCAGATAAAATGCATTTGAACTGTAAAGGTAATTAATCAACTGGAAATCAAAGCAATCGTCATCTATAGCGAAAAGGAAAAACAACCATTTTGTTTTTGTCATCTCAGAAGTGACTGATTACCACTTAGCATTATAATGATATTCCTTCAGAGTAAATTATAGACTGGCTTCACCTTTCTTGAATATAAGGAAATAAATTTATTGCTTCTCAGCACTCCAGAAATGAGTTTTGATTAAACTAGAACAGCAGATAAACAGATATTCTTTATTTAAAAAAATAAATAAATTTCAGTCTGCCATCATACTAAATGAGCACAACAACTGGAATTTAAATACTACCTGCAGAGTTTCCATGTTACGAGGTAGAGCCCAGACAGCCCTCAAAGCACAACCAGCATGTGCTTCTTGGAGGTTCTCTGACAAGAGACAGCTCTCCTTTGCCAGCTCACTGGAAAAACATCCCTGCTAGTTTGAACACTGTATATTTAGACCTAGTTTGCTAAATATCCTGTAATGGCTGGGGAAGAACAGATGGAACACCCAAGGCCACTGCTCATCCCAGAGAATTATAACTACCAGTAAAAACTTGGAGAGCTACTATAATTTTCTGAAGAGATTACAGAATTATGATGTTTACCTCTAATGGCTTAATCCATGTTTGTAATAAGGTCTGCCTGCAGAATCCAACACTGATAAGGCAGTAAACAGTTTCAGCCCTGGACCTATTTTCACCCTCACAAGCTTTCTGAGAAATTCTATTCTGGCACTGAAATTCATTTGAACTGCTCTGGTCTCCATCCAAACATCCCCTGCGGCTTCTGAGAAGAGAAAGGGAAATCCATTTCACTCCTCATGATTTATGGGAGACTGAAGAACAATATCTTTCTCCTTACTTTATGAGCTGACATACTTTTCCACCCTTTTCCACTTAATGGCTGAACTTTGAAACTTGGCATATACTTTATTACTCTTTTTGGACAATGTCCAAGACTAAGTTCAAATAAAACCAGGTTAAATAACAGAGTTATAAATGTTTGAAAACTCCCTGCAAAGTGTGCATGAATTCAGTAATCTAAGACGTAATTCTCCATTTTCCCATCATTGCAGAAAACAAACCCATGTCCAGAGCATCTCAAAAGCAGGCCCTGCACTCTCCAAATCAGAGTTTTCCAGCCCAGAAGTGCTGCAACTTTATACAGAGCCTGAGAGTCCCCAGCAGCAGGATGGAAGTGTTCCTGAGGAGACTGACTGTTCTATAAATATGAAGGAGTGAGGACATGGCAGCAGGGTTGTTTTATAAGAGATTAACAAGGAAAGATTTAGATTAGCATATCTTACCTCATGATTACACCACGCTGAGGGCAAGTGCACTACAAATTACCTGCCAATGAAGTTGCTATAACTCATTTAGGCTCCAGTAACTCAACCACATGCAGCTGCATGCTACATCCAAGAAAGCATCATCCATCTCTCAGCAGCCAGGAAACCCAAGTGCACCACATCCACAGACAATCTCAATCCTCTCCCGACAGGCACGTGTGCCTTCGGCGCTCCCAACTGCAGGCGTGGTGCAGCTCAAGAAACAGCTGCAGCCAGGGATCTAAATTCCCCTTCGGTGCTCTCATCTCCAGAAATTCCGGCTCCCGGGCTGAAAGGACTGTTCCAAAGACTAGATCATCAAAGAAAACACAGACACCGACCTGTAATTAGCTCTCTGACTTCCATGTCGTTTGTTTTTCGCAACAGTCTGATCAATGCAGGGATCCCATCGCAGTTCTTTATGGCCACTTTGTTTTCATTATCCTTCCCGTAGGAGATGTTTCTGAGGGCCCCGCAGGCCTTACGATGCACCTCAGGCTTTGGATGATCGAGCAGGCCCACCAGGATGGGAATCCCTTTCAGGTGCCTCACGTCCTTCTTGATTTTATCATTCTCGTAGCACAGGTGCTGCAAATAGGCCGCGGCGTTGGACTTGACCGGGTCGATGGGGTGGCTGAGCATGGCAATGACTTCAGGGAGGTCGGGGTCCCTCCAGCGCGGGTCCTTGCGGATGCTGTCGATGGAGGGGGAGCGCTTCCCCAGGCGGTCAATGCTGGCCATGCTCCCCCTCTCGGGCTGGGCCAGCGGTGCTGCGTAGCCGCCGTGAAGGTACGGAATCCTCTCCTCAGCCATCTCGCTCTCGATGGGGTCGTCGTAGCCCCTGTGAGAAACAACGGCCCCAAGAAAGGGGAAAAAGAAAAAGGCACATTTCAGCAGCTGTAACTCTGAGTCAGTACAGTGATTTCAGCCATGAGCAAACCCTTTAGTATCACAAACATCATTAGGGGCAGCGTGTTTACAATTTCCAATAATTTATTTGTAGTAACTTGAAAATTAACCATAGTTGAGTTCTCAGCAGTGATGGGACTCCAGCACAGTGTTTGTTTGGCTGGCAGTGAAATGATGACAGGAACTGCAAGCCATCAAACAGATTGCTTTCATTTTGGTCACTCAGCAAAACCATTACAAGGGAGCTGGATTACATTTAGCAGGAAACACTGATCTTCATTAATGCTCCTACTCCTGCAACAAACCAAAACTCCAATTAAAGGCATTCAAGGCCTGGGCAGAGACTACAGACACTTTTCAGCACCATCTGAGAAGTTCCAGCACATTTCAGTGTTGATGCTCACACCAGTGTACTCCAACACTCTTCTTAATCAATGCTACCATAAACCAGCTTCCTAGGAGTAACTTTTTGTCAAACCATCAGCACCCTTTTACCTTACTGCTTTTTCCTGGACAGATTCATTACTGTCTTGGTACTGCAGTTCACGCAATCAAGCAAGTGGTTTTAATTGCTACACAATGATTCTTAAAATCTCTCATCTGAAGCACTGAGTGATGTTATTGAACCATTTCTGATGTCATGCTCAAGTACAGACTATTAGAAGTCAGAAAAAAAACGGAGCTTGCTGTTATCCCAAAGGGACTGCTAATTAAACCAGGCTCTGGGGAGAAGAGCAACCGGAGGTGGAGACTGAACTTAGTCCTGTACAATTAACGCTTTTAATGTTAAAAGTGCCTCTCCTGACTTTAAGTTGCTTTAATTGCTGTTCTAGACCATAAACTGAATGAAAGGAGAAAAACAGGCAAGTATCCAAACCCCAGAAAGAATCTGAAGAAATCCTTTTATCGATGCAGTTATTTGTGTATGTATAATTCAGTAGTTGCTTTGCACAGTAATTTACACTGCCTGGACAGTCCTATTTTCTGTTAGAGAACAAAGCTGTTTCCATGTTCGGAGAAGAAAGCAACAACATTGAAAAGATTTATTTTTATGCATGTACACAGGGCAGAAGGAATAACAAAACTTTTTAGCTACTCCTCAAGCAAGATTCTATTTTCACAAATGCAAATTTGTGACAACCAGCATTAAAACTACAACAAAAATCTCATTTCTCAAACTCATCCTCATGTTCTTATTGACTGCATGAAAGAAAAGTAGCAGAAGATGAATTTTAGTAATTGCCCCCTGCACAGCTGTTGCTTACTTGACTTGCTAACTTGCAATTCAGCATGTCTCAGTCCTGTGAGCTGCCCACGAGATAACTGTGCACCACCTCAATTACACCTGCACAATTAGGTCTCTCTCTCCTCCTCGTCCATGCAAATACATGAAGATAATTACTGTCTCGGGATGCAGTTTGTTTGCTTTATTTCCATAAAGCCCTGCAAACAGAACCACACAGATGGGCCCATCTTCCTCATGCTGAATCCTCTTCCCTGAGCCACACAAAGCTCCTCAGTTTCACTATATTTGCCAAAATAACACTTCAGTTAGGACCTTAAATTGCAATGCTGTCATGACAAAAGAGAGAGCACCACGTAACTGGTGCTGGTATTTGCATACAGCCTCGTCCTTACATGAACCATTCACCTGTAACTGTTCCTGCCAACCTCACCCTGCTTCTGCTGGACCACCTCCTTGGTGAACAAAAAGATTGCACATCTAATGCCCATCTCAGTACACAAAGACAGCTACTTTGAAACCAGACAGCGTCTCTCAAGTACCTGGAGAGAAAGGATGAATTCAAAAAACACAATTGCTGAAATAAGCCCACACAGGTCAGGTCCAACACACCTCTGAGGATGAAACTGTGTCAAGAGCCATCAGTTAATGCACCAGTAACAAAACTCCATGACTTTGCAAGGCAGCAGAGAAAACACCTGGACACCTGACCCTTGGAGACCCCAATCATTATCTAGAAACTCTGAGATCCTGGTATCACTTAAGAGCTGCACAAGAAAGCCCAGTGAAGGCAAGTATCACACCCATTCAGAGTCACATAACTAAACATGGTGATCAAGACTAGAGAAAGTTAAAAAAAAACAGGGGAAAAAACCCAACCGAACAAAACCAACCACAAACCAAGCATACCGCAGTTAAAGAATGCTGAAATATTCAGAGCTTCCCTTCTAAAATACCAGCTTTGCTGCTGTTTAATAGCATTGAAGGGAAGGAGTTGACCAAAACAGAAAGTCTGAAAGGAGCAAAACAATTGCTGAGGCAGCAACAGGCAGAACTGCCACAGACCCCGACTGTCTCAGCAGTCTGGGCCACGTGCCACATCCTCTCCTTGAGCAGGGCTCGAAGGACAGGGAAGGGGGGACTGGCCAACAGCAAAGAAGTTAAAAGCCCATGTCTATCAGGGAGTTAAACACACCCTGATCACCAACACATTTACACAAAAGGGAGTAAAGAAATCATCTTTTTGAGTCGGACTGGTGCAGGCCAAACACGATTTTTCACCTTCACACCATGGGAGCTGCTACGCTGGGAAGGAAAAGCCACTCGACACAGAGCAGGACTAACAAGAGCCTCAGCAGATACAGTCATCTGTTCTCAGGAGGCCAAGAGCTCTTTACTCCCAGGACTGAAGAGATCTGGTAGTGTGCCAGACTGGCTGACTGCAAGCATCTTGCCTTCCATCTGTGTGGAGCCAGGCAGCGGAGTTGTTAGGATGGCACGGGTCTCACCAATCACCTGTCCCAGGGAACTGATCAAAACTTAATCTAGCACAGAGAAAAACGGGGAAAGAGCTCGTGGATTTATCATCCTCCTCGTGGCTTCAACATGGGCACATTTGAGTAAACAGGTGAGGGATTTAAACATCTCATCCTCAACAACCTACACAAGCGTTACATTCATCACAGTTTGCAGCTGGCGTCTGCTTTGGATAGAAGACCAGAAAGCCTTGGGATTTCAGTAGGGAAATTTGTGCCAAACACTGAAGAGGAAACGTGAAGACTCTGCAAGACTGAAGTTCTACTTTTACCAGGCTCTGTTCCCTGAGGGGATACACAAGAGGATCCCAAACGGGAGCGAATCCTCTGCTGAGACAAGCCTGAATTATGGGCCATATGGTTAAAACACTGAAATCCACCTGACTGGAGCCACCTAAAAACTGCCAAGGGCTGAGCTGACTCAGGTGACCTCCTGCCACATCAAACTGCCACACCAGCCTTCTGCTACCACAAGAGTAACAGACTGAGAGCAAATTCAGCTAAGGCACAGACTCAGAAAAAAACAGGTATTTTTCAAAATGACCCCGGTGTTTGCTTTGGCCTGTTCTGCCCAGGCATGTCCACAGCTCCCGGCCCAAACTGGACAACAGCCCAGTGCTGCCCACATACACTTGGAAGGAGTGGGCTTAGGTCAGAAGTGCTGACTGCCAGTTTACCTACAAATACAGGCCTTTATATCTGGGATTCAAAAAAAGACACCAGAAGAAGAACGAGACTGCCATGCACGTGACACCCATATTCTCACACTGTCTGTACACAACACAAGCACCAAAGACCTATTGTTACAGTTATTTAATCTACAGTCTGGCTCATTTCATGGTAATAATAATTTGGACCATGAAGTGACCACTAAGCATAGTTTCAGTCTCTTAGATCAGGCTTCTGACACGGAAAACTTAACAGCAGAAAACTATTTTGTTGTTGATTTAGTCAACATAAAAAATTTAGATCCTGTCTAGTCTGGAATAGTAACACTGGCAGTAGCTGCTCCAGATTTTGCAAGTGCAAACTGCAGTGATCCACTCTGGAAAGGAATTACCACAGAGGTAAGAAAAAGCTGAAGAGAAGGTAATTTAAATAAGCAAGACGAATTATGACTTACCAATTTTTTCCCAGTTCATCTGTGTTAACTTCAATTTAACAATCAAGAAATATTCAAATAATAGTAGGGATGCTTTTTGTGAATAAAAAGTATCCGGTACAACCTGTTTCTCTTTTGAAAAGGACTGTATGTAACACATCTAGCAACACTGTACAACTACTACAGTAAAACATCTCCTAATATAATAAATGCAACCCATCAAAAGAAGAAAAAAAAAGGTAATAAACCCAATTAAAGATGTGTAATTACCCTCATAAGTAAACCCAGGTAATATTACATCAGTATGATATACCCCAAATGCCTTTCTCTCCCTCAATTTATTATGCAACCTGACACACCAAACCAGAGCACATGCTGAGGGAAAGAACATTAAGTACCAGGTACTCTTGCAGAAAGTACTATATCTCACATCAAGAGGCTCAGTATAAAAGAAAACAAGAAAGAAACCCAGCCACAAGCACTGAAGAGCCCAAGGAGGGAATTTAACTAAATGCCTTTGTGCATTTAGCTATCATTGTGGATGTTTGTGAGGAGCCACATTTCTCCCCAGTTTAAAACTAAAGGTAAGTAGCTTAAAATGAGGCTGGTGATGACAGAAAGAAAGTGCCACAGCTATTTACCTCTGATCAAATGCAGCAGGAAGGCATGGAAAGAACAATCTGTACTTATAATCCCCCTGACCACGATCCCCTCCAGTCACAGCTGGGCTGCCTCCTTCTCTCACAGGGAGTCAGACTCGTCTGAGAAACCTCCACTCAGTCCTCTCCCACGGAACAGCTTCAGACTCGAACTGACAGTAAAGATTCTTCTTCTGCCCTTAAACCATTTACAAACGGGGCAGCACCCACCGGGAGGAAAACGAGGGAGCAACGCAGTCAGTCAGCGCAACAATGCCATTTGTGACGTGATGAGATGCCCAAGCTGAGAGCTGGGGCAACGCAGAACATCTGACAGGGTTGGTATGACACCTGTTCCACCCATACAAACTTTGGAAATCAGAAATGCCACCGATTTATCACATTCATTTAATCATTTTCACAGGAATAACTTACTTTAAAAAGAACTAGAGAGGAATAAGTGAGTAATTACCCTCATCTAGTACAAAGCACTATTTGTAGTCTTCAGTTTCTTGCAGATCAGTAGCACATCTGAAATGCAGGTTTATTGAATTGTTCAAGTATTTCTTTGAAATGTCAAAAAGTAACTACTTATGAAGAGGCCCTCACACAATCTTCTTATGTTCTCATCAGCTAAAGTTTGCTGCCACAGTCAGGCTAATTACTTGTCAAAGCCTCTTGATCATATTAAATATGGAAAAAAACCCACAACAAAAGAAATGTAATAGAAAAATTGTGAATTGGTCCTATCCAAACTGCAAGGAACAATAAATCAAAGGGATGTTAAAAAACACCAAAAAACTTTTAAAATGCAAATGGATAGGTTCTAAGAATACTTTTAATTATTCATCTCGCATACAGTTTGAAAAATTTGAATAAAAATTTAAAATCATTGATACCTGACTGTTTTTAAATGAGAAATGTAAACTTGTTTAGTGGCAGGGGAGCACCAGCTCAAGTCTGATAGACTGCTCAGTATTTTGGCACCCACTGGGTGCAAGTATTCCCTTCAGTCCCGTAAAATACGGATGTGGTTCCACTGGTGGCTAAGCTTGCGAGGTCAAAGATGTCCCAAGGGACTGAAAGGTGCTCTGAGAGGTACACCTTTTCACTGGGTTTTTGCTTCCTTTTTTTTTTCTTTTTTTTTTTTTTTAAATACACACGACAATTTCCAAGTGTTTGATTCTGTTTAGTTTGCCCAGAAACACAGTGAAAGGGTTCTTAAGCCCTACCCTCTCTCTCTTCTGTACTTCACGTGTGTTTTGCAGTCATTTATGGGCTAATGATATGGGCAACCTGTTTTTCTGTCACATAACCCAGAACTTGCCAGATCATTAATAGTTTGAACGTGATCAAATAAGTAAAACAGCTGCAGATTAGCACTGAGAAGAACAAAGGGGTTTTACCTTCCTTTGTGAGGTCTCCCTCTCTCTGGCACACCCGCAGACGTCCTCCTGTTCACAGTGGAGTAATCAGGATCCAGTTCATAGCCTTCATCATCTACTCCCAGGCTGCGGTTGTCGTCCTCCAGTCCATAGGGCTCGGGTTGGAAGCGCTCTGGCTGGGAACGGTTCAGGTCAACGCTGCTGCCCACTGGCACCTGCGGCTGGGCAACGGGGCCGTAGTTGTCCCTTCTGCTTGGCAAAGTGAAGCTCCCGTCGTCGGGGCGGTAGGCGCTCCCCGGCACGTAGGCGTAGCGGGGCCGGTAGCTGACGCCGCGGGACAAGCTGCCGTAGTTGTCGGAGAGGTCCCCGTAGCCGTCGTGGCCGAGGTAAGGGCGGTACTGGCCTTCGTGGCTCTCGGGGTAGGAGTCGTTGTAGCTGTTGTAGGACCTGGTCAAGGTGGAGGACGCCTGGGGGGTGATGTACCGCTCCCCGTTCTTCAGGAACCTCCTGTCGATGGAATCCGTGTAGCTGCCCATGGGGGACGAGCCGTCCATGGAGGGCAGCCCGTCCGGCCCCAGCGGCACCTGACGCACCGTCCTGGTGGTGACGGTCTTGACCATTTTGGTAACCTGGGAACGGGTAGTGAGTACATGTGTTAATCTTCTCCTTGCTGCACAGCGTGATGAGACACACGGGGAGCTGAAGAGTGAAACGGGGAGAGCACCACAAAGCAACTGCAGCGCCGTGCCCGTTGAACGGAGCACTGGTGCACTCGCAAGCTCACCCGTTAGCTTTCGGACTCAATAGTGGACAAATATTTCTAATAAAAGCTGAAAGACACATTCTAGAGCCAGAGCACTACCACATCAAAATCACTGCAGACACGTGACAGAGCATGGAAACAGTAAAAAGTCATTATACCAGTTCCAACTTACCCAATATGTTTTCAGGAGACACCTGTCCTAGAGAAGACTTTATGATGTTGAGGAGCCACAAGCCTGTCCTCCCCCAATTAGCATAAATATCACAACACATGCTCTAGTTTGACAGAAATAAAGTTATATGCTCCCACCTGATCTGGATCAAGTCTGCACCACTGTGTAATCTGACAGAGCTCAAATGTGGCAGCAGTATTTAGGAAACCATGATCTCAAACAGAAAAGTTTTGGGCTTCGAGACTCTGGACAACAAACCTGCGTTCTCCTTCAAGATATGCTTACATCCAAGAATCACCATACAAGCCCAACAGGTAGCTGTTGTCATTCCTTTATTTTAAGGACTAACACATTTGCAATAATTAACACCACAGTGTTTTTGCAACTGGAACCACTTGGAAAAACATACTGGATTGGACAAGATTGTTTAAAACATTGAAGAAAAATCTGTCCACGAACACGTCTTTATCTTCTCTTCCATAAATCACATTACATTTCAACAGAACTGACAAAAACTATATAAGTGTCCAGAGGGCCCTTGAGTTCAGGGATTTTTGCTGAAGGGTACGGACAGACTCCCCAAAACTTTGCAAGAACGTTCTGCCCTTTGTGGGAAAGGTCTGGTAATCTGTTTAAGACAGTCCTGGACAAAAGTCACTACTATTACAAACTAGCAAAGGGCCTTCTGTTTGGGTTGGTATCTGGGGTCCATCAGCTTCTGTACTGTCTTCCAGAGTGACCAGTAGAGGCTCTTTTGAGCAGAGGACAAAAGTCGGCAGAGGCCAATCTATCCTTGGCAGCCCTAACCCCAATAGTTACTTTAACCTATAAAAAGTTACCCTAACCCTTGTAAATGTTGACTTTCAGCCCACTGTAAAACACCCAACCAACAGCACACCCACAAAGGTGAGAGGGAGAATCAACCCACCTGACAGTGTTACACACAGCAGGGGAAGGGCACAAAAGAAAACTGCTAAGAGATATTCTGGGTTTCCTAAGTATTACAGACGTAACTAAGCATCAGCAAATGACACTTTTCTTCATGTAAGCATCAGAATGAAATGTGTATATCAAGAGAAATGGTAACTATAACATGTAACCCTGGATCATTCAATGGCTCTGAAGTCCAAATAGATATTTTGACCTATAGCCTCCAATTTAAACATTTAGATTGGCAACAGATAAGCCAAGCTGCTGCAAAACAAAATAATTAGAATACATCTCTCGAAGAGACTCCAGACATGTCCTCTAGCCAGATGTTTTCACACAGAAACCCCAAACAGAAAAAAAAATTCACCCAAACAGCATTTCTTTTCCTAGAGGCATCTGTGAGCAAATGATACTTCAAGGTAATGAAGTAATGAAATCCTACCAGACTGAAAGCAGCACAAATGGCTCTCCACCAGCAGCATGATTAACAGCATCGTGCCGCTGAACACAGCACAGCCAGGTGCCAACGTGACCTTGGTGTCTGATGTGAGCCAGAGCTGAAAGAACTTTCCTCTTCAACCCTACCGGACTTCCTTAGCAAGTAAACATCAGGCAAGATGCCCTCTTCCACACCTTTTCTCCCTTTTCTAAAAAGCACAGTTTTAATAACCAGAAGAAAGGAAACTAGAAACTAGACATTTATGCCATGATGCAGAATGCAACAGGGGTTTCTGTTTGCTACCTGGGCACAACAGTCCTTTCCGCTCAGCCATCAGTGTGACCACTGTCCTGGCATTTATCAGCTCAGCCAGCACTGAGAGGAGACACGGAGCTGGCGGAGTTCACAGTAGCTCTTTGTGAGGACGATACACACAAAGCAACCAGCTCAGTGTTCCCCTGCTGAAGTCTGAAACAGCAGCTTTATTCAAATCAATTCATAAGGGATCTTCTAAGAGCAGACAAGGCGACATTTCTCAGGCCTGGAATATGTGAGTTTTGCAAAGCTGTGACAAAACTGGACGAAAAGTGCTGGGCCTTTGTGTCCTTAAATTTGGGAACCAGCAATGGGAATAACAGGAATTGAGGTACCACGTCAACAGTTTGATGAATCCGAAATGGATACGTTTTCCCAGAAAGGAACAACGAGGCAGCCTTCTGATGCCAAGGAGAGCCCTCGCAGAACCTCCCAAGGCTCTTCTGTCAGCACCATTCAACAAAGGTAACTCCAAGAATTCTTTCAAGACAGAAGCTGCCACATTTGCACAGTTTGTCATGTGGAGCTTTTCAGGAAGTCTTTAAGCTCAGACAAGCCTGTACCTAATACACCTCTTCTGGCTGCAGCAACAGCACAAAAGGAGGAGCAAGCTTTGAGCTGCAGGATCCTGGGACAAAGGTTTTGCTCATTTTCTTTTTTTTGAGAATCAATGTCACTGGCAAGCAGGATGAGGTAACACAGCACAGAAATGTTGTGGCCAGGACAATGTCCCCCATAGTTGGTACATGCATCAAAAAAGAAAAAGCAGAATCTCAGGTCACTGAAAATCAATTCCTAGATGCTGCGTGAGCTACCACTCACACTTAATGAGTTTTTCACCATGCTCTGGCACTCGACAGAGTATTTACAGAGATTTTTTTTCCTTTTATTACTATTTTAAATAACCCAAGGGATTCTTTTGCAATTTTTTCCCAATTTGTCTTATTTTCCTGTCAAGACTAGCACAGACAAGCTTTCAATGGCTGTGGATAGTCAGAAAGCCACACTTAGAGTCAGCCAGCACAGGTAAGAACAAGTTTACAACGTTAGCACAGCTTCACCTCTTATTTTCTGAGCACTGCACCTACTAGCAAACCGGAACAATCAGAACCATCAAAACCCCCTTGTCAGACACATGAAAAGGAACATTTCACTCGAGCATTAAAGTACACATTTCTCACAGCATAAAAGCATTCAGCAATGCTAAAGGTGTTACGGTGGGGCAATCAGAGTCGTATTTTGAGAGAGAAGGAGTATTTGCACTCATGCCTCATTTGTCAGGGATAGGCACTGAGACAGAAGATTTATCATGTGATAAACAGACTTTGTTGCTGACAGGACAATAAAGGGAGGCTTTTTGGAAGCAATTAGCCAGCACACAGAGGAAGGTCCATTTATTAGGTTTCCAAGCAAAAAATGAAACCCAACCAACAAACCAAACACCGTTATTTCAGGAAATTCTGCTCAAGGAACATTTCATTTATATTTCTTAAAAGAACACAGGCAGACTTGAGAAGCTGACAGTATAGCAGCCTTCTCTCCCAACATTTTTGTGGTTTCCCTAACACTGCTGCATTAGCCAGGGAGAATGAAGCTCTTCCAAATGGGAGTCCCAGCAGGCTGTTATCTCTGACACCCAATCCTCCAGATGCACCCAATCTTGAGGAATATCTATTAGCATAAATTCCTCACTACAGATATGCTCTAATGAAAAATTTAGAGATACAAGTTACTTCGAGAAAGTGCAATTTGACTGCCTCTGTTTACTTTCCATCTCTAAAGAAAACCTGCTTAAAAGGGTTTTTTAGCCTGATGACAACTCAAAGATGCTCAATTGTTTCAAAGCCACAGTCTCTGAGTACCAGATGAAAGCTCCAGAGCACTTCCCTACGAAAAGCCTGTCAGAGTGGGCTTAAAATATATTTGTAATTTTTTATTCCTTGTAAAGACATTAGGATTTCAACTAGAGTATCAAAAGGAAAAGTTCCTATCTGCCTAATTATTCAGGCCCTCTGCAACCCAAATCCTATGATATGGCAAGTCAGCGGTTTCACTGCTGCTCCCCCCACCCCAGAATCGAAGTACACTTCAGGTTTGCTGACCTTACCATTGTTCTCACCCTCTAATTGCTAATGATAGCAATTACTTTATTAAATAATCCCCTTACAGGCCCCATGATAATATTTTCACTAATTCTATTTCTGGAAATACATCTGCCAATGGAACATAAAGGAAATATTCACACATTTGAAGCAGCTTCTCTATTTTTCTGTCCCTCATCTTTCTGTTTGTCTTGGAGGATGGCAGAACAAACATGTAACCATCCAGCAACTGGATTTCCTAGATGCACGTGGTACATGCAGATCCCTCACAGGGCTCAGTCACAGAGGGGTAAAGACAGCTCAACTGGGCTACCACGGTCAGCCACAGTCATCTTAACCAGTGCCTACAATTCTGCCTTCCATTTTGTTTTTGAGGTTGGTTTTGTTTTCTCTTTTTTTTTTTTAATCAATTAAGTGCATTATACAAGCTGATAGGGCTAAAAATTTTTGTGGAAGGTGTCATAAACCAAACATCAGATGAGAAGGAATCAGATGGGAAGCATTCTGACATTTCTGCAAGCTTATTTTTGAACTAGAGACTGTAGAAGTTAATCAGACCGAGCAGACTGAAGCTATTACCTTTCTATTAAATGCTGTGCAAGAACTCACCCAGTAGGTTTTCCAAACAACAGCTCAAATTTCCCCCCTTCAATTTTAAGCCCAATGTTTCACATTCTGAAAGGGCCCTCGACTTTGCCTGAAGTCCCCTCCTGCTCTCTTCCCTCCCTGCTTTGAATGCCGTGCGAAGGTCCAAAGCCTTTCAGGGTGCCTGGCACCACCACAGCCCAGGGGTTCTGGTGGTTCCCATCGCAGGTGGCACGAGGTGGGAGCAGCAGTTCATCACTGCTGGGGAAGATCTGGACCTGCTGAGCGTTGGAAAGCACAAGCAAAATGGGTGGACTGCAAATTAAAGATGTTCGTATTCGGACTGGACTTCACATTTTGTTATGACAAAACATCCATTTCAATGAGTATCAGTGACCTAAATCTTTCCAACCTTTTAGCATCTCAACAATAAAAACAAAAGGTGCCTGAAGAAAAGAAAAAATCAAACATTAACACAAGCACACACACATCTAATTGGCTTTACTGAGTTCTCCTGAGCCACTTACAGCAGGTTCCCTTTAACACCTGGCAGTGCTCCAGCCAGCAGCAAGAAGTGGTAGTCTCTCCCCAAGGTGACTTTCACTGCTTTAGCTTGATAGCTATTTGGCTTCCAGAGACATTATAAAGTTGAAATGAAGTATTATCTGCTACATCTTCTGTGCAGTTAATGTTACGTAGGGACTCAGTATGATACTACCAGAATAACAGGTAGGGAAAAATTACTCCGAAGTACCTCATTTTGAAAAGGCAGATGTTCCCTATTTAAAATGTGTCAAATATTAAATTCTATTATGCTTTCTTCCTGCTTCACTGCTACAGGCATCTTCAAAGGTGTGGGGAAAAGCACAGCAAAACTGTCAATGCCTCTAGATGAAGGTTGTTTACTTAATACACTATTGAAAAGAATAACCTCTATAAATTATGGGTTTGAAACAATGGGGGAAGGAGCAGGGAATAAAGAACAGCAGCACACAGTAGCTCTCACGCTCACAGCCTTTGCTGTGCAGCATTTCAAGAGGAAGAATTTCAGAGGCATCACTCTCCAGCAAGCTAGAGATTCACACAGTTTAGCGAAATTAAGTGACAATTTCCTTCTGAAGAATCCAAAAATGCATCCTAAATGGCATTAGGTTGACTAATCCCCTCTTAAGCTACCCCGCAAAGAAAGAACATATTTGGAAAACATCTCTGGTCTTTTTGGCTCTTAAAAATATGACCTGTGTTATTTCCTCCGTCAGAGGAATTATCTCATGCTGCCACTTTCTTTGCAATGCAAATATGCTGCAGATTGTGACTGACACTGTCCAGGAGAGCCTTCTAGTTACAGACATAATAAAAACAGGTTCTAAACCCTTCCTTAAGAAAGCCTAGAGCAAGCACAGCAATGAAGAGCATGAAAAGGTTATCATTCAAAATAAAAAGAAAAGCTGAGCACAAGCCAACCCCTCCTAATCTCCCTGAACAGACTGTGACCACCTCAACTTTACACACTGCCCTTATTCAGTGCCAGACTGGATATTACTGCAAAGAGATGGGAGAATTCCCACCATAAGAAATGTTGCTCCTTTACAAGGGTAAGTTCCACCTGCACACTAAAAGCAAGGTGACATTCATGGGGGTTTTTTTTTGGTTTGGTTTGTAGGTGTTTCGGGTTTTTTGTTTTGTTTTATTATTTTTAGCTTTTTGGGTTTTTTTTTTAATTTTTTTTTTAAATCTGTGGGGGAACAGGCAGAGACAGAACTGCAGTTTTGGGGCTCAACGAAGATCCTACTCCTGCACTGTAGATGCCCAGTGGCCACATGTTTGCGTCTCCCCTCCCAGGCAGATGCTTTTCTTCACCACCCTCACCTGAGCAGTCAGAATTTTGCCACTGCACAGAGCTACCAGAAAACTTAATTTTCTCTGTAATGCTCTCACATAATAGTATGACCTGTGAAGGCACTATGATGATATCTATTAGAAATGACAGTGTTGATGCCAATTAACTACAGAACAATTAATCGATGCTACTATGCCCCAGTGACAGCAGTTTTCACTTCCACAGTACCTACCAAAACAAAACACAAGTTAAAGACCAATGTGATGGAAAAAATTTTAAAATCTGACCTCAGATTCATATGTAAGAGCTTTTAAACCTATGCCATTTTACCACAGCAAGGAAGAGTCAAACCAAAACCATTTCAGAGGCAACAACCACCCAACAAAGCCTCAGCACCTCTTCTGTCAGTCAGGGCTAAGCCAGCCCTGCCCGTGTTCTGACATTTCAGAATCACTTTTCTCAACAACTGCATTTCTACATTTTTTTCTTGGTCTTTTTAGCAATGAATTACTGGGAGAGAGCTGTAGGTAGGACATAAATTGAAGTCAGTGGTGCTATTTGAAGCACCACAAATACAGGGTACCCTGTGCACCCTACCCCGTCCTGAACACACCTCAGTGCCTCAGAAACACAACAAAGTCTTGCTCTTTGAAACGGAACTCCAGGGTTGCTGTTTTCTCAATTTTCCTTTCCCACATGCAAAAACAAAGCCTGTTTTGAAGCTGCCACCGGTATTTTCTGTGGGAACATGGGAAAACAGGAGGCTCCTGACACACTGGAGAAAACTGCCCCTTTCCTGCCGTGATGAACACGCAGCTTTATCAGTGGCACCACTACTTCACACAAACTATTTCACTCCATGTGGCCCCGTTATCTGGGGACCACTGCATGGCCTCTCCTCTATTTTTACAGTTCTAGCTATCATTTTATTCCCTTGCATAGCTGCACTTGGAGCCTCCTAAAACTATGTGCTGCCATTAGTACATATAAAAGGGTGATCATCAGCACTCTAATGTTATCACTCCCTTCCTGTAAATAACAGTTGTAGTTGCTGCCACAAGGAAGAAACCAGCATTTCTTTCACTAAGTCACAAACTAAAGACATTATTTGAAGAGCTAACAAAAATGTAGGGTCCTATTGTTTGTCCATTTCATTTTTATTTGAAGAGCTTCACCTCCTTCAACAATGAGAAAATAGGCCAGTTATATCTACCTTCTAACTAACTGTAACAAATATTAAACCAGATACTCAGTTTATGATAATGTGTACAGGCCCACCTGACCTCAGGAAATCAACGTTCACTCACTTCAACCTGAGGATCTGATGTCATGAATAGGTCTCAGAGGACTGGGATTCTGGAACACCAGTAAAACCAAACACTGATTTATGCAGTGACCTCTGTTTGACTCCTTTTAACACAGAAAGCAGTTGGACAATTGCCTTTTTTCTTTTAATCAGTCCTGTCTACAAGTTTTTAAAAAGGGAATCACCCTTAATCTTTGTAATGTTCCAGTGTACTGAAAGCACACAAGGCAGCTCTGAACATATAGCACCTGCTCAACAGAGACTGCAAAATTACCTTCCACAAGGAACAAAACGAGATCAAGAACCTCTGCACCACCTGCAATCCAGGCAAACCTGAGGTACAAGTCACTCGGGAGCACACCCAGCATTCCCAATGCAGCAGGAGTAAAATGCCATTCACAAGATCGGTGCAGAATTTAAATGCTATGGTGTTATTTACACAGGCTGTTTGTTGTTCCAAAGGACAAATGCATAATCACATACTGATATTATAGATCATCACTAATCTAAGACACATTTCCAGGCACATTTTCCTCAGCCGAGCCCTACCAAATCACATCATTCTCCCATCACCGTATATGTTTGCAGGGCAATGCCGGGAGCTGCTGCAGTAAAATAAAGTGAATCTTAAAAGAATAAACAGTTGGAGAAGGGGTTCAAGTGTCTTTGTTTGCGTAACCTGGATAATTTCTACTGCTCAGTTCACAGCTCCATGAAGAGCTGTATCAGCAGAGCTGATAAGGAGCAAGCTGGACAAAGAGGCGAAACTGAAAAAGCCCCGAATTCAGCTCTGCTGGCAAACACAACTTCCAAAACCCCCAAGGATCCCAGCAGCATGACTGTCACCACTCAGGCTACTCCCTGCTACTTCTATTTGTGATTAGGTGGCATTCTGCCATTTTCCACCCTGGTTATTAACCCCTCACCTTGGTTTCTGTTCTCCTTGTGGTTCCATCCTCAGAAGTGACAATAGACACGTGGGAAGTGGGAGTGCCTGGATCTTCCTCCACAGTAACTGTCTCTTCCACCATTTCTTGAGGCTCTTGCATCATTGCTATTGAGGTCTGGTTACTGGGGCTTTGTTCCTAAAGAAGCAGGTAAAAAAAAAGATTGAGTTTTTCACCTCTACCATCATGGTGTAACTATTCTACTTCTTTCAGATTCCTCAACTGAAAAAACACATTTTACCCAAAGACTTGCAAGTACAGACACAGAGAAGGGAGTATTTACTGTCTCAGGGAAGCATTCTGCACCTATGGTGGTACAACTGGGTTCAGTGTAGCAAACAGAAATCAGGAGAAGCATCTATCAAATACTTCATATTTACAGGCAACAGACTACACACTAAGCCTTCTCTTCGATGCCCAGCATAGGAGCAGTGCAATTTTTGCCTGTAAAAACATTCATTCAGTTCTGCAGTGAACAGGCCCACTGGCTTTCAGAGCAGTTACTTTTACACACCATTAAAAGTTTCTTTCCATTTGATAAAAAAATACACTCAGTTGCAGATTAGAGAAGGCCATAAAACATCAACACCTACAATTAAATGGACATCCTTCCCAAAAAGAAATGTGTGGCTAGAGATTAGCAGCTGACTTTGGTGAAATGCTTCCCTTCCCACATCTTTGCTAAGCCCATAAGGTCTAACTGGTTATAAGCTCATTTAAAATTTTAACAGATAGACAACATAATGAAAACTAAACAGAAAGAAAGGAGATCAATGGCGGGTTCTTGCAGGGATGCAGCCCAAAGAGAACTCTCTGCTGCTTGGCAGCACCAACATTTGAACCTTCCTTTCTCTTCTGTAGTTGTGTGTTCCAGCACAGAAATCAGAGAAGCTCCCTTTGGTAGACGAACACATTTCAGAAACTTCACAGCAAGAGGCCAATAAAGAACCAGCTTATGCACTGAGAAGTCAGACTTTTCCCCAGCTTTAGGAATCCTCAGCCACGTAAAATGAAACGACAGTCTTCATTTCAGTGTAACCCTGAAGGAATCTGCCAACACAGGCCTTAAAGCCAAAGCTGGGCTTCTCTTGGCACACCCTGTCCAACAGGCACTCAAAGAACATCCTTTATTAAGGACTATATATATACATACACACACATTTTTACATATATATATTTTAAAACAAAAAGTAATGACACGGAGCTCTAAACTGCCAAGCGAACACACTCTCCCCAAAGAGAACACTATGGACAAATCCAATATACTTCTTCACATCACAGGAAAATAAAATGGTTGGGATGAAACTGTTGCCATGCATGAACTGAGCCAAATTACATAAAGGTTTAAATATTCTCCACATGTGAGCAGCTTCATCACCAGGGAACTAGACAATATGTCGTACCATTTTACTTAGAAAAATTGCATTTCATTTGAGCAACCATCTTCAGACTGACCCTTTTGCCGGGCCATGTTTTGGACTGGCCCCCAATGACCTTATGCTGCCGAGCAGGAACCAGGTACTGAGGTCTCATTAAGCTCCACATTTATTTTTTCTATGATATATAATTTCCTTTTAAACAAGCTGAGATATGCCTGTTCAGTTTTCCTTAATTTACAGCTGTATTCTGACCTTCCGGAAGGAAGGAAGCCGCTTTCATTTTCAGGTAAGCACTAATATTAACCAAGACCACGATGATGAGTCTCCAGCAATCATCTCAGTCAAAATGCAACATGGACAGCCCTCAAAGGTAATGAACAGATCACCAGAGGTGATACAAGCAGGCACTGCTCCCATTGCTACTGAAACCACAAAATAACTCAGGGAACAGAATCAATCAACGACAATAAGGCTTCTGAAGTCCTAAAAAAAATCACTCCTTGCAGTCTGCAATATTTAATCATTAACAGCAAATAAGTCATGATACACGCTGAATCCTTTACGGTAGGGTTCAGATGTCACATGGTGTCTGCTGCCCACAGCTTCCGAAGGGAACTAGCTCTAGGGACAAACACATTACTCTCCACATTTTCCTAGAAGGTACTGTATTTTGACTGCAGCTCCCTTTGTCCCACCCCACAGTGAAGCTTTCCTCTGAAGACAGTCATTTACACAACAGTGCAACACAGCAGAGACCCAGCACTTCAATCACACAACCCAGCCTCGCCAAGAACAGAGGTACATGTAGAGAGGGTTTTTCCACTACACCCTGTCCCTGCAGAACCCATCGCTGAGTGCCAAAACTGCTTCAAGGTGGGCCCTTCCCCCTCCATCACACACAGGTACAGACACACATCTCATCCACCATCTCCATTTCCAGCTGCACTTGAGGCGCCCACATCTCTTCGTTCCCCTCTCGACTTTTCAGAGGCAAACTCTGTTTTCTGACAATAAACCATAGGAGATGGACGTGGAAAGAAATACTTTGCTCTTTGAACCTTTGCAATACTTTTTCTTTATTAAAGAAAATAAAAATAGTCTGCCTTTGTATTCCAGACTGCCTGCGGGCAAAGGAAACCTTAAAAGCTGGGCACTTACAAATGAGCAAATTGCAAACTAGAGCATATTGGCTTTAAATGAGCACTGCACTAGTTTTTATCCTCTGGCTGCTTCTAAAATGAAGAATGAGGGAGATACGGTGGAGATCTGCATTCCTATAAGAGAAAACCATTGTTAGCAAGAGACTGTCCTAAGCATCAGAAAGCCTAAAAGCTTGCCAAGTTCGAGGTAGATCTGTCCCAACACAGACAAGTAACCAGACTGCATCTTCTGTGTGTTCCCTACGAAGGAATAAAGTGAGCAAGGAGGACAGCTATCATCCAGCTTACTCCCTGAATTAGCTTAAGGAGACGGTTCTTTGATCTCCAAGCCCAGTACTTTCTCTACATTGCTAACGTGGAATTGTCACAAGCCAACATTAATGCAGAAAAGATGCAAAGATTTTGTTATCTGTTTTTAGACTCCATCATTAAGGATTTTAGGTCAACGCAAATTGCAGAAACTGGGACACATTACCCCTTTCAACTACCTTCCTCTGTGCTCAGCTAAGTCAGTATTCAGGACGGGTTTTTTTGCTAAATACACCTCAGCACCTCAAATTCCACACGTTTGGCAGGTAAGCCTAATTATCCAAAGTAAAACACAAGTTGCTGGGTAAGGTTGGAACACGACATCCCTGATGAATAACGCTGCCAGTGGTTCCCTGCCTGCTAGAGGGAGGTAATTCCAGTTCAGTAAAACACACTCATTCCTGTACCTTGCTGGGGGCTTTCCAAGTAAAAGCTACCAGAGAATTCCTGGTGCCAGAGTGGCCCCGAGGTCCCTTCCCTACTGCCGAAGCGCAGAGCCGGTGTCCCAGGGAACACCAAGGGGATCCTGGGGATGGCTGGGCAGGGCAGGGCTCGCCGGCCGGCGCCAGCCCCCAGCACACGAGGCGAGCAGGACGGACCCAAGGGCAGCAGGGACAGCACCACAGCGATGGCGAGGCTGCAGGGCAGCCTGGGCAGCACACCGGGGGGAGGATGAGGCGCAGGGAGAGACGGGCAGGCCCGAGGTCGGTCTGGGGGCTGAGCTGACGGGGTCCATGGCCACCCACAGGCACACCAGTCCTCCTTAGCACACACGCACACGCCCCTGCTCCTCCAGCACAGCCCAGCCACGGGCTGAGCTGAAACACCAGAGCTCCCAGGTCCCTGGGCAGAAGCCCCATATGCAGCTGGTCAGGGCCAGTGAGGTCGGCAGTGCCCCCAGGGGTCCCACAGACCCCCTGAAACAGCCACAAGGGTTCTCCTGCAGTACACACACGTTTCAATGTGCTACCCCCACTGAAGATTGCTAAGCATTACCCATTAAGTCCTTTTCAAATAACAATCTTTGGCTTCTTCCAAGATTACAAAACACCACCAAATTACGAGAACAGATTCCAATGCAGTTATTGCATACAGTGTCAGCAGTCTTGACTTCTCTCTCTGCTTTTGCCTTTTTGAGACCAAATGAATCCTATCCTGTTGATCTGTTCCTGCATCTCCAGTGTGCTTTAAAAAAGCCATGCTATTTAAAACACCAAGCAACAACCAATTTATCCCCAGCCCGTAAAAGTTAACTGCAGATGAAACAGCTAAAGACCTTGTAAAATAAGCAAGAATCATAAAATAACAGTAATTCTTGTTTTGTTAAAGAACACTGATTCACCACTTAGGGCACATATCTCCTAGGGCTTATTTTGCATTAGAATACTACAGCTTCTGTAATCATCATCATTTCAATTCCTAGAGTTATATTTCCATCAAAGTAGCTATTTTATATCTGTTTTAATAAAAGAATAACCTCCCCCAGGAGGATCAGACATCCTACCTTGAGACAGTAAACAAAGTTCTTTATTCTCTGCCTATGGAACAATTTTAAACAGTCTGGAAATAATACAAAATTGCAGGAGATTATTACTTCCACCAAAGCAGTCCCTCTTCAAGAACACTGAAAACATGTACATGTGCATCGAATCATCATTCTCCCCGAGATCCCCTTTGTTCATAAGATTGCAGGGCAGGCTATTCTGGCTACTCCTTACTCCAGGCTACTGTCAGATACCAAATTTGAAGGTTTTTGCAAAGCACAAAGGCTGAATTCTACATCAGTGGACATACTCGTCCTCAGTCAACCCTAGCACAGACAAAGCTCAAGTGTATCAGCTCCTGTGAAACACATTACAAGCCTGGGCATAATTAATGGCACCGGACAACAATGCTAATTGAATTAAATACGGATTCTCTCTCCTCTTTGTTTAAATTACTTATTAGAGCTTCAATCTTTGCAAAGCATGAGATTACTTCCAAGTGTAAAGCAAGCAAATGCTGCTTTTGTCGGAGTCAAGTCTTGGGCTGATGTTCTGCCCCACTGGTCTCGTTCCAACTCAGTTCTGCACTTCCAGTTCCTTATATCCTCAAGCTGTTACTTGCTGAAGGTATGTGGAGGAGAAAGGAAGACAAAAAAGGCAAGTCTGCAGAAACACAGCAGCTGCAAGTCTATCATGAGATCTTCATCAGACTAGGACATCAGAGAGGAAGAAAATCACTGGTGGAATTTGCTGAACTTGGTCTATTTGTGGCAGATTTTTTCCAGTAAAAGATCCAACTCCTCAGCAGCTGAAGACTCAAGTCTTATACTTATCACATCCTCCTGCCTTGTCAGAGCCCCCTTTCTTTCACCACAGCCTCAAGAGCCCTGCCCTGCTCTCTGCCCTGGACCCGTCTGAAGAGCTCTCTGTGCACCCCAGGAGCGCAAAGGCTGGAATCCCAGCTGACCAGCACGTGCCCATCACTGAGCCCGGCCCACCCGTGCAGGAGACTGTCCTGCTCCTTTCAGTCAGTGCTTCAGGAATGGAGGAACAGGTGAGCCCTCTCACCCAGCAGTGTTCGTGCTGGGGCAGGGCAGGGCCCCCTCTGGAAGCACATCAGACCTGATGTTGTTCAGGGACTGCCACATGCTGCTTCCTCCAGTGCAAACAACGACCCAACGGCCAGGTCTGCGGCACCACCCACGGGTGTCCAGCCTGACCGACCCGAATTCTTCATGAGCAGGGGGAACATTGCCCCCAGCCAGGATCAGATGATGGCACATTCAGGCAAAATGGCTCTGGAGCAACAAAGAGCACATGCACCAGCCTGTACTGGAACTCAGGCAGCACAACGCTGGAAGGAGAGTTTGCAAGTCAGACAATGATTTAAAGATGGGAATACATAAATATCTACTTTGCTGCGGATAAACTGATCTCCATTTAGTAAACTTATTTTTCTGTTTCCTTATGTGAAATAAAATGTGTTTTTTATATATATAAATAAATATATATGTATGTATACAACAGATTCAGCCCACTTCAGTGTGAACCCAAACATATTAAGCTACAAGAAGCTTCAAGCTCTCTGTCAGAGCTCTCACATAACTCTGCCCTAAGGCTGGTCAGTTCAGAACAGCTGAGAAATGTTAGCCCCAAATGAAAGAAGGCTGTCCTGGCATGGGGTACCAGAATGAACTCAGCCCCACACCACAATGCACTAACTGTTTCCTGAACACTTACACACTTCCTTTGTCCTTTAGAAACACACACGACAAGCAAGGAACAAATAACGCCAAGAGCTTTTAAAGCACCAAGGTTAAAAGGAACATTTCAGCAACTGGAAAAAACTCTCCACTACAGAAGTTTTGAAAAGCCACAAAGAGCAGCTTTTTCTG
The DNA here is from genome assembly GCA_013399855.1 of Oxyruncus cristatus. Lineage (NCBI taxonomy): Eukaryota > Metazoa > Chordata > Aves > Passeriformes > Cotingidae > Oxyruncus > Oxyruncus cristatus. The sequence goes on from VXAY01004354.1 coordinate 775,734, forward strand.
GAAGCAGGCATGGTAATTCAACCTCTGAAGCCATCACACCTTTCAGGGAAAGCAAGAGGCGGAGGTGAAGGAGAAGGAATCAAACCCAGACAAGGCCTGCAGTAGTAATATTCATCCCTCAAGTATGGCAGGACACACTGGGGTTCTGTTCAGCCACGCGGTAGCTGCCCATCAACGGGTAAACCCACAGTGCCAGCCCAACGGTCAACAAAGAGGGCTTTTATGCTATTTTAAACAATCTGAAGTGTCTCAGTTAATGGAAGACCGGGCAATTGGCCCTCAACTATTTCTAATTGACTGGAATGATGGATGAAGCTAAAGGGAAAGCTGACCCACTGAACTTTTCCATACAAAGCTGGAAAACTGAGGGAGATTGTAAACAGTTTATAAGAATGAGAAGTAGGAGAGGCAGAATCCCAGGGGCTTTGCTCCTCTCAACCTGCTGATAAGTTGTTTCAGACGAAGGAAAACAAAGAGCTTCAACTCAAAGCAACAAACAACAAAAAATACAGGGGAAGGCCTAAACAAATAGGGTATTTTTCCCATGCTCTCCTCCCCTTTCCCCAGTAGCTGCTTAGCTCTGCCATGCAAGCCGGTCCTTTGAATCAGAAAGGGCAATTTGTCACTTTGACAAGGTGTCTCTCAGGGCTCTGTACTGCCTTGCCCTGCTTTTCAGACTGACTGGGTGTTAACCATAGATGTCAAGACATTACATCTCAGTCAACTTCAACAGATGTGATGATACATACTTAAAACTTACACCAGTCCTACCACATCAAGGTAATGCTCAGGAAATCACCCATGCCCACTGATTTGCAGAACAAAACCATCACCAGTAGCTTCTGTACTGCAAAAAGGCAACAGTGGTGCAATGTGACAGAGCTGTCTGCTCACCTCAGCACGTCCTGGGAGGGAAGAGTGAGGACAGAAAACTTCCAGGTAGGGAAATGGATGAGTAACAGGCTCGAATTCACAGCACCTAACTTTAGGCAGCTTAACAAGGTATCTAAATGCAGAACAACTGAATTCTTCCTCTTTGGTCAAAAACAAGAACAGAAGCCTCAGAGAACAGTTCAGACCTTTCACAGACTAAATCACCTCCCTGGACACATCCAGCTCTTGCCACTGATTATGCAGGGAAATGGTATCAAGTGCCTCAAGAAAGCATTAAAGCTGGAGGATGAATCCAGGCCTAAGAGTCCTTATGTAAGAAGTCTGTGGTAGAACGCACGACAGGACAAGTGTATGACAATTCATCACTCAGTCCCTTACCCACAAGCCTTTTTTTCCCCCAGTAGTTTGGCAAGATGAAGTAGTAAAATAAAAGCATAAATCACGTAAGTCATTCTTATTAATGACTGAATGATGAAAATTATACATGCAAAAAAAAAAGAAAAAAAGAAAGAGCACTTGGCACACCCAGTAGGCCCAGCTCTCCTGCGCTTAACGTCAACAGCACGACTACGGTTTGTGTGGACAGTCTGCCCACCAGGAAACCATTCCAATGGAGCAGAAAATGACTGTCTCTCACCAGGACTCGTACAGAGAGTTCACTGCAATTTGCCAAACTACCTCCCAAAACCAAACACAATCGAATCTGCTCACCCAATCTTTGACCAAACCCAGACCAGATCTGACCTGCTTCCTCTCTGGAGCTGTTCTGATGCACCAACCAAGGCTAAATTAGGGAGATTTGTCGTGGGATGAGGTTACATCATGGATTATAATTTTCCAGCAAGTTTTTTCCTTCATCCCCACCTGCTGCCTCTAGCTGGCATTAAGGGTGGTGTGGGATGACTAATTTTACATTCCTTTCTGCAAGACAGGCATTCAGATTTCGTTTCCTCCAGGCCCCACCGAGTTTGGGTCGTAAATTAAACTGACGCACGTATTACTAGAGATCAAGTCCACAAACTTACATGCACATGGGAGTCAGAAGCACAAGCTAGGTCCTTCATCTAAAACAAAGAAAACAACCGTCAGTTCGGCAGGTGACAGCAGCAGTTCCTTCATGCAGGCCGTGTGTCCCAGACTGTACCCCAGCCACCTTCACACATCATTACCACATTAAACCAAAGGCTGCCAAGGCCCAGCAGTTAACACACCCACGCCTACTTGCACTGCTACAAAACTACCTTGGAGAATTGCTTTTAACTTCAAGGCAGATGTAAACCATCTCTGCATTCTCTGAATTACAAGCAAGGCTGGAGCATTATTTGAGTGTCCTAGGAGCCGTACTAGATCAGTGTTCAATTCAACTAACCTCCTCACCCACCCACAATCTTGCCAGTAGATCTGAACAGCACAAGCAAAATGCTTTTTGTGGCAAAACACACCACCACAAAGAGCAAATAAAGCAAGCAATAATCCTGAGGAAGACAGAGCAAACAGATCACTGATGATTTTCTAAGCCTGCATTCCAAGAAAGCCGCTCCTTAAAATAAATTATTTCTCATTCTAGGGAATACAAAGTGATTGACAATAAATCCATCTCACAAGGAATGTGCTTGCCAGTGTCTCCCACTATTAAGCCCCAAAGAAGGTTTGCTTGGCAGCAAGGCAGCAGGACTGTGTCAGTCCAGACAGCTCCCCAGGAGATTACCCACCTTAAATCACAGACTGCTGCTTCCCTCTGCATCTCACCCCCTTCCCCCATCTGAATAAAACACAGCAGGAACTCACTGCTCCATAACCCCAGAGAGCAAAACCAGGACAGTGGGAACGGATCCCGTGGGAGTCTTAGGCTGACTGTGAATCCAGTGGAACGGCAGAAAACACAAGCCAACAAAGCCAAAGGCCTCTCTGACTGCTGGAAATCTTCCAAATGGAAGAGATTCCAGTAGAAAGACAATTTTCCCAAGTGGGATGCAGTTACGGTGTTATTTCAACTGCCCAGGAGAGCTCTCCGATGCCTTTTTATCCAGCAGCCCATCATCTACACACATTTTCTGTTCACGTCATAAGACTGACCTTGTAACCTCCTTGTACATGGCCAGTCCTCACACAGACTGGAAAGGCAGCAGGTAGACTTGCAAAGCCAGTGATGAACTAGCAACAAACAGCAGGGGGGGAAAAAAAAGGATGAAAGCAAGAACTTGGATATTAGGGAAAACGCTGAGTAAGAACCTGTTCAGCCCTTGTATCCAGAGCTATTCAAGGATGCAGATGCACTGGGGGCTCAGAGCACAGCTAACAGAACAGCCAGAGAAAAGCATTAGAGAGGTCTCACATCCAGCCCTAAAGTCCAAGCCATTAACCTCAACAGAAGGTCAAGGGGCAATCTGATTACAGTTCAAGTGCCTAAAGGTATAATGGAAAGTTGATGGAGAACCCTTCAGCCTCAGAGAGAAAGGTTTAACCAGCTCGATGTCAGTGATGAAGGCTGACACACACGTTCTGTTTTCTGTTCAGACAGCAAGGCTGAGCAGCACAGGAAAAAAACAACATAGTAAAATTTTGCTGCTTAACAGGTTGGACCTATTTATTTTTAAGAAACACAATCCTATTTAATCACAAACCTGGTAACAGAAAGGTGCTCATGTGCATGTACACAACTCCTCCTACTTGACTCCGAGGAGTTTTCGGGCTAAGAACAATTTCTTTAAAGCTCCTGAAGGAATTAGCCATCCCCACAGCTCGTCCTCAGCAAACCACCTGTCAGTGCAATGAAGAGACTTTGTCAGCCCAGGGAGGGGCTAATGAGGGATCCCTGTTGAGCACCGAGCTTGGCTTACAGAGTTCCTTCTCCTCCCACCAGTGAGCAGTGGTGAATCCCCTCTAGCTGGCCAGCAGTACATTCAGCAAGGCCCAGCTGCAAACCAGAGCATTGTGTCAGCTGAGAAACCACCATCACCAGGGACCAACTGCCCCATCCCCAGCCTTTGCTCTCCACAGCACAGCTCCCAGAACCTGCAGAGCCACTGCAGCTGAAACAGCTGTGGGACAGCAGGAACCACTGACTGAAGGGGAAAACAAGAGATGAGCACCATCTGTCCAGGCACCCTCACCCAGGAAATTAATGGGAAGCCACTGGGCCCATTCAGAGTATAATAAGAATGCTCAGTATGGACAGTCAGCAAGGCCTGCAGTGCTGCATGATGGGCACCAGCCTCGGAAAGGAGAAAGTCATTTAAGCTAAGGTGGAAGTCACTTGCCCAGAGGCAGATATCTTCACTAGCAAAGTAAAACAGCTCTCAATTTCTTAGTTAAACGTGTTTGGCTTTTCCCATTTGCCATCAGCTCTGGCTAAGGATTCCACACACTTGCTGGAATCAGGCATCTTTCTGTAACGCCTCTCTCCCGCTGGCACTTGTATATAGTCAGCACTTTTGGGTTAAAGTACTTGAATTGTAAATGCCACCACATTTGCCAACCACTCCATTATTTACATAGTATCTTTTTTATAATTATTTCTGATATACTTTTGTTTGGCACTTCACAAAAGAATTCAAACACAATACAGACTAAGACAAGACGCAGTCCTGGAGTCAGAAATCTAAATCGCTCTTAAACAGGTTCTCAGAGGGCTTCTGAGAGAGTCATTTCTCAATTAAACACACACAGATAAAACCAAGAGATCATACACAATGAAATGAAAGACTTGCTATTAACAAGCATCAGTCAGAAAACTCAATTCACGCTCTGAATGCTGTACTTCCCTGCAGTTGGCAACAAGCTGCAAGACTGCTGTTTGAACCCAGGGACGGGACAGCTGCGTTTCCCTCCCGCTCCTTGTTGTGGTTTTATGACAGAGAAGAGAATCTCTAATTTTTCCAGAGGAGCCCTGCCAAGCTGAGGCTACAAATAGGATATGGTGTGTCAGTAAACTCCCAGCCAGCCAGCTCACACCGTGGCCAGAACCCCTCCAAGCGCCAGATCCCCCACGCACGCTGGCAGCACTGACCACCTCGCGGTCATGCCAAGCAGCCTCCTGTGTTAGACACCCTCAGTAATTCAGGGCTGTGCAGGAGGTGCCACTGCCATCTGTTCTGGCAGAATACACGGCTCCCAAGCACCCTCTCTCCCCCTCCCTCCTTTATATAGAGGAGCTGCTTTCCTCTGAGCCACCTCTACTGGCAAAATTTTGGCAGAATTAAACAGGTTCTCACAGCGAAACTCCCCTAAGTGAATTAGAGGACCAAAGTTCTCCATAAAGCATTGGCAGTCCTTGTATCATCTACACACAAAGTTGTCTTTCCCACAGTTCAAATGAAGTTGTTTTATTTTTCTTCCAGTTCTCCACAAAGAATCAAAAGATAAACAGTCATCCCATCCACCTTTCTTTCAAACAGTAGGACAGACTCAGTACAAATCAGCAGCAGTGAGTTGACCAGCTGTGATGAACACCCTGCCAAAACCACTGTTCCTGCCTCCAGGACTCACCCTGAGCACAGAACCAGGAATGTCCTCACAAACACACACAAGGGTTCATTCTACTCTGGTTTTCAGAAACCCAGTTTTGGGTTTCTCCTTTCCCCAAGAGGAGACCAGTGCTTTTTAATCTCTTCCCAGAGTCCCCAGCAGCACAAAAACATGTCCACAAAGGTGCTGCTGAACCCACAAGTCAGGTTTGCTCATCTGGACTAACCCATCATTTACAATGATATTATTAACAAATAAAGATGTCTGACAGAAATCCATAATAGTCGACAGCTCAACAGCTAAATCACGGAGTGAAATAGGTACCACCACATAAAACATATGCATGGAAGAGGGTAAGTTTGGCAAAAAGTTGGAAGAGCAATGCTGAAGCCAGAAAAACACCAGGAAAAGATGAGCAGAGGAGAAAGGCATCACAAAATGTGAGAGTCTCTCCAGGGAGGGCAAACCCAGAACAATAAAGCATGTCAGGACAGAAAAAACTGAGAAGAGAAAGAACCCATAAATGAGACAAGTAAGTGTCATGTGGAAGCAAAATCAGTGGCTTTCACAAGAAAAAAAGTGGCAGGAAAAGGGAAGGAGGAGAGAAGCATGAGAGAAATATTTCTGTCTTTAATTCCATCCTGTTAACACTGCTTTATTTCACCATGAAGTCTTTTGATGAATAATAGCTCCCTCCACACACAGCAGTATATTAAGATTCTTTATTAAAGCTTTCCAAACACCACAGTGTCGTTCTTTGGCTTTTTATGTGGTTTGCCTGGACTGTGTTTTCGTTGCTAAGCTCTCAGTAGATGTGTATCTTGTATGGACAGGGCAGAGATTATAAAACACAAGAAACCTGAACACAAGCCCGGGATTTGATTTTACACAAGTGAACGCTCTCAGACAACAGCAGGATGCCTTGTGTGTGACCTGGGGCTGCTTCTGCACACATTCGGGACGGACTGAGCGCGCCCAAAGTGTTCCACAGCAGCACGCAAGCAATTAATTTAGGGAGTACAGAAAGGGAGAGGGAGCACAACCGCAGATGTATCACAACCCATCTCCCATGCCAGAAGCTGCCGTGCCAGCCCCTCGGCAGGACAGCTCGTGGCTCTGGCAGCCGAGCTCAGGACTGGGAGGAGGAGCACTGCCCCGAGCCACGGATACCGGCGAAGCACAAGAGCAACGCAACACAAGGATGGAGCCAAATTAATAAATCTTGCTTACAAGGGATGACAGCACGTCAGGAAGAGCAAATGTAACCATCCAGCTATCCGGGTGGAAGACAAAGATATCCATCCTGAACAGCAAATTGTGTCAAACACCATGAACACTTTGCACCCCACAGGCAGAAAACTAGCCTGATTCTACACTTAATTCAATTATCCATGTCAACAGTGACCAAACACATCAGCATTTACAGCTTCCCACCATTTATCACTTCACACACACAGAAATTGAATCGACTCCTGAATAAGAAATCATCAGCAACTCTGATCATAGGAAAAAAAACCCCAAAACTATTTTTGCCAAGAAGTTTAAACTGAGTACAGCTCCACTTGGGAAATTAAATGAAACCTAAGGATAACCGTATCATTCACTTAACAAAACCCACCAAACGTATTATAACAGGCTCTCAGTGCATCCAAAATGCATCTGGAAACCCAGAAAATAGACCAGATAATGTGCTCTCTGTACCCTCGGCAGCAGACGTTACAGCTATTCCTAATCCCAGCTTTGTGAACCTGGTAGACATAATTCATTGTGCTTCTGGCTCCCTAATATTGTGCAAAGCACTGCAGTTTGCTGGCTTACAAACATGCCCCGCCAGCTCACCGGGTACAAAGATTTCTGCTGACTTCACCCATCATTTCAGTCGCACTCATCAGGGATTAATATTTTTCCCTGCTAAGGATCCAGGCTGCAAGTACTTAGTAAGGAAGGTTCCACGTGTGTCTGAAAAAGACTGGCAACATTTTGATAGGTGATATATAAATACAAGCACTCAGGAGGCACTTCACTATTTCTTCCACGAAGTTCAAGTAGGATATTTAAATTTCAAATACTTTGGAAATGTTACTGCTTTCTGAAGACATTTGATAAATGATAACTGATAAAACTGTTTTGTCATCATAAATGCATTTTACACCCATAACTTCTCTACGAGGAAGTGAGATCCTCAGATAAGCCTCTGTATTCTTTGCAGACTTCCATGAAGAAATTTCACCTCTTTTCCCCAGCTGCACACATACCACAAGAAATAAAGACCATTTTTAAATGGAGAGTACTTCATGTAATGATAAGAACCTGAGAAACCATAAAGGGAGACTAACAAGCATTCCTCTACCAGTAAGATCCCATCTCAGCATGCTGCCAATTCTGCAGCACTGCCATATCTTGCAATGAAGGTGGTTTTCCATCACAGGGATTTGCATTCCAATAGGAGGCTTCTGTCTTTATACTCAGTAGGAAGAAAAGAAGACATCAATACAAACCCACATAATTAGTCTAATGGAATTTTACACAGTTAAAACAACTACTTCAGAACAAATCAGTGAGTGACCTGCTTCAAGAACATAACCTTCACACCTGCAACAACCCCACAGCAGAAGAAACCACCAGTGAAAATCACTGCTTACAGCAATAAGCAGCATTTTGCAGTTTCAGCAGTCAAGTTCAAATGGTCAGCAGCCAAAAAGCTTTTAGTAAACCATCTGGATCTTGTTTCTAATAAAAAATTAGTTTTCCCAGGAAAACTAATTCATTGTCAGGACCAGGAGGAGAGATGTTAAGATGTTCATCCTCAATGCCCATATTACAACACGAGCATTAGCTCACTGTCCTTTCTCCTGGAGCTACCTGGACTTGATGACAGACGAATGGACTTGTTTCTAGAAGAAGGTAAGTTAAATGGAGGCTTTTAATTCAGCTGAATGGCCCTGCAGAGTCTGTTAACGATTCAGCCTGCAGTGCTCAAGCCAGTGCAGGGCCACATCCAGACACAATCCCAGCTGTTCCATGCCAGGGAAGGTTCTGGCAGGGCACTGCCCGTTCCACAGCAGCTCTGTTGGGCATGTGCACAAACAAATACGCTTCAACACATCCATCAGCCATAGCCAGAGCTGATCACCGCACACACACAGGGGTGAAGCTGCTCAGAACAAAGGGAGCAGACTGCCCGGGGCTGGCCTGGTTCGGCTCAGCACTCCCAGGGCAACGCTGTGTGTTGACATCACTTATGTGTGAGAACGCTGGTGGCTGAGAGGCAGCTCAAGCATTAGCTGCAGTCTGCTCTCCAAAAAGCCTGGCAGCAGTAGTCTGGAGGAGGCAGTCCTCAGCCCACGGAGAAATAACAAGTGACAATTCAGGAAAGCATGTTTGCTATCCATTCACGCATGCACGCAAGCCTGGGCCCAACAGCGGATGTGCTAAAAGGTTTTCCCCAGAGGAAATGTGTTTATTAATTAATATCTACTGAATTAATTGGCTTCCCACATGCTCTGCTGTGCAGCCCTATCGTTATTACTGAGAGGTGTCAGGTGTGGTGACTACCCAGGAGGTTCATCAGGACACTTCAGTCAATCTGAAAAACTAACCTACGTTTTCCTTTTTATCAAATTCTAAGTGTGTCCATCTATGGAGAAGTCATGGAAAAAGCATCCAAAATCTCCAATCCATAATCTTTAAAAAAGCCAACACATGCTTTTACTTCAGACACAAGTGTGGCATACAGCAGAAGCACAGAAGGAAGGTGCTGCCCTGAGGCCATCAACTCATCTACAGGTCCCTGACGTGCAGTAACCCGGTGTTCTCTCACACACTCGCCTTACACTCCTTACCCCAATCTGTTCCTAGTAGCTGGCACCACTACAACCAAACTGACCTTTACACGCACCACATCCTCTCCCGCTCCCTTTCATTACTGCAGAGAGGTACTTTTGGATTCTGACAACATCTGGCACAAGTCTGTACAGTGACACCACTTTTCTAACGTTATCAGTCTCCCTGAGAGACTTCACTCGTCACACGTCAGCGTCAGCTGGCAGGGAGCACAACTCCAGTCACTGCTGGCACAGCAGACATCCCGCACCAGCCTCTCCGTGTAAGCTCAGGCTGTAGCAGCAGAGGAGGGAGGCAGTGCTACAACCACCCTCTTGCAAACATGCCCAGCACAGGCTGCGCATCCCCATCCTGAGAGACTTTACTCACCAAGACGTTCCTCCTGCACTGCATCCCAAGCCCCCTGGATGCACCACACAGCGCAGAGAGCAGCAAACCCCTCTGCCACATGACAGGAGGACGAGCACCCATTATGGCAGCTCTTTGTAAGTACATAATAACTAGAACAAAAATTAAAGCTGCCTGCACAAGAGTCAGCAGGATTAAGTCCTTTGACGTTTCACTGATAATTCTCCTCCAGATGCTAGTAAAGAGCATACAACAGCAAAACTGATGGATGTTCAGTTTCCAGCCACTGTGATACAGCATAAACTCCCACAAAGGATCTGGAGAAGCTGTAACCACAGCACTCACACCACCACATCAGCACAACCTCAGGAACCCCCGGGTACAGACTGAGCTGTTCCTGGAGGCACCTATTTACTGTTCAAGGATTCAGCTTGAGGGGATCTCTTCCAAGCACTTCACTTTGTTTTGGTTCACTGCTCTGCATGCAGATAAAGACTTCATAACACATTTGCTGTCCACCTGGAAGACATCAATGATTAATTTCCAAGCAAATCAACTCTAGACAGCTCTTGGGCTTTCCTCTGTTTCTTCACTGCTTGAAGAAAAAAAGAACAGGAATATCATGTAAAATCCAGCTAGAGATACTAAAACTTTGCAGTATTTCTCAGTCTCAGCACAACAACTTGGGAGTCAAAGGTTTTATCAAAACCCATAGATTAGGATAAATATTTCAAGTATACAAAGTGCATGCCAGATCAAACCTTGCCTTCTGTCATACGAGTAGACTATTATCCAGTGACTACTTTGCAAATGTTAATTTTAACTGGTTCTTATATGAACCAGCCTAGGTGAAAAGAGGTGAAGACGTGATTTATACTGTCAGCTTCACCCCTGGAGCACGGACACCGAGGAGCAGAAGGACTTGTATGAGGTCCACATTGAAGGAAGCTCTGCATGCAGACACAATTCAGTTGGTGGTGAAAAACGAGATCCATGGTGACTCCTGCCTGGATCTTTGAAAAATGCCATATTTGTTCTTTCATGTCTGCAGTGCAGCTCTGGAGAATGCCTACACACAGTCCAAAAGGCAACTAGCAACACACACTCACTTCATTAAGCAGCAGCTCAGACCCTCACACACAGCTCTTGCTTTAAAGGTATTTCAGAGGAGCTTGCAGGCCACGAGCAGCTCATGTATCTCAACTGCCACATGAAAGCATCACAAAAAGGGAGCGGGGAATGTACCAACCAGGGACCGGTAAACAGGGAAGAAGACACAGCTACACTTTAATTTATCTATAAATCCACGTTTGTGCAGTCAGTGGAACCAAGCCATTTGATTTAGATTTACCTCACCTATCAGCCTCCCTGCTCCTGAAAAGGAAAATATTACTTTTCAAGACAGTTGAAAGGAACTTCCCATAAAGATCTCCCCAGACAAGAAGCGCCAGTGACTTCTTGCAAGACATAAATATACCAAAAGCTCTCAGAAAGTTTCTGACTCCAAGTTTTACTTTCCCAGCACAGGTTGTCAGATGAGTCCTTGATGTCTTTTGTAGCTGTACATTACCTGGAGGCTGACTGTAGGAGAGATACAGCTACAGCTTCTCGGTGTAACTCCTGACGCAAATACTGTCCTGAAGGAAAAACAAGGCTCCTTTGAAATAAAATAACACCACTGGTAAAGCAGCACAATTACTCTGGAGAGAAGCTACTTTTAATAATAATAAAATGACAACTGTAATGTATAAAGTTTGCACTGGAATAGATTAGGCAGGCCAGCACAGCTATCCCAACACAGTTCTCTTTGTCCAAATCCATAGTATTTTTTCCTTAGCATAAAAGTTTGCAAGAGGAATCCAGAAAAATATACCAGAAAATCTTTGACAATTTCACACACAGAACATCATCAAAGTACAAAGAAAAAAATAAATTCAAGCACCTTTATGGAGTGTGCTTAAATACTTTGATTCCTGCCTGAAATTCGCCTCCTGATGGAGGAATCCACTATGACAAATCATAAGTCTTTTTCCCACCCAGTTACCCTTCCAGATCTCTGAGATGTTCTGGGAGTGGTGGGAGGTAACAGTCTTAGCAAAGAACAGCTGGATGACTAAGGAGGTGCTAAAGTCCCCACTGGCTGGAGGTTTTGTAAGGGAAGGCCAGATGAACACACGCCCCCCGTGCAAAATAGAATTGCCTTGACTGATCTGATTTAACATTTCTGAAGAACAGTTCGCAGCTAGGGATCTGCTAATAATGTTCTCCCAAGGCAGGCTTCACATGGCAGCTGCTTTTTGTCTCTCTGGAAACACCTTTAAAAAGAAAACCAAGCCAGACGTGGGGGACACAGAGAGCATCCACTGGTCTGTGCAATCAATCACAGTCAAAACGTCCTAAGTCTTTCTCCCTCTGTTCTTTAAAAAAAAGAAAGGAGGGAAAAGATTGCATACGTGACACACGTGAGAGCATCAGAAATTCAGTCAGCTTTTGCAGTAATCTGACTCACCCCTCTGACTGCCCTTGCATTTTCTCACAAATCCAAGTCTGGCCCAGACAGGATCCTGTGCTGCAGCAGATTAAAGAGAGAACCTGCAGGACTGAGGTCAGGGGTCACACACCACTGGCAACTGCTGCTCTTTTCCACTGGAAGAGGCAGCAAGCCACTCGTGGTGTGTGTAAAAGAATGAAAGCTAAAGCAAACAGCTTTGCAAGTCTTGTTAAATTATCTGTACTGAGTAAGAACCAAGAAAGCCACACAATGTATAAAGAGATTATTAGGTTCAGTGGAAAATGAAAGATCCCTAGTTTAGGACTAGGGATCTAGTCATCACCAGTCACCAAGTGTGAGGTATCTGAAGTCCCATAGCTGACCAGGAGTTACAGGAAGAAACCATGAGCTTTCCAGTGTGAGCAGCTCTGCTGACTGATGGCTTGGGCCTAAAAACTTGGTGAGGGAAAAGAAACAGCAGCTCAGATAATGCCAAAATGTAGACAGACTTCTAGGTGTACTCTAACAGTACTTACAGTGCCTCGAATACTGTGCTACAGACATGATCTAATTAGATAGCGATTCAAATATCAACATTTCATGACTTGATCTCTTCTACTGTATCCAAGACCCTGAGAATTTTTTGACATTTGAGAAAACCAAGACAGTATTTTCAAAAGTTGCATGTGAGTCACTTGGAGTCTCTGATGATCTCCTCTAAAGGAAACAGGCCACTCTGCTGTCCTTCCAGCAAAAGCCACAGTGCATTTTCTGTTTGTGGTGTTTAATCATTACAAAGAAAGGGGGAAAAAAATCCTTTTTCCTAGGGCACAGCTAATGGTAGAATGAACTACCTCATTCATCTAAATAAAGTCAGCTCTAAACCATGCAATAATCATTTAAGTGCCTACTTTGTTAATTATTTCACTGTTTATCTAATTCATTACGAGCATTTAAATAATAAGCTCATTCAGCATTAGCCAAGATCAGAGACACTAAAGACACCCATTCAGATTCTCCACCCTGCTGTCCCCGCAGCTTCATGCAGGTTTACTGGGTCTCTCACCCCCCTGAGAATGCTCCATCACTCCACAGCTCAGTACAGCACACCTTTATGAAAGCTTCCTGTCTCTTCTACCATCAGTTCCTCTATAGCCTCTGTGTGGATTTTTGGGATGGTTACCTCCAATTTCATTTCAGGAAAAAAGGTTGCCTTCCAGCATGAACAAGGAAAGCAATCACCAAGGGAGAGAACAGGTGAACTGCTGCACTATTAATCCACTTTCCTTTTCCTCACCTGTTGCTTTTGAATGAATTATTTTGAATACAGCTGTAACAACCACTCCTCTGAAAATCAGGACTTCTGTAAATGCATGGTAGAGCTCACTGGGGAAACAAGGGCAACACACCTTCAAGAGGGTACAAGGAATTGCAACTGCTCCTTCCACGTGACCTCAGTTATATCCTCCATGCACACCCTTTCTGAAGGGCACAGGACTTGTGACTGCCTTAAGAAAAAGTGCATTTCACCTTTCTATGCTTCGTTTCAGTTTGGCATTTATACAGCTCAGCAGATAACTACACCTTTGTCTGGCCATGTTAGCACATGATGAAGAGTCCCTCAAACAGGGGCACCTTTCCTGGAGACCGTCACTGAAGTCAGCACATGGGCTGGCCCGAGAGGCTGCATGAGCAGTTCAAACACTGCTCTCTCCCACTCCTGAGCAGTGATCTGACCTTCAGTGGAGCCTTGGAGAAAAACAAAAATGGCAAGTGTCTGGGAGCCTTACCCTTGGTGGACAAGCCCATCACAACATCACTCCAAGTGGCAAAACACAACTGGAACAAATCAAGACAAAGCCCAGGCCACGTTTGAGTTCCTACTGAGGGAGTGGTGTTTTCCTCAAGCATTTCCAAACAGTGGTCAGGGTGTGTGGGTGTGGGGAGTCAAAGGCTTCAGTACAAACTGTTTATTGAAATAACTCCTTTTAACTGCAGGTTTTAGCCATGGAATCACTCGTGCTCTGAGAAGGGGTGACTGCAATTACAGCAGAGGAGCTAACACCAACCTCTCCACTTGGGCAGTAAAAGCTTCTTAAGCTAATAATGAATTAAAGCAGTCGAAAGTAGTGAAACCAATCTTCCATCTAGCAGTCATACAGGAAATGTCAAATGCTTTACTCTGTTCAGACTGTTCACTGAGCACCTGAAATGATGCAGATCAGTACTTCAGCAGGCACCAGGGATGCTAATCTGAAGATTTACAGAGGAGACAACAAATGCTATTGTAATACAGCCACAGAAGTGCCACTGTACAATGTATGCAAACTTTATACAAACCAATACGTCCTTCTGAGAGATTACAGCAATTTGGGTGTGAGGGAGCCAAAAGATGTAAATCTGCCCAACTATAATTAAGACAGCCAAGGCGAATTTACACAGCACACCAATGCCAATTAAAAATGTTAAACAAAAGCCAACCATTATCCCTCCCAACTGCTGTGTAGGCACATTATTTAAAGCAGCTGTGTTATTAAAAAAAAAAAAAAAAAGGCAGCTCTTACGCACACCCAATCCTGTGCAGAACTCTGACCCTGCAGGGAAGGGCTCAGTGTGTGTTCAGGCCAGCAGAACCTACTTGACTGCTGTCCCAGATTTAGCACCAAGAGGAACATTCATCTCCAGCACTATTAAATGAATGTGGTTCCATTTGATTCAAGAGCCAAGTCTGGCTCATGCAACCAATGCACAATGAAGTATCAGGCAAGCAAAACGTTGGAAGGAAGAGAAATTTCCCAACTGAACATTATAAACCAGGATAAATAAGCCACAGTGACAACGGGCATCTCTGAATTACGACTCCATCACAGTTAAGCCCCAGATTCTCAGCCACTTCACAGACCTGAGTAAGAATGTGCTCCCTTCCCATGCTGCAGCTGGGCAGCCAAATCCTACATCAGCATCAGTGCCTGGCACTGAGCTCTTCCCTCGTCACCCACTCCTGTACCCCAGCAACCATCCTTACCTTTCAAAAACCACTTTTTCACAAACTCAAGGCATTTTTTTTAGTCTATTTCTTCACACCTCATTGAGGAGTTTTTTTAGCCAGCTCAAGCAGTCCAACTCCGGCCAATACCACAGCAGCTACCCTCAAACGGAAAGCCCAACCTGAGCAGAACACTTCATGGTGCAGGACAATTTCCCCAGGGAACGTCAGGTGGCTGTCACCTGTACCAGCATGTCTCAGGCACAGCCCTGCTGAATCCATGTCACCACAACAGCTCAAATGAAGGAACACATTGCTTGTGCCAGGACAAAAACACATGAGGAAAACAAAAGCTAGAGGGGAAAAAAGAAATCCAACTGGAAGCTTCCCCCCGCCCCGAGTGTTATACTGCTCTCCCCCACCTCTGGAATGGTTCAGGAACTCACACAAACACACTGAAAAGACAGAAGCATACAAGAGTGTTTGTCCCGGAGGCACAAAACAGAACTGGGTCAGAAAATTGGGTAACATTTGACTTGCTCAGGCCAACACAATCAGGCAAAAAATGAAGTTTTGATTGGAGAGTGGCCATGCTGGCTCCGAGCACTTATCTCCTACATGACTTCAGTACTGATGCCTTGAGCAGTGGCAGTATCACGGTCCACATTTTTGAGAGAGATGCTTGGTTTCATCCTTCCCATTTGCACAACCACAGCATCCCTTCTTTACCTACCAGCAAAGAGGAAAAACCTTCCATAACCTTTTCCTGAGCTTAACTAAAAATCACCTGGTATTTGCTAACAGAAGCAAGAGCCGAGATGACAGAATGTCATCTGAGAACAAGCCCTTGACCTTCCTCTCTTGCAATCCCTGTGTGCACCTGCTCAGGTGCTGCCATTCCTGTGACACTGTGCAGCGAGCACAGACAGAGCCCCCAGCTTCCTGCTCCTCTCCATTTACATCAATCCATTCCAATACCACAAATATCTCAACATTACAGGACTTCCAGAACGGTTAACCCTGCACTGTTGTACCTATTCCAAAACTTACACTGCTTCTCTGCTGCTAGAAAGAGTCCCAGAGGCAGAATTTGTCAGGTCTGTTTCTATCCACTGTCCCTCTGAATGGGTTTTCTAGTCCTTCCGTTTTGGTGGTTTGCTTTTGTTTGGTTTTGTTCATGTGGTTTTGTTTTAATTTTTCTCTCCCATACAAGGAAAGCAAGCAAGATTTATTCCCCCAAAACTGTTGAATAGAGACAGATAAACAGGGAAAGACAGAAAGCAGTATGAAGGCAGCAGAAGTGGGTAAACACAGAGGTGAAAGCACAAGGGTGGGACCCTGCAGGGAGACAGCGTAAGAGCCATTAACACCACGCAGTGCAAACCATGTTTAGACAAACCCTGAGGATACACATCTGGAGGGTATGCACAGAAGTGACCTTGCTCCAAAGCAGGGACAGCAACAGCTCGCCAGTACTGTAGGAAAAGTCCCAAGCAAATAAAGGCCCTGTTTCCATTCGTATTGTATAATTTGAAATCTACCACCTTCCAACAATATTTTACATTTCACAAGCACCACCTTCTCTACGTTGTAAGAAGTTCAAAATCAGCATTCATCTGAAAGGTAATGTATTTCACACAGGAGGAAACTGAGGCACAGACTGTCAACAGATGATTCCCCAGTGCTTCAGTGCCTCCACTTATCCTCAGCTGATGTGACATTAGTGGTGAGCAACAGCAGGTAAGTCTGCAGTGCATCAGTGTGTGACAGACAGAGCCCTGCCTCTTCCACCATCCAAACAGAAGTTCTTCACCTTTTCAGGCCACTGAAGAGCTTGGCTGATAAAGTTGTCCTTTCTGTGCAGCAGATTTTGTGAACTGTCCCACAAATGGAAGGTTGCCTCTGGCACTCATTTATCAGGAATTTCAGCAATGCTCTACACAGATGTTGCATATCACTTTAGGCTCCTGCTAAAATGCAAAATGTCGTTGAACTCAAACATGAAGGATTAACTCCACAGGACTTTAAACTGCAGAACCTCCATGAACAGAACATTGACAGCAATTCCCTCTCAGGATAGTGAAAATGCACCAGCACTCAACAGAGCAACAGCCAAAGCAAAAAACTTGACAGTCCTCTGAAGTTCAGTGGCACGATGCACCCGGCCAGGGCCCGGAACCCTTCTGGCATCTCCACCCCTTCCCCTCATACTTGTTTCCCTCAGTTTTGCAGAAATCCATGTGTGTGTGCTAAACTTTTCCTAAGGATTCCCCATGCTGTTGTCAGGATGCAGTAAATTCCCTTAAATTTTTAACATCAGCCCCTGTTTCTGCAGCGGTTTTGATCTCCTTCAGTACTTTCAAACAGCATTCTCTCTGCTTCTTCACTGCCATCCTACCTCAGCATCTGATGCCCAACATCCATCCCCTTCAGTGCATGCCTGAAGCACTCAGACTCCCATTTAAGTACCTCTGAAAAAACAGCTCTTTGACCAATACATCAGCAGGAGCAGTTTCTTCCTCGCCTTTCACAACAACCTTTCCGACCATCAAACACAACTCACAGGAGCTCTGCCTCAGTTCTTATTACCAGTCCCTTTCAATCAAAGGCCCTGGGCCAAAATAAACCACCTCACCTACTGGTCCTGCAACCTGCTGTCCATCACAGCCATTCTTAGCATATTTTGCACCGTGTTCCAGGGATTGCTCATTTTAAGGGCCGTACAGGTAACAGGACTCCCAGTGGGAACCCTGACTCCTCCAGTGGCATAACAGAGAGCCTGAGGAAAAGGGATGGACAGCAACCACCCCAATGGCGTCCATCTCTAGAGGCAGACACGTGTTTATCTTCTTTACAAGAAGCTTTATGACCTGTAAGTACTCAGGTTATTTGTGCAGCCTCAGTTTGAATTCCACAAAGCCTAATCTAAATTTTTGCTGAAGTTGCTGTATTAATGGCAGTTTCTTTCCTCCTGGGAAGTATCAACACAATCATCTCCTGGACTCTTTAATATGAGCTAATAACAAAGCAAGGCAAAAAGCAAACTACAAAGTAGGAAACAACCAAGCTTAAGAGAAATTCTTACCTTTTAGTTGGCAAGCAAATGAAAACTGCATATCTACGAAGGTAGATCAAGTATTTCAGAAACATATTGTTTATTCCTACATGGTGAGAGAAGCCTTTTCTACTAGATTAAACTCCTGCAGTTCAATCTCAACACTAACATGAACTTTTCAAGCATGTTCTCCTCTTGCAGATCATCCATGTGCTTTTTAAAAACCTTTTTCTCAGAAAAGTAAAAAAGTTCTCCTGTAGTCTCCAAACTGAAGCCAGCTTTAAATATGCTCCCAGGTCAAATCTCAAATCCTGCTATTTCTTTCTAGGGACATGAAGAAAAGCATGGCTGTTGCAACAAGTACAAACCCTGAAGAATTCTCCCCATATGAACGCGAATCCTGCTCAGATCAACAGCTGGAAAACAGAGCATCATCAGTTCACTCCTGCCTCTACTTCCAGAGATCCTTCTGGGGAAAAATGGCTTTTCTTCCTTGCACCCTGGCTGCTGATTGCCATGTTAATTAATCGAGGGACGAGGTTCACGCCGAGCCATCAGTCCTGTCTCTGCCCGGCTCCCCAGGGCTCTGGTGGTGCCATGTGCCACGCTGCTGGGGCTGGCTGGTGCGACAGGACGGGCTGGCAGGCTGCGAGGCAGCAGCCAAGGAGCTGTTGGCTCTCCTGCAGCAGCATCCTTCTCCCTCAAAGCCGCCTCAGCCTTCTCCCACAGGAACACAGCAACTGCTCTGCCGCCGAGCCATCCAAATCGCTCTGCTACCTCAGCATGAAGATACAGCCCAAGCTTGGAAACAAATGTTCTCGTGCTTGAAGGACGTCAGGGGTTACCCCCAGAAACCTGCCCCGCTATTTCCCCGGGCTGTCAGAAAGCCAAGCACAGAGCAGCAGTCATTCTGACACACTAACAGGCCGGGACCGGTTGGCTACAGCAACGAGTCATTTTGTTGGTCAAAAGGTGGCTTTACAAGCAAGTTATTTATGTAGTGGTTGAATGATACCCATAAAACTTCTTTGATTTAATGCTAATTTGATGCCAGTTGAATAAATCACTAGGTAGCCCTAGTTTTACTGGCTCGATTTTTTCCAAGTTCCCCCCCCCTCTATTTTACTAGGCAACATTTTCCAAAGCAATCAAGTTCTACTGACACCTGGTATTTCCCCCACCAGCGCAAGCAGATGAGCATCTGGAAAGAACACAGTCCTTTCCAGTACAAAAGCATTATTTGGCTTAAAATAAGCAAATAAACCTTATGGTAACAGATTTCTCCTCCTATGCACAGGGAAGTGTGAACAGGGCACCCATGCCTACCAAGGTGATAAAAGATGGAGCAAATCATTCTGGAACCAGTTTCCACATCAGCAGCCCGGTGCCTCGTCCGCAGAGCGTGGCTGGCACCCAGCAGCCCGTGCCAGCCCTCTGTCTGAGCACACCCCACAGCAAACCACTCCCCACGACACACCATCATCATCTGCTGGTGCTCCAACCCCGCCAGGGGCCACATTCCTCAAGATGGTCGAGAGGACAAGCACCTTAAGGTGGCTGCATCACGATGATACAGTCTGACAATCACGTACCCTCTGTGCGCACGATCTGTCCTACAGGAACACAGTGGATTTTCCATCAGGCAAGGACAGTCTTTCAGCAGTAGAGTATGATTTCAGGGTAAAAAAAAAAAAACACCCCAGTTTTTCAGTTTCTGAATAATAATAATAATAAAAAAGCATTTACAGATACTCTTTTAAAAAAGAACCATTGAGACCAATCCTGTTGTCTACTTCAGAGACCTTTACAAGACATTTTGCAATCTCCAGCCATAGCACATCAGTCTGTCATGGGGAGGGAAGAGGAAGGCAATGGGGTAACAGTTTAATTTCCCCTGCTCATCTGAATGCACATCAAGCAAGCCTTTCCACAATCTCATAAAAATGTGCAAGGCAGACAGAAAATAATTTAGGATGCATTTAGAATTTATTGACTTGGCCTGGTCATACATTTGATAACATCTTGCTGTTGGTAAGGCAAGTGGGAAAGATAAAATTAAAGCTGATCTGTGAAAACTGGCAGGCTTAGTTTTAAATGGAGCTTCAAATCAAACCAAACCAAAAGATCTCTGACCTTCGTTTGGCAAATACACACAAACACCTCCAAATTACTCATATTTCCCCTGAAGTAATTTCCCAGAGAAGAAATGGGCTCCAAACCCACTCCTGATAGTAGGTATGATATTGAGCACTTCAAGACTGGTCACTGGCCCTCTCCTCCTGCCGTTCCACATGGCCACTGGAAGCTTCATTTCCAGAAGCCCTATTTCAGTGTAACTACCTGACAGAGGCCAGAATTTCAGGACCCTGCCATGTCAGTTTGACTGTGTCTTATTTAGCACCTCTTTCTTGAAAAAGGCCCAGCATTTTGTTTGGGGGTGAGGGGGGGAGATACCTGGGAAAGTGGTGTCGGTGTAAGAGGAGTCTACAAAGCATGGATCCATGATCTCAAGCTCCTGGTTACACAACAATCCATCCTTTCCCCAAACTCTCCTCATCACACAGCCAGGACGTTGGCAAGTTTGTCACCACGACTTTTGCAATCGTGGCTTTACATGGGAGGGATCAGCCACTGAGAAGTTACCTGCACCTCTCAGGGAAGCTCAGGACTGGCCTGACTTACTTGTAACTCAGCTGGTTCTATAGAAGAGCTTCAACCCCAAAATCTTAAGTTCTCTCAAGGATGGAGTACAGAAAGGATGTTAAGAAA
Organism: Oxyruncus cristatus; assembly: GCA_013399855.1. Lineage (NCBI taxonomy): Eukaryota > Metazoa > Chordata > Aves > Passeriformes > Cotingidae > Oxyruncus > Oxyruncus cristatus. The sequence goes on from VXAY01004354.1 coordinate 796,587, forward strand.
CACGAGATGCTTCAATTCCTTTGTGGTTTTTTAAGTCTTTAATTTAGGTCAACTTCTCTTCTGGCCCTGGGTCATTTCCGAAGCCCCAGGCTGTGACACAGCACACCAAGCAAGGCACACCAGCACCCAGATCCCAGCTTGGAGAGAAGACAAGGGCACAAGAAAATTCAGACACACTGCTCAGTGTCTCAAGCTTATGTCTGAAGTAAGTCATGGGAATTTGACTGTATTTCGAGAGAAAATAACTAAAACACTCAGTTTTTTTGATCTCTTTCTTCAGTTTTGAATACACTGGTGAGAAGGGCTGGGGAAGAAGCCTCATGTTCCAATGGGAAGTGTTTTGCCTTACAGCTACAGAGAAAGCAATCCATCCATTTACAAAATAAGAAACGCAGCAGAAAACAAAAACAGCCCAAAGCTCTTCAAAACCATATCTTATTGTTACCTTGCACTCCACCTCTGCACTACAGAAGTGGTTTGGGATGCATCGAAGGGCACAAACTTTCATTGAAAAAGCCACCACCTCAGCACCGAGCAGAGACCAGCAAAGCCTGGCCGGCTCAGAGCTGCAAGGTCCCACCCTCAGTGGCCTGGCCCCAGAGGATTATCTCTGTAGCCTCCTATTCAGTGCTGTTTAACACACCACAGCACACATTTCAGCTGCTAATTCAACTCTCAGCTAAAACAGGCAGGAGAAGCAAATGGATCGTTTCTCCCCAGACCCCGATTTTAAACCTCCAATCATTTATTTATGCACAGCAATGTTCACACATTCATCCCCAGCAGCCCCAAAACACAAAGCTCAGCAATCTGATGTGGTTTGCAGGAGCCCAGACACGGAGATGGAGGGAGAGACCACTAAATCAGAACCAAAAAAGCAATAAACTACAGGGGAGACGATGATGTTTCAAGGCATGTAGCAAGTCTCTCCTACTGATCCCTCTGCCAGTTTTTCAACTGAACCACAACTGAAAAGCCAATTTAATAAACATCTCTCATTTCAACAGGCAGGACACCACCAGGCACCAAGAAATGCTGCAGCTCAGCAGAAAGATAATGCAGTGATCATTGGGTGGGTATAATAGAGGGATTATTTTACAATTACAGCAACAATGAAAAAGCAATTTATACAGTAACACGCTGGTGTACTGGCAAGCGCCTGTCCAAAGGGATTAAACAAAAGTCTGACACAGACTATAGACAGAAGAATGTCTTTAGCAAAAGGTTTATGAACTTCCCTAGATGGTCGTATATCTGTGCAATATCCCTCAGAGGCAGTATCTGGCATTTAGATCCGTTTTAGGTAACAGGCACAATGCACAAACAAGAAATAAAGAGCACTTTGAGAATTCTTATTTATTTAAAGAAAAGCAAAAGCATACATGAAAAGGAGAGGTCACTTCTCAGTGCTTCAGAAAGCATACTGCAGTGGCCCCCAAAACATCTTTATTTCTTGGCTTAAATGGTCAAGGAACCCCAGAGGCAACACTGGTAGTTCCTGCTGCAGCAGTGGCTTGGACAGAACATTTGAGAAGCCCTCAGCAGGAACACTGAGAAGAGACCAGGAGGGAGGAGAGCTATCCACAAACACCGTGCTTGGAGGGAACGGCTCACAGTGTCTCGCGCTGCTGCAGCAACACCCCCAGGACTCCCTGAAAAAGAGCTGCTTAACAGAAACAACTTGCAAGAACAAGCAGCAGGTAGATCAGGCTCCCTCTTCCAGAGCAGGGAACATCCAGCTGAGAGGGGAAGAAAACCCTGCTTCAGAAGAGAAAGTCGGGTAGTTCAAAGGGAGGGCAGATGAACATTTTTACAAACCACAGAGCTTTTAACTCTGGTTGATTTATTAAATGGGTCGTCCTCTTTTTCCTATCACTTCAGGCAACAGCTGAATTATTCAATGAGCTCCAGTTGACTATGTTGTTTCTAAAACACTTGGGCTACCTCTGGGGAAGGAAGACAAGAGGCGAGGGGGAATAAAAACATGTTTAAAAGTTAAAGAATTTAAGAGAAGTGGATCCTATTCGTTTACAAGAAGTCTCAAAAGCAGAGAGGGAGACAAGTCTTTCTGTAATTCTCCTGGCTGAGGAAGCTTGTACCACATGGAGAACTGGAGATGAGCAGCTCAACTGCACAGCTCCTCTGACACCAGTACAAGGGGATGGCCCTTCTGCTGCTCCCACGAAACAGGATTCGGGGCTTCAATCCAGGGATACACACCCCGTGTTTCCAAACAAACACAAGCTCTACCCCTTGAACTTTCCCATCCCCAACAGAACTGTCAGAAGAATTTCTCCAGCAGTCCAGTGGAGTGAAAAGCTGTTTTCAGACAGTCCTCTGGAGCTTATTAAACACAGTACTTTTTTTGCCAGCCCAAAGCAGAGGGATCTAAAGGGACAGGGAGAACAGGAATGAAGCCAGTCTCTAAGTGAGGCAAATACCAAGCCATCAGGCTACAAAATAACATTCCTCTGAACACACCACTTCTCACGGATCACCAATCCCAGGACTTTACTTCATAGAGGCATTTAATTAATGCAAACACTGTGTGATGCTCATGTGAACAGTGGTTAGTCTTCAGATTTCAGCAGTAGCAAAAGTGGTTGGTCACAAAGCAGCAGATCAGGTCTTGCAAAACTATTTCTCATCTAGCAAAGAAGAGGCACTTGCTTCAGAAAAAGTCAGCTTTCTGGAGGAAAGCCTGTTGACAGTGGGGAATCCTGCTATCATTTGTGTCTACTCAGTAATCAGAGTTGGATGCAGGAAAACATGGGAATCAATCAGTGCGTCAAGACAAAACCCAATCAAGGAATACATAAAAAAATTAATATAATCAGAAAAGCGAAGGGCCTGACAGCAAATCGCTGAAGCCAAAACCACAAACAGTTCTTCACTACACTAAAAAAAATAGGAACAGAGAAACCCAAGAACCTCTAAATAATTTACTTGCCTATGACATATTTTACTCCTGCTCCCAAGGACTTTCGAATGTGTACTTCAAATAAAATTCAAGTTATTTAAGGTTTCTTTCCTTTTTAAAGATTACAAGAAATTTATAGGCACATAATCTATAAAGACACAATCAGAGCATCTTGACCTGAGTAAATTACAGGACTGCACGTGCCAACTAGAGCTGAAATATAAAGATCAGAACCAGAATGCAGGACTGACAGCTGGCAGGAGCTCTGGACCTTCATAAGGATTTCACATGTTCTTGCTATCTGTGAGAAACTCTTACACACAGAGATCCTTCCCTGCTCTCAACATCCCCGCCCAGGAATCAAAGAATCTACCTACTCCAGGGGATCTCCGGAGGTACAAACGCCCCCCAGCACACGTAAGAACTGGCAGGTACCGCTGGGAGCCAAGAGCAGCTGCAGGGCAATGGCAACACAGCCCCCAAAGGCAGACAAGGCTCACACTTTGTCCCTGACCCTCTCTGGCCCGGGGCTGTGCTCAGCAGAGTCAGTGCAGACCAGCACCCTCACCCCATCTCCCACAAGGACAACAGTTCAGTCCAGGAATTCAAAGGCTAGCTCTCAGTGTAAGGCTACCTTCCAGCTACGAGCCAGGGGGTGCTTCTGCTGTTTTTAACAGTTAGAAATCATATGCTTACAGAAATAACGTGACAAAAGAATGCAGAGTTCTCCAAACAGCGGATAATCTCGATGAGTAAGATAACTCCCAGTTTCCTTTATTCAGTCTTTCTGGGAATCATGACTTTACACCTTTAGTCTTAAACTAAATATCTGAGTTACTTGAAGCCTGTAAATAACTATAAACCAGACAAAGAGATCTAAAAATCAATGAAGGAAGCAGGTGCCTCTCAAAAGCTTGTAAAAATGGTAAAAGTCAGGAAAGCAAGAGTCAGAGCCAGTTTTCAGGGGCCCAGACCCAGGCCCTGTAAGTCTGCCAGCCCTTCCAAGTACCATGGACCAAGTACCAGTACTGGATATTGAATTATCTCTCTTTGCCCTCAGCTAAGATGGAGAAGTATGAGTTTATACTCACTGGATTTATCTTCCCTGAAGAATCCCCACTTCTTTCAATTCTTGTCTTGAATCGAAACACTCCATCCCAACTGCTGCATTGTCCTGGTACCTGATTTATTTCTTCCTGTTGCCTCCTGTACGGTTTTGATTACAGAACAAGCAAGATCCTTTTCCAGAAATCTCTTAATCTTTTCTTCCTGTGCCTTATTCAATGTTTTTTCCTAGTTTCTTCTTTGGTTGCCACTTATATTTGTACAGACCAAGTCTGTCCATTCCAGCAAATCCAGGCTTTCCCATTACTGCAGAAATAGCACTGATGCAGGAATTTTAAATATGTGGGTTTAGTTGATGCATGCTCGTTGGGATAACTATGAATGCAGTGTAAGAATTACTCATTGCAGCGATTTCAAAAGGATACTTTAATAGCTTTTTGTAGAAAGGAAGTTTCTGAATCACCTATGTAAAACAATCAAATCCGCCTTTTTTTAAAAAAAAAAAAAAAGAATCTAAGAACATGGTCTTTTTGTTGTATTCCAGTAAAGCTGCTTCATTGTAGCGAGGCATATTGCACAATGCCAGTTTTCAGGCTCTGGTGTCATTGGGAAATTCTCACTCGAGTAACTTCCATTCAGCCCCAGCCAAGAGCATTAGAATTTGTATAAAGCTGACGTGCTTCACCCCGAGAACAGCACCCGAACCAACCCATTCCAACCAATCCATAAAGTTCACTACACAGGCCCAAAATTCAATACTGCGGACACATCTCTGAAGCAACCTAGAATACCATTCCTGGGAGAAAGTTATTCACTGAAGCCACTTCCTTTTAAGGTCCTTTTTTTTTCTAATAAGCAAACAAAAGTATGACAGAAATTATGCAATAGACAGCAAAGGGGCTTATCTAAAGTAAATAAAGCCTTCTGTTTGCAAACAGCTGAGAGTATTTGGTAAGCATTTCTCTCTTTCCCTTGCCCTCTTCAAGGCCAACCCTTCCAGCTCACAAACCAACTTTTGGAAGAGATTTGCGGGTGAGTAATGACTTTTCTCCTGGTGTGGCCATTCTCATGGCACCACTGAGCAGGAAAACTGATGGGACACGGTGCAAATTTGACAGTGAGCAGTTTGGACACCAAATGCTGCCAAAATGTGCACACCTTTTTTTCTTTTTCAGTCTTCCCTTTTCAGAAGACCAGTTACACCAAGAAGGGCAATGCAAGCTCGAGATGCACCAATCAGTGAGTTTAATCCAGCTCAGGAAGACCTACAGAGTTTCTATTCAAATAACTACCTCTCTCAGACATTCAGAAACACCACTTATTCACACAACCTTGAGACAGCCCCCTGCCCAAAGATGTCTTGCATTAATCCAGTGCTGCAGCACAGCAGATAAGGGGCTGCTAATGGGTTTTTAGTGACAAAGAGCACAGGGACAAGATGTTCACGATGAGTAACCTCTCCGTCCAAGGGCCCTCTACAGACACAGTCCCTTGACAAGTCACAGGCTGTCAGAGTTTCTCCTTACAGCCATCAGAGGAAGAAGACAGAGGGCGATGCTCCAGGGGGAAGGTGCCTCACATCAGCCTGGGAACAGAGCACGTTGCCTGCAAAAGCTCCCTGACAACCGAAGCAGAACTGCTGGGATGTGCTGGCAGGGTTTGCTTGTGTACCTGCAATTCCTACAGCATTCACACTCTGCCTGCTCCACCTCGCAGGCAACCAGGGCCTCCAGGCCACATCTGACCGGGCAAACAGAGCACAGCATGGGCCCTCTGATGTACCCACACTACCAAATAACCAGAAAAATGGAGAGAGGACAGAGTACCACTGTGTTCAAAGGAGAGCTTTCAAACAGGACACACAACCAGCAGTAGTCAGGACGGCAATCTGACTCCAGTGAGCTACTTCACTCACCGTACAGGAACTTCACACATTTACTTATCTACAAACTTCTCCCACGTATCTTTTTCTTCCACCAGACACAGCTCAGACAGCTCATGTACATGCACAAACTCCTCACAGCTGTACTTGGTGGGCAGTGTTCACTACATACGTTTCACTTGCCAGTCTCTTACCACCTAGTGCACACACAGGATAAGCACCTGGAGCCCTCCCTGCTGCTGGCACAGCCAAAAGGGCCAATCTTCAGCCCTGGGGCCGTGTGTGCTCCCTGGCACACGGCCTGCCCTCACCTCCCCCACCTCGCTGTCAGGATCTTCACAACATTCAACCTGCCCAAGGACTGTCCACTTGTCTCCCCATGGAGCAGGGGACAGAAACTAGTCATTATAAAGAAAGGACAAGAAACTCCTATAGCTCCTTTTCCTCTCTCCTCTGTGAGGGACGTGTCCAGCTGAAGAGATTCTAGCAGAGGCAAATACCCTGAGCCCTTAGGAGGAACATGAAGGGGAGTGAACAGGGGGCACAAGTCTTCTGGGTCCAGACCCCTGAACGGGGCCAGACATGACAGGATGTCCAAATACACCTTTCCTCTTTACACTGTTACCTAAGAAATCTAGAATGTTATCTACGATTCAAATCATCTCACTTAGTACTTGTATCATGCCAGATTTTGCACACAGAAATCTTGGAAGTCACATCACTCACTGGGCAAGAGAATAACTAACTTTTTGGTTAACTCATCCCAAACTTCAGAGAGTAACTGTTACCTGATACTCTCCTCACACAGGCAGTCAACACACACACAATGTCACACCATGTCCCCACAGCCGAGCTAACAGACCCCTCTGTAAAAAACACACCCAAGTAGGGCTCCCCAGGACAAGAGCCACCAGAAAACCCTTCTTCAGACTGAAGTCCCAAAGCTTGTCCTGACTTGGTAGCAAGACAAGCTCTAGCCCCAAGTATATGCAGACTTTTCAACTGATTTTTTTCAGTTTAATTAAAACAAGGCATACAACAGGGAAGCACAGACGAGGGAGGACAAATCAAGCAGCCTAGAATCCCTTTTTCAGATTCTTTCTGTAGAAAAGTAAATAAAACCAGGGAGCCTTATGGCACAGGAGGTTCTAACTGTTCTCTGTTGACCTTCCAAGCACAAGAAAGAAAAACAAAGTCATTAATCTGGGCGGTAACAACGCCAGTGACCACATTCCAAAAGCCGTGGAGTAGTAAAGGTGCCTCACTGCTACATCAGCATTGCTCCAGTTCACAGCAGATAAGAAATGTGGAACTGGAATTCTCCAAACTGGCTGGAAATCTCACATCAATTCCAGGAAAGAGCAGGAAGAAGAAGTCTTAACACTTCTCCACCTGATTGGCTCCTGTCACATTTAAAGGATGTTGAGTAAAACACCCTTTTTGTTCCCTTAAAATCTGGACATTTCAAAGGGAGTATTTCCCCAGCAATGATCCTCCTTTCACTTGGCTCACTAGTTTGCTGTCATTCCAAATGCCTCTGGAAACATCAGGAGGATCCACACACCCCAATTAAAAGCTGGTGTGTGCTCAACCACACTGCTGAACTACCAAATGTTTGTCCTCCAATTACTGTACCACAACTCCCTCTGCAGAACTGCCCCTCCAGGACCACGTCTCGCCACTGGCAATAGTCAGTTTGGGCAGTTTTCAAGAGTTTTAGCTAAATATATCACTTTCCTAACCAAAACAGTGAAGTTTTTCTAGCCACAGCACAATCAATTTAGCTCTGTTACTCATAAAAGCTTTTTAAACCTGCCTCCAAGGCTCTCCTATCACTCCAACTATCTTTTATTGGATAAAAGTAGACCCCAGGAACTTAATTGTTGTCCTTCTGATACAATTCCTGCTGTCTTCAACCCCCACACTAAGAGCTACCATTAACTGAGACCTTCTCTTTAATAAAATCCACAGCAAGGAAAAAGCACAAATGGGTCACGCAGGAGAGGGAGGTCACAACCACACACAGGATTTGCAACCGAACACGTACACCATGGATGGCAAAATAATGGTACACAAAGATGCTGAGCCTTCTCTCCAGAGCTCTACACATCACTGCTCTGACTCACAGTTCACGAGGCACACACAGAACGTCTGTTCTGGAAAGAGCACCGAGTAGAACTTTAGAAGAGGCAGGCAAAGGGGAAAAAGTCAACTCCTACATGTTAAGCAATGGAACTAGCACAGACAGCGCACCCTGTACAGCAGAAGGGATATATCCCAGTTACCTGCTCTTACTTAACTTTTGTGTTTTATCATTCTCAATACTCCAGGTTACCTCACAAGATCCTGCTGCTATTCCCATTCACCTTCCACAGTAATCTCTAAATACAGAAAAAGCCCCAAGCCACTAATGGCAAGAGAACTGCACCCTGCCTCTGTAAGCTTATAGCAAGTCTGATCCAGACTCAGCTGTAGTTAATTTAATGGAGACATTTCTGAACAGAAAGGAAGGTTGATCACGCACACAGAGTAAAGGGTGTCCAGGCTGAGCCCCCACTGACCTGACAGGCCTGTGCTTCCAGGAGAACCCATCACACCTACTGAGGAGATGGGCCATCAACAGCCTGGTCAGGACAAAACAAGCTCAACAGGACAGATTTCCTAAACTGTTAAATGAAAATGCAACGAAAAATGTGACCTCGGAACTTTTTGGCTGAAACCACCACCATCCTTTTCTCACTCAAAAGTCTGACAGATATTGAACCAGACAGGTACAATTCAATGCTTTATCCTATGATGAGCTACACTGTCATACAAGAACAAAACCCCCCAGCATCTGGCATTAAATTATTGCTCCCACAGATTTAGAATCCAGTTCCTAAGTCAGTGACACTAGTTCAGAGATGAAAACTCAACACTGATTTCTTAATTCTTACTGCCACTAAAAACAACAGCAGCAAACACTGGTGCCTGAACACCAGCAGACACTTCCAGTGTGAGAGTGACTGAGCACTGGCACAGACTGCCCTGGGAGGCTGCAGAGTAACCATCCTTGGAGACAGTCAAGAGCCATCTGGACATGGCCTGGGCAACCAGCTCTGGGTAACTCTGCTTGAGCTCCAGGTGACCTCCAGAAGTCCCTTCCAATCTCAGCCACCTGGTGATTCTCTTGCTCCATTTTAGTCACCAAAATACATCCTACTGTTTATGAAATTGTAAATCTGCATTCCAGTTCCTCTGCAGACACTCCCCACCTAAAGCAAGCCAACAGGGAAAAAGAAACCTCAAAGCCTTTCTGAATTGCCTCCCCCATACTCAAATCTGCAGTGGCTCTAAACACATGCATAATAATGATCAGCTTGACTTGGGGCTAAATAAACAGACTTCAGTCAGCACCACTTTCTTGCTGTGCCACAGAAGGCCCTGAGTTTCTTTTTGCTCATCAGACAGATATATAGATAGATACAAAATACAGATATAAAAATAAGACTGGAAGACTTCAGAACAGTTTGTCTTTCAGATTCTACCCAATCCACAACATGTCTGTCCAAATAGTTAATATGCATAATCTGAAGTGATACAAATTACAATAAGAAATACCTGTTCCACACAGTTTAAAGCATCTCTTCACTCTTTCTGTATACTTTCAGGCACGGTCTGAAAGCAGACTTCCCAAAATGCAGAAACACTGAGGTTCTCCCTCAGATAACCTCAAAGTTACATTCCCTTCCTTGCAGAGCACAGCATCCAGGAACTGTAACCTACTTACCTTTATCTCAGTAAGTGTTGACAATCCCTCCAGAATTCACTCCTTTGAGTAAAACAGCAAAAACCTCTTTCTAAGTTTCCTCTTGCAGTTGAGCAGAAAGTGGAGATGTGCTAAAGCTTGCCCATTGTGCCTCATCTCCCTGCTCCCAGCTGGATCAGACGGCCTGGCAGAGCTGTCTGCTCGCCTTCAGCCTACGGTGATCCTGCTAAAGTGATCTCTTTAAGAAGCCAAAGCATGCAAACATACCCTTCACAATCTCCCTTTGAAAAAGCTCCTTAAAATCCAGCTCTTTGTCAATCACCATTATAAAATGCCCTCCACTCTCTGCCTGTGAGACACTTAAAGAACAGTTTCCTGAGGTTCCCATCCTACAAATCGAGCCCCTTATGCCAGGCACCTTCACTCACACGGTCCCCACAGGGAGTAAGAGGCACGTTCTCATGTGTTCTGCACACCTGCAATATATTCTTAATACTTCAACAGTGTCTGCTCTCTGTGCCACTCTCTGTTTGTTTACCCTTTACATCACTGTTGCCTAGAATTAATTCCATGTAATCTCTGACAGGCTGTCCCCATGACAGCGACACACTGCCCCACATCAGTGCATGTTGACATTCACAGCCCCTTCACGAGAAAACGCTCCTCAGTCAGCTGCTAAACAGCAGGCACAGTGTGCTCTCCTGTGCTTCCCACTGAATAGACCCTTGCTACGGCCACACAATAATGCAACAATGCAACTGCACACCATCTTCAGTCATCACAGTTCAATTACCTTCAATAAAACAAGGAGACACTGACTTCAGGAGTGCCACCATCATCACCAGATGACTGAAAGTTCAACTCAGCACCAGCAAAAAAACCTTTCTGTGCCATCAACACTCTCCATTTAACAGCCTCCTGCTCCCTCAGCAGCCCCTGCAGGTAACACAGAGCTGGATCTAGTCTGACAGTTTGCACTATTTAAGCCACCTACAAGGCCCTGTGGAGTTTAAAGACCTGCACAAATTTCCTCAAACACCCTGAGCACCACTAGCTGGGCCCTGGTGTGCTTCTGACACCACTTCTTCCATCATCCAGGGGCTGAGGAACAGCAGAGCCTCCAGGCCCCTGCTACGAAGCACCCAAATACTCACGTGGATGCTTGACAGTTCTGGAAAACTATGAAGGAGGCTGAAATTTTCGAAAGCATATTACAGCAAGTGAGGCATCAAGCAGCTCCCAAACCTTCTTGAGAGCCAATAGCTTTCTGCACTTAGAATATCCAATGAGTTAAGGGAAGAAATATCCGGCTGTTTGAATTAGTGTATTGTCCCTCCAAAACAAGGAGTACTGGCCTATAGAGATTTATCTGCTTTGCATCTTGTATCACTTCAATAGGCAGCTAAATATAGAAAAATGGTAATTATTTAACACATCTTTAAAACAACAATTTCCCTCCCAATTAATTTCCAGTTCCTCAGATTAATTATCTACTCAAATTTTCTTGATGCACACACTGCAAGAAGCTGGATGTGTTTCCTGTAAATTAAATCACCTTCAGAGATAAGGATGCTCCTAAAACAACTTTGACTAAGCAAAGAATCACAAATCCATTCCGCAAAAGCTGCCTGGACTGGCAGAAGGCAGAAACCATTATCACCAGACAGAGAAACTCCAGAGCTTGGGCAATAAGCTGCTTTCACTTGTCCTCAGGGTAAATGACCCCAACATAAGACGTAGTTCTGGCTCAAATAAGAATGAAACCCAACCCTCCCCCAAAACTCGGGGATCATCACTATTGCTCACAACATCAGCCACTGTGGAGCCGTACTCAGGAGTCATAACATCTACTGAGCCTGCAGACAGTCCAGACCCATTTCTGTCATATTCAGTGACAAAGCTCCTGCAAATTTTTGTAATATATGATTGGAAATTTCAGGGGAGAAGTGGAAAGCAGAGAGATCAAGCACTGCCTTCTCGGTGCCAGAAGTATCACGAGGGCAGTGGCAACTGCACACTGCTGCACTCGGGGTCATGAACAAACCATGCAGACCTCTCTCCACCCACAGCCAGGAAAAGATTCATTCCAACAGCTCCTATTATTTTTTCTTAGCATTTCTTTATTCTCCTCCCCTGTGGCCCGATCCCAAAGGGGCAGTGCTCCGAACACCTACAGCCAAAAAGAGAGTTGTGCAAGCTCAGTACCTGTCAAAACCCCTCACTAAGAACAACAACTGCATTCAGCCATTCAGTGGGTCAGAAACCCCAGGCCCTACAGAGAGGTGAACAGCCCAGAGACACTCGTTGCCTGTGTGAGCAGAGGGCACAAGCCCCCATGTGCAGAGGGGAACCCCCCTGGCCGTGGGGTTACAGAGCTCACTGCAGGACACTGGCCTGCTCCACCTGCGAGTGCAATCAAAGCTCAGGTCCCATGTCTAGTTTCTTAACCAGGTTTCTTCCAGGTTGTTTTGCTGCAGTGGAGTGCTGGAGTCCCGTTCTGTGGTCATATGCCTGTAACTCCTGCCACACAGACTGCTGTGCAGACTGTCCTGGCACAGGTCACACTCCTGCCACACAGACTGCTGTGCAGACTGTCCTGGCACAGGTCACACTCCTGCCACACAGACTGCTGTGCAGACTGTCCTGGCACAGGTCACACTCCTCACCCAGCAGCACCAGGACTCGCCCTGGAGCAGCACCTAAAACCTGCCTTCATGTGTAACCCAACCCTCCAGTGTGAACTTGCACAGCTTTTGCCTCATATTGGAGGCATGAGGGGGCAGAAGATTCCTTACAGATATGAATTACCTCAGTATTGTACAACCAAAACACAAGGGGAAAAGAAGTTTCTTATCATTCAAAGCTCTGTCATTTGAGCCCAGCAAAGGGGAACGTTTAGAACAAAGCATGTCTGAAATCAAATAGCTGCTAAAAGCTTACACATTTCAAGCCTCTCTAGATTACTAACTGTGTAAGTGGAAATGCTCAATCAGACAACAGAAAGAAGGCAGGGTTAGCAGACAATGCTACAATCTTATAAAATATTTAAGCAAAGCATGAGACCATTGATAATATGCACTTGGTCTGATATAAACAACGTGGGATTTGATTTCTTTTCTCCCCAAACCTTTAGCATATCGCTATCTGTGGGGCAGGAAGGAAAGAAAGAAAGTTTAAGAAAGAAAAAACAAACCATCTACACAGGGACACATTCCAAATTTTCTGGGTACAGCCCAGTGTACCCTCATGGGACACTAAATGCATTTGTAGTGTTATGTACACTCTACTTCACAAACAGACCAATGCACACACCAAAAGGTTTTGAGATCTGTAGTTTTTGAGGAAACACAGGAGTACTGATTCTGCTGAGAACAAAACTCTCACCCTTCCCTCCAGCCAGCACCTTCAGCAGGATCTGTTCTGTGCTAAAGCTGGACAAAGACAAAGAAAGCCCCCACCCCAGCTAAGGCAGGCAGGCAGCTGTACAGGAGTATAAAAATTACAGCATTTTGAATTCACCTGCTCAAAATTCAAACAAATGCACACGTTTTTCTAAACCAAGTAGAATACCTAAAGGGGACCAGGTAACAGGACTGAATTTAATTTCTCTTATGAATCACACACTCAGTCTGATGACAGAACCTATTCATGAAACGACCCATGGAAAATGCCTAGGGAGGCTCTAAGCTCCAGACCTGAAAGCTTCCAGGAAAACTAAGCCAGCACTGATAACTTCTCCTAGAAAACACCCAGTCAGAGATGATCATTATTTACATGACTTGCTATTATGCTAAACAGACTGACATCAAGTAAAAGCAGGACCTCATAGAGCACAGCAGAAGTTCAGTTGCTTACCAACCAGAGAGCAGCGGCAGGTTTGCATCCAGGAAATACTCCAGGTATGGGTATGTGACAGATCAAGATTCACGGAAAAAATGTGATGTGGAGATGATGGGCTCTGGTCATGACTTTATGAAACTCCTGTCAGCCTAGGGACTGGCTAAGGCAGGGAAAGTGGCCATGACCTGTGCTCCCAGTTGCAGCCATCACCAGGAACGAACACTGTACTGGACTGCACCATCTCCACAGTACTGCTCACCCATCCCCAAATTCAGGGAGCTGTGCCTCCTTTTACCTTGGGGCCTGAAATCTCACCAGAAAACAGCCATAAAACTGGCTCCTGTTTATTTGTGTTAAATGAGGAACTCTACACCAGGAGCAACACTCAGGCTGTCCAGGAAGGGAACTCACACACAGCAGCTACTCCAACCTCAATAAAGCAGTAGGAACAACACAAACACACTTTCTATGTTAAAACACAACACATCCTATTTATGTTCCGAGGGAAAAAATAAACAATTAAGAACACCCCGTAATCATGCCCTTTCTCCTACCTAGTCTACCTGCATTACCACCGATCAAACTTCTGGAGAAGGTGAACAGTGAGTTTAAAGCCAAACTCTTGAGAAGACTGCAATTATCTCTTTAAGACCGAGGGTGACCCTTCGTAACCTGAAACATTCTTGCACAGAGGCACTAAGTCTGATCATCACCACCACCCAACACTTCATCCTTTCCATGATGGAGCTGATTATATGCAAAAATCCAAGAGATAAGGAAGACTCTCCCTTCCTAAATCATAGCCACGACACCTTGGATGCCAGCAACATCCTGCAGCACCTAAAACAGCCGTGAAGGTAAAGATGATGAGTAACAGAAAGTGTAACCATATAAGTAGAAACAAATTTTACTCTGGAAATGTATATTTTTAAGGCATTTAGACCTGTAACACTGACCCAACCCATTATAAGTTGGAGTGGTAGACAAGGTCTCCACCTCAGTGAAGCTTTCCATGTTCCAGATGTACCTGCAGCTGTCCTCATCCGCTCATCTACAAATTAAAAACAAATTAAAACACAAGCTGATATTCTGAAGCATAAGTTTTCCACTGCATTTATGATTACTGAATGCACTTAGGCTCTTTGCAAAGACTTTTTTTAAACTGCTGCCCATCAGACACAAAGCAGAGTCAAAAGATGTAAGAAAGCTCAGTAAATTCTGGGATAACCCCAATACTGGACAATCACACAGTTTATTTGGAAAATGCAATCAATACTGGAAATATAAAATATTAAAAACATTGTTAAGGCAGATTTCTCTACTCCTCACAACTACTCCAGGATGGAGCTGCACGGTTCTCCCCCTATTGCTGGGTTTATAAACTAATGGATCTGAACTAAACACAGAAGATTAATAAAAAATTGATGTTACACCAGAAAATCTTTTTGTTTGAGGTGTCTCCCCCCCAAAGTTGAAACACTGATCCAATTTTTACAACAATAAAATAATCACTTTTCTGGTACTGAAGTTGCACAGGACACCCCTGTCACCAAGGCAAGGGGTTAAAACTGCCAAGAAAGACAAAAAGAGAAGGGTCAGGTCATTAAGCTGAAATCCCAGGTGACCAGCATCTTCTTTGGAGAAAGATTCATTCAAATTTCATAAACCTACTGAGTGAATAAGGTAGGTGGAAAGGATGCTGGTATCAGAGGGAAATTAATGATGCCCTGAATGTGGAACACAGCATCGCCCACACAGCCTCACACCCGGCAGGGAAGGGCTGCATTCTGGGACATGTCCATTACAATTAAGAATGAAATAACTCTGTGCAACGGTGCTGAATGGCATTTTCTCTCAAGAGACCACAAGTTCCAACTGAGGTTTCAGCTGTGCAATCAGATTTCCACTCTTAACTCTTTCATTTCCAGCACAACTGATCTGCTCATGACACTCGACCCTTTCCCTCAGTTCTCAGCTAAATCCAAGGACACAATTTTACAGAGCCCTAGCCCTGGCCCTGCCTGTAGCCCGACGAGCGGACTGTGACAGCCCTTCTCCAGAGTTGTGAGACAGGAGTTCTGCAGAATACCAGCTCTAAACTGCTGTGGGCATTATCAGAACCCAGCCCAGGACTTTAGGGACCAGGAAGGAAAGTGAGAAGCAGCCCTGTAAGCCCAGGCTGAAGTGCACTGCTCAGCCAGGGAAACTGGGCAACAGTTCTGAGAAATCAGGGTAACACTGGTTTATTTTGTCCAGTTGAGATCATCACCTCACATCACCCCCCACACACTGTGTGTGCACCTTCCCAAACATACTTCCAGTTTCTGGATGAAAGCAGGAGCCCCCACGATCCTACAGGCATTCAGTGCTGCATCCCCCCCCCCAGAGGGGATACACAGCACAGCAGAACCACAAACCAGTATTTCCACTTGGGGTATCTTGTGGAGTACCCAACAAAGCCATTTTGATCTTTTGGTCCCAGGAGAACACAGAGTTGACTTCGAAGAAAAGTACCTCTTCCCAATTTGTTTGCCACCCAAAAATCTCCAGGAAACATTAGAAAAAGCACAGTGTAAGTGTTGTGTTTCAACCATTAACTTAAAATTTAAACGCATTTTTTAAAAACACTTCTCTATCATTTACAACCGGGAGTAAAGGGATTCTCCCAGTCCCTTTAAAAGAAAACTCTGGATTCTTTAGAAGAGTAAAACAAAACACTTAGGGGAATTTTAAATACAGGAAGGAGGGATAAGAGCATGGGACAAGAACCCAACAGACCTTGTAAATATTTTTGTGATTCCAGTTGCCAAAACAGTATCCACACAATATACCTCAGCCAAGTTTCTTTGAACAAGAAAATTCAAAGAGCAACAATTCATGAAATACAGCCACACATTTGCAGTGTATTTATGCAAGCACTTCAGCTGCTGTGGACACGACTCTTCCTTTACTATCTTGATTTACATGGCAGATGCTGATTCTACCACTGTCTCTTTTTCTGGAAAGGCTCTGGAATTCAGCCAAGCTTGGGATGGGTGTTACACACTATCTGCTATGCCTCTTGGTAGAGGCAGCAAAGGAAGAAGATTACATTTTATTTGAGTACTGAAAAGTTTGTACTGGCACCGTTGAGCTGAAATTTTAAAGTGCCAGCTTTGTGAGAGGAAGAAAAATAAAACTGATCCCATGTAAATGAAACACAAAGATGATTTTGACTGGAGTCTCAAAAATCAAGGAGAAAAACTTACTGGAATAACAGTGTGTTACACTAGATTTAAAGGAACTTGCAGGCAGATGCTTCAGTTCCTATTTACACATCAAAATCAGCAGTCAGGCTTTCCAAATTACTCAGCAGATTGATGCAGCACTTTTTAATTGATCTCTAATCATATCAGCAGTTGGTGTACACCAGCTTCAAAGGGCTGAAAGCCTGTCTCTCATTTTTGCTTACCTCTAGAGCAGCAGTTTGCCCTTTGAGGATTTGGCCCTTGAAGAAAACGTAGGAAAGAATACATTTTTAAATCCTACACAGTAAGAAGGGCCACAACTTTTTCAGCAATGGGACTGCACAACGTTCTCCCTCTCGCTCTGCTTTCTCATGCAGCTGGTGGAAGATACTTGTGTTTGTACGTTAAAATACAGAAGCTGCAACTGTAAATAAGGTCCATCATTAGTACACAGAAAATGAATTAGTGCTTCTTTGTGCAGTGTCACCTGTTTGCCTCATATTTCCTGCATGTTATCCAAGGGAGTCGTCGTTGCCATCTCCTACACCTAAAATGACTGATGGCTGCTGGTTCTGATGTAATTACAAATGGCCCTTCCCTCCAGAAACAACCTGCTAAAATGAATATTGTACCTCAGAAGCAAAGTATTACCCTTAAAAATTGCCACCAGTGTGCACTAATACATAGCCCTGGCATTACTGTGCCACTAACTGGTGTCACGGCTGTCACTGACAGATGAAAAGCCGACTAGGAAAGAGGAAAGAAATGGGATGTGATAAGATTGCATCATAAAATACAAGACAAATGTGTCGCCATGACCAAGATGCATTGTAACCTCGGGTAATAAAACAACGTGTCTGGGTAGAAAGAATGACCCAAATGAGATGAAGTTGCTAAGGACAAATGGGAAATGTTCCTCATCTAGCGTACATTGACTCACATTTGCATATGCTAATTTGAGAAATACATTTTTTAAAACTCTTGTAAACATACTATAGTCTATTCCTGTCGGGCAAAGAGGAGCATGAAGAAATGGAAAGTATAATAAGCTTATTAAAACACATGGAGAGAGGGTGAGAAAAAAAATATTACAGAAAAAAAAAAAGCAGGAGCTGTAGCATCAAGTTCTGGCACTTACTGCTCAGACACTACCAATCACCCTGCAGAAGACAATTAATGCCATAACTAGAGACTTCAAAAAGTTGCCATATATTTAATAAATAAAGATCTAATAACTTGCATGGCAGTGCTAGAAGGTAAGGACAGGCTTTCCATGTAATTGATTAATTGAAGTTTCATCCAGAAAACTGTGTGCTTAACTTCAGCCAACCCCCTCTGTTGGCACCCACTGCCACTGCCCAGGCTGCCTCCCCTCCTGGGAAGGAAGACTGAACTTTGTCTCCCTCCTGTCTGCAAAGCAGCCCTTCTAAGCCCTAACGACTGCTCTGCGCGTTCCATGCACACCTAAACAGAGCCATTATGCAGGTCTCCAGTTCCCAACTTTCCACGACTTCAGAGCTGCCATTCGGATGCCACAGTGAGGAGAGAAGGTTACACCAGCAAGGTGCCTGGAAGTAAGTGATGTCCTTGGGCGAACATGACCATGACCTGCTGCAGAACCAGAGCAGTCGCTCTACAGAATTTATGCCAATGCGAGACAGCGGTGCCACGAAAGAGCTTCCAGACACCACTTCAGTATAAAGAATTAGTTTGGTTCACCAGCCATCCAGCCACCTGCATAATCTGTTCTCTAAATAAGTCATTCTATCCATTCAGAACAAAGTAATTTGTTTTGCATTACTGCAGTGTGTGAAGCCCTGCGTGAAGCACCACGTGCAGTCTTACACACTGGTCTCCTTATCAAACCTTTCTCCAGAGCTACTGGGAATTAACATACGTTCAACAGCCTGTACTGAACTGCCTCACCAAGTTACTTCATCTCATTCAAAGTTGGAGCTCTCATCTCTGCCTAACAGCGGTACAAACACTCGTTTGTTCCTTTGCTAAACTCCCCACAGCCTCAACCAGCCAAGGCCCACTTGCTGCTGTGCCTGGGAGCCAAAAGGGCCTTTATTCCCTCTACACTGAATTCTCCTGACAATCCTACCAAAAGAGAGGGATTCAAATACCTTCAGATGCAAAACTTGCTAAAATAATTTGAAAGCATTTACAATTCAAACAGCAGAATCATCCTGATCCCACACAGGACCTGTTTATATCTCAGGGCTCCACCATCCACAAACAACTTGCGCTGCATTTCTTTTATCAGCCCCTTAATCAACCACAAGTTGGTACTTTGAGAAGACTTCAAACATTCCAGATGCTTCTCCTGATCAGTGTTACACTACACACATCCAGAGTAATGCTACTTAAATTAAATCATCTTCTCATCTCCTCCACATATGTATTTTTATACACATATTTATAAACACACACAAAAATACATTCTCTACAGTATAAAAATAAGCCCTCACACTCTGATTTCGTTACAGGCTTTCAGGAACATCTCTCTGAACATTACAATAGTCTGGCTGAGAAAGTTCTACTAAAAATAAAAGTTCAGAGCTCTGCCAAATGATCTAGCTTGTGGAGGCAGAAATTCCAAACCTCAAAAATTCTTCAAGTTTACTTAGAACAGTTTTCACTTTGTTTTTCGAATGCTGAAGTGTTGTGATGCTAAGGATAGATGTGTGGGATTAGCCAAAAGGGAAAACTCAGGCATTTCAATTTCCTGCTGTAAGCAGGTGCGGACTTGACTCATCAGAGAGGCAGAGAACACCACTGAAGTTATGGATTTTCACATTACTGCAGTATATAGGGAGCACTGAGCTCATGGAGTCACCTCCCCTTAATGACAGAAGGGATCCTGCCTGTCCATCTGGAGATACAAAAGATTGTGCTTCCCTAAAAAGCAAGTGCTGCTCATCAGGCTCCTCTCAGGTACAGTCACAGCTGTTCACTCAGGCATGCAGACAAATGAATAAAAGGAAGGATCCCAAAGCCTGGCTGCAACCTAAGGAGATACAGGAGACAAAAAGGACATTGTGAAACGTAAAACTATCAAAGTCTGACAGGGAGTTTTCCTTTTATCCAAGAATCTGAAATACGCTCTCTCTAGTCTCTGGATTTATTTCAGGCTACCATTCACTCTTCAAACCTCCACTGGCAAAACAAAACCAAAGAAAACCTACTAGCAAAATCCTATGTTTCCTTTCTCACACGCTACTAAAACAACAGCAGTTTTAAAAGAATATAGGTTTTTTATTGCTGCTATCTGTGCTTGAGAAGATCTGGCCAAACCAAATGCACACAGAGCTCCCAGGCCAAGTCATTTGAGATACAAAACCCCAGTACTGCCACCCTGTTCACCAGCAAGAGCAGGTACAGGAACTCCTGCCCACACACATCCCTTCATTCCTTGCCCTTTTCCTTCTCCTGATAACCTACTTAATACAGAGCCACTTCTCCTCCTCCTCTCACTTCCAGGAGGAAGGTAAAGCCCTTCCAAGGGCCTCAAATGGCCTGGTTCAGGATGATATTCCTCTTTTCCTGAAGCAAGCAGGGTTCACTTTAGTTTTTAAGCTGCATCAATTCACTGGAATATGCCCACAGAATGGCCCTAAAAGGTGTATTTGCATAACCAAGAGAGCGACCTGTTTCATACTATGGGAAACCAAGAGCCAGCAGCAAAAAAGAGGAGGGTCTCCCTAATCACAAAGCCAAATTTCCCATCTCACACAGTAACACCCTCAAATATTTCCAGAAAGGAGAACAAGCAGTGGGGAAGTCTGAAAACAGGGGCTTCTTAGAGGTTTCCCTGCATACAGTTGCACAATTTTGCTACCACAGAGGAAATTACTTAGAGCAACTGAGGAACAGATGCAGGAACAGGTAAAGAGTTGCTGAGGACATGCTAAAATCCTCATATTCAGAGAAATGCCTTGCTACTTGAACACCCAAATACAGAGACACAACTATTTTCACCTAGTGGCCCTGGTTCTACTCCTACTGAATCAAAACCTTAAGTTAGTGGCAGAAGTGAACTCCTCAGAGAAAAGTGGCTGAGACTAAATGTTTGCCAACGGCCTTGTTATAAATGTCCAGTCCATCCAGTTTCAAATGCAACTCTTAATATGCTTCCCTCTCTCCCCCCATTTTATCTTCCATAATGAGTATTTCTACATTGGAAAAGTCCTCGAGCACACATACTTCTTTTTTTTTTTTTTTAATATTTTTACTCACTCCAGTGTAACTCAAGCAAAACCTGCAGCCAGCTTGATTCTCCATGTCCACGAGCTCACCACCTCCCGATCTTCGGGACAGGTGGTTAAGCAGCACAGCTTCGGGAATGCTCTGCCTGGAATGTCTATTGCCATTCCCAAGCTGTCCACACGCAGGCAGTCACACAAGTTGGACACTGTGGGCGCTCATCCCCCCGCAGCTCCAACAGCACTTCTAGAGCAACACAGTTCCTGCAGCAGTGTTTTCAGACACACAACACTCCCACAACCTACACAGTGTCCTGCTGCAGCTCCAGAGCTCCCTCACCGTGGTGAAGGACACAGTTGTGCAAGTCCCTCTATCAGGAGGTAAATTCTCACACCTGAGTTCTGACGTTCCACACCTGAGTCAGGCAGCAACTGCCTGAAGAGCTCCAACATCCACCCTCCTGGAGGGAATTCCTGCCTCTGTGGTAGAGGCAGCAACAGGACTGCGTGTCTCCACTCAGTTGCTCTAGTAAGCAGTTTAACATCCCAGTGTGTCCCAAAACACAATCCCTTTGCCCAGCTCTGCTGCAGAGGTCACAACTGCTGGCAAAGGGTTTACTCTGGGGAGCAGGGAGGAGTCAATATTGTAGAGTGCTGCATCTCTTCACTCCAAGGTAGTAGAGCACATTACACCTGTTTCAGGTCTGTTTTATGGGAGAATCCATGGGGGAACCCCTACAGAGATCTAACTCAAAAACTACACTTCCCTTCTTATTTCTTTCATAGCAGGTATGCCACTAATGCATTATCCGCTTTCTCATCCTGCCAGATCTACGATTTCCTTCTCCCTCGCATCACTGTCACCCTCTAGTGAGATGCTTCGGGGACAAGGGCTGAAGAAGGGCAGCCTTACTGAGTCCAGTGCCTGAATTTGAAATGGTAGTGAAGTACTTTCTGAAGCAGGAATAACAGAGAACTGTAGAGTTTTTGGAAAAAGTCACTTTTACTGACTCCTTTCCCCTTCACAATGTCATGGCCCCGAGGCAAGCCAGCACTTCGGGTTTCACATCCAGATCAAAGCCGTGTGTGGTACAGTGTGCACACATATTTTAACAGTTCCAGTCTTCAAGATCCTTCTCAATTTCGTAAACTCTTTACTTACTTCCAGACCACTGCAGATACTCAGCAAAAACCTCAGCAGCCTCCTTATCCCTCATCAGCAGGAAGGGGAATGGCCTGGGGAGGACTCCAGGAAGGCGACACCTGCCTGCACGCTCATGGTTACAAGAAGAGTTTTCAGCATTTGCTGTCTTTACTAGTGCTCCCAAGTATGATGCTGCTTTTGTGGCCCAGAGCTTTAGGAAGCATGGCTACTCCCAGCAGAAGCCAAAACCATGATTACAAGTTACTCTTCATTCTTTTTAATTACAATTTCACGGCTGCCTTTATCTAAACACATGAGGTCTCCAGTTAACGTGGCAGAAGTCCATTCTAGTATCTCTCATATCTTTACTGTATGGATTATATAGACTTGTCATCCACCTCAAAGTCATTTATCCCTTTCACTTAGTTTTATCGAACAGTGATCATTACAGCTAAAGAACTATTTTCTGGAGGCCTTGCAACTGCTCAACAAATGTATCTGACAACTCACGGCTTAAAACTACCACCTTCCATTAAGCAAAGCATTCTCTAAGACACTGCTGTGCTCTAAGACTGAACAGTTATTCTGTAAAAACGACCTCAGAATGAATCAAGAACCATTCTCCCACAGAAAAGATAAATGCCCTATCTCTGCCTGATCCTCAACTGTGACAGGCAGCGTGAAAATTAAGACCATGAGATTTTTTTTGTTTTGATATGGAAGAAGAATTTACAGGCTCACTGAAACGCACGACCTAAAGTGATTAACTACAACCTTACACTCTCCCTCAAGCTTTTCTGCCTATCAACACAGAAAACCCAGAAGACATGAACACAGCTGTACCACACGGGTCAAAACACATTAAATACACCTTTTTTTACTGTTGGCATTCTGCTCCTTACCTCCAGTTTTTTCCTTCATGTATTAAAAAAACCAAAATCCCTTAGAGCTGCTAACTAGATCTATCTATCTGAAACTCAACAACCCACGGCATGTAATTTAAAAGCTACAGTAGCTGAGGGTCAGCAGTACGAACAGCACCACAAATCAAATCCCTTCCTTTCTAAGAACGCCACAGGTAGTGTGACACACAAACAAGCACCCAAACAAAACCAGGATTCAGCCACCTCCAGCAGGCAGGACCGTGACTCCAGGGAATCCTACAGACAAAGAACTGCTCACTCGAGGGCCCAGCTGAAAGGGCTACTTTCCCCTCAAGGGAATCAACATCCTATTTGCATCAAGAAATGATTCAGCCGTCTGTTCCTGAGATGGGCAAGTGGAACACTGAGTGCTTAAACCAAGCTAGAGAACCTCTAACAATTCCCGTGTAATGAACCTAAACAAATTCACAGATACATTATCAGTGATGTATTATCATTGAATTTTCTTATCCTGAAGTACACTGCTTTAAATTACAAAGGCAAAGAGGAAAAAGAAGGGTTAAGGAAAAGACACAACCACATCCTAGTTGGAGGAGAAGCTCTACCCTGCCACCACCTGAATTTATAGGGTTTCCAGAGGCTGACAGGTAGAGATGAAGGAGGTTACCAAGGAAAGCACTTATAAATTACAGGGGTCTACATGATCTCTATTTATTTAAATCTAGTCTGCAACAGCTTTGCCCTGCAATATCCAATGACACTCGAGAGTAAAGAATAATATTTGAAATATTTTTGCACAGAGTTGTAAGTCCATTACAATTATTAAGATAACAGCCTTGAGGACCTCATGTTTAAGATAACATTTAGAGTGAAAAACTTAAGAGTTATTTCTCTGGTATGTCCAGCAACAAAATCAAAGAGAAAGCCAGGGAACACGGTATGGGAAAAGCAAACATTTAACAAAAGCACAACAGCAAAGCTTTCTCTTTTAAAAGCACTATTTCTAGCTGTTCATGTCAAAGAGCTCCCTAGATTTATTGAGCAGGACGAGAAGGTCAAAGAACACAATGGTTTGCTTTTTTTGGGTGTTTCATCAGTGAACACAACAGAGACAAAAGCAGAATCCCTCTCGAACGCTCTGCTGGAAAGAGCCGCTCAGCTTTTGCTCCTGGTTCCCAGCTAAAAACAAACCCCCAAGTCAACAAGCCCTTCCACGCTGACAGCTCTGGCCCCGCCACCGGACCGCACGGGGAGCCGCGGGGGCAGGACGCAAGTTTCGCACTAACCTGTTCGAGTTCCGCAGGCATTTATGCGAGGAGCCGCTGCCGCCGTCCCTCGCCGCGAACACCGCCGGCCGCCCGCAGCCCCGGCCCGGCCGA
>VXAY01004354.1:821180-932481 GCA_013399855.1 Oxyruncus cristatus
CGGGGCGGCCACGCCCGGCGCCGGGGGAGCGGGGCCGGGGCCGAGGAGCAGCCCCTCGCCCTGCCCGGTTCGCAGCCGCGAACCCCCGAGCCCGCCGGGGGTTCCCCCGCCGGACCCCTCCTGCTGGATCGCAGAGACAAAGAGGGGGAGCGCCCGTTCGCAGCCGCTCTCGGAGCGGGAACCTGCGGCTCGGGCGGCGGGGAGCCCTTCCCACAGCGCCTGCACGGAATCACTGCCAGGTCTGGCAAGAAAGCACAAGAACGGAAATCCTCGCGCTTGCTTACTTTTTGCACTTCACTTCGAGATTAATGGCATCCCTAATGCACCAACACCAGAGAAGGATGATCTTCCATCACTGTCTCCTCCCTTTTCCATCTCACACAGATGCGGCAACGCTCAGAGCTCAAAGTACAACTGGCCTCATTTTTTAAAACCATTCACCTGCCCACAAACCAGCCCCACATTCATTAAGAGATTCTCTGGATAAATTATTGAATACCAAAATGAATGCCTGATGTGCTAAACCTCGCATCCACCACATTCTGCAACAATAACAGGGACTTCACAGCATGGTTCAACATGGTTTTCACATCCACCTATTTCTAGCAAATTGGAAGTACCTGTTTTTTAACATTCAGTCCTCGAACAGGCAGCTTGGCTCCAAACCTCTAGAGGTGCAGGTTGGGAGGTGTAAACCAACCTTAACTAAACCTGAAACATTTCCCCGCCTGGAGCCACGCAGGAGGACACGCTTACCCAGCACTGGAACTGAGCCTTGCCCTTCCTTGTAACCAGTTGGCCAGGTCTGGGAGGCAGCAAAGTCCTCCCCCGGTGCTAAAAAAACCAGCACTTCTTGCAGGCACCAGCCAAGGGGCAATGGCTGTTTTTCCTGTTCCATACTAGGTTCCTGCAGCAAACCAGTAAGTGAATCCAGCACTAACAGCTGGTGGCTGGACAATGGTAATTAGGGACTGAAAGATACTGGCATCAAATTAGAGACTATCCCTGGAAAACAGGCAGAGTCAGAGACAGTGAGACCAGCTATAAAGCAGAAAGGAAGGTACGTTACAATTTAATCCTCTTTAATTACCAGAAAAGGCATCTTAGCACAAAAGGGTCTTTTCATCCAGCTTCAGGTTCCCTGAACATTTTAAAACATGCTTCCAGTGTCACTGTAACTCTCAGCTGGTATCAGTCCTACAGGATCAATGTGAAAAATGCAGCATCTCCTATACAAACATTTAAGACCAGAAGAAAAGTTTCAAACTTATTTAATTGTAATTTCAGCCTTCCTGCCACTGCCGGTGTCAGCATTCCAGCTGAACACTAGAACTGAGGCTTTGTATTGTAGGGGCAAGAACGGGGCAGAACTACATCACCCAAGTCATCCTAATTTGTTTAAAAAGAAATGCCATAGAGTTTGACAAGGGCGATGGTAGGTGTTCCACAAGGCTTAGCTGAAGTGAAGTTATTTGCTTCACTGGAGGGAAAAGACGTACTCTATCTACAGGGGAATAATTTAGAGGCAACCAGGAGTGGCCATTAATAAAATGCTCCAAGGCCACAGCAAGAGGAACGTGGTTTCTCTGAGTCTCCTGTACTTTTGTACAGCACTCCCCCACCCCTTCTCCTTGTCCAACTTTTCTTCAGTTAACACACTAAAATAGCTCCGCTTTTGTCGAGGCCGAGCTGGCACAGAGCAGCACCATTCAATTTAGGCATGAACCTGGCTCTGTGCCAGACCTTTCTCGCTGTCAAAGCAAGGAGCCTTGCAAAGCCTATATCCATAGGGCACCACAGGAGCTACTCCTGCATGCAGAGCGACGAAACTGAAAACCCAAAAACCCTCCTGCATGGATTGGCCAATTCTTACTCACATAACAAGTCTCTCATGTTGTAAACCCACAGATATTTGTGCAAGACATGAAAGGTTCGCACCGCTGAATTTTCAAGTCCCACCTTCTGGAGTCAGGTTATTATTTGAAAACATTATTTTCCTTTCAAAGATATAATAGATGCTTGTAGGCCTGCTGGTTATAAATTAATTCTGAGAATGTTTTGACTCAAAACTAGAAGATTTTATTTTTTTTTAAAGGGCAAATTACATCTTAAGTCCCCTCTTTAGCCTCTTGCAATATTTTACCAGCTCATATAATTCTGAATGCTGGGATTTGGCAATGCTGAAGTCAAAGAACTAATTACCTAAATAAGAGTTATGGATTAGATCCCTAAGGTTATACTGAGCTTCCAAATTTTGGCAACAAACACTCTATCCATTAGTATCAGACTGCTGACTACATTGCAACCGCCCCCTCTTTTTTTTAATGAACCTTAAATTCTTAATCTGTCACATTTTTTCCAGCTGCAAAAGTAGTAAAAACCTTCTTTCTTCTCTCTGAGAAATTAAAAATTTATAAATAGGAAGGGATTTAATTCTTTGGAAGATGGAGTAGTGTGGTATCTGGGCCAAGCACTCTTTTCTTATTTTCTCCCATTACCCTTAAAAAATTCCCCATCACTAGTGCTGCTCTATAGATTGATCTGCTCTCAGAGACAGTAAAAAGGAAATGGTTTACAGCTCTGCCTGGGATCATAACATATGGCCTCAGTGATATGTAACTTCCATAAACCCAACAGAGCAAGAAGGCACAAGATGAATCAAGGACCCCAGGTAACCGTGCAGGCAAAAGCATCCCCCTCACCCGTGGCAATTCTCCCAATTACAGAGCCTGTACTCAGGGAGGGCCTTCCACGCCAAGGATATTTTACTGTCCTTCTGCGAATTCCATGCAGCAAATAAACAAGGTAAGTGGGAGAACTAAAGCACAGCAGACAGTGGTGTGTCAGCGTGCCCCAGCACGGTGATTTTCATGCAGACAAATGCAAACAGAACATTCTATCTCCAGGATGCATTTGAAATCTTGGCCTGTTAGCATTTTCAGCAGTTTTACATGAAAAGTTACAGTAGCCCTTTCAAAGCACCTGTACTGGCTGCAAAATGGTTGTGTGACTCCAGTAGGAGAGTTCTAACATTTCCTTGAACGTGGTTCTGACAATCTTCTTGCTTCCATACTGCAAGATTAGGGATGGAGATAAAGCCAGATCAGTCAGGGAGCTGCTTTATATAAATGGAGGATGATTTTAGGTGCCATCCTTATTTAAGAATCCAGGATTAAAGAAGAGGTCTAAAGGATCACAAGGCCTAAGAACAACAGAGCAAAGAGGAAACAGACAATTGCTGTAGGTTAACACCAGTAGGCATTTCAGTAAGTTCAGGGGATTTTAATTTGTATACAAACACAGCTTCCATCTTGCTACATCTAATATCAGTCAACTCCATTTCATCCAAGTTGTCATATGACAGGCTGAGAACAAGGACAGTCTGGTGACAGCACTGCTTACATTAGAAATAAAGGACAGAAGCAGCTACATGTCACTGCATATAGGTCGCAGTTGAATGAATGACCTATGTTTCTACCCAGCAGCTTCATTTAGGTAAGAATCAACTGCATTTTAAGGAGATAAAAATAAAAAAAATCTCCTCCAGTTTATGAAAAAAAAAAGATTTAAATTACCATGGCATTTATAACACAATGACAACAGCAAGGAAAACAAATCAAGTTTAAGGTTGGAGCTGTGACCATAATTCCATGCTGTAGTGATTAGAAAGGAAAACAAAGGCTCAAATGCAGGAAAGACAGATCCACTATTATCTATATTTTATTTCTTCGATTTTGTTTCAGTTTTTCGATTTTCTGGATGATTTGTGCTGTGTTTCAAGCATGTGCTCAGAGGTACCAGCTTAACACATCATTCTCTCCTCCAGAAGGCAAAAATGTGGTTTGCCATGATGTATTGGACTGATAACTGCAAAATCTACCCATTTTCATGGTAATTACTGTCCTCCCTAAACCAAAACCTCAAGCTGTTTTCAGTTCCTTCTGAAGAGAGCATTAAGGTCTCTGTGTAGGAAATTTATTCCAGAGCAAGTTTCTTGTACTTCAAATAGTTACATATGAAAATAAGACTGCAAAAAGGAAGAAGAGCTAATGAAGATGAGTTAGAAACATGGACACTACAGTTCTTTTCAATCTTTGCAGTAATCTAAAAATGCCACTCCACCAGCATTTTAGACCAAGTCCCTAAAATGAACTCTGACTGTATTCTACAGCACTGCCCAGTCACCCCAACTGTGGTTAAAAACTATTCTCTTCAGCTAGTAATTTGGTAGGTTAAAAAAAGGAAGCAGTTGTGGAGTTTTTGTCTGGTTGGTCTGTGGGGGTTTGTCGGTTTGTTTGTTTGGGTTTTTTTTTTATATTTATACAGAGATTAAACCATGACATTTATTTAAATCAAGGCTTTAATTTTAGTTGGCACAGCCTCAGGCTGCCCATGGCCATCCTTGGCCATTCTGCTCTCAGTCACACTGATGACTTCAGTGAATTGCTCCACATTTGAGACAAAGCAAGCGAGAACATAATTTGAACCATTAACAAGATGGTCTAAACGAGCAAAAGACTGAGTAATTTATCAATGTCATCATAACCCAACATCCATTTTGGGCTCTTTCAGCAGTAGTTCACAAGAGCTTACAGATACTGCAGTCAGCTGAAATGCAACTAGAGGAAAGTTTGGGTTCTCAAGCCAGGCCGAGCCCGTCAGGTACAAACCCTTTGGGCTCGGGGGAAGGGGAAGTTGCCTGTTTGGCTGCTTGGGAGCTTTAAGGTTTCTGTCAAGCATTCCACCAGCCACATGGCTCTGCCAGGGTGGAATGAAGATGGAGCAGCTCCTGGGCAATGCCTTGTAGGGATAAAGCTCTGCCTCGCTGCATGGGTACAGATCAAGGCCTGTATTAAGAACAAAATCTGTTCACAACACTGGGAGATACAGTGCAAAAAGATTTCATGATGGTTTGAAATCTTTCTTCCCGAACATCACAGCTAAGATACTACAGTCGTGTGCTTGGGACCTAAACTGCAGGAGAACTAAAGATCTTGAAAAGCCAGGACAATTAATCATGTTCTGCTGCCTGAGCTGAGGAACAAACAGGCAGCAGGACATGAAAATAAATCACAACTTTAATGTAAGATGACTCATGTCAATTATCAAGATGCAAATGTGGTAAATGTGACTAGAAAGTTGGTTTCAGAAAAAAAAATCCTGTTAAACTTGATACTACTCTTTAACGTTTACATTTTAATGTTCCTTCTTTTAAGACATTTTTAATAATTACTTGCTCCTATACTTACTGATGTTGTAACACTCAGAGATGTCATGCAAAGAACAACCTGGATGCCTGTCTACACAATGAGGAACACACAGCAAGCAGAATTTAATTTTCACGTGTTCCTCTTACATGTTCTTCTAGAAGAAAACACAGCTCTATTAGTAAAGCAATGTGAAATCCTAGAAAATTATCACAAAATAGTGAATTTGTCATTCAGTTTAAATATTTTTCATTTAAACCTGTCAGAGCTCTAGGCCAGAAAGGTTAACAGTTGTGAAAAATCATTCTTTCACAAGTCTTGGCAAACAAAATAAGGAAATTCTTGCCTTTCAGTTGCTACCAAAACCTCATTCAATAAAAATTCACACAAAAGAAGCTGAAACTCTCAAGGCAAATAAAACTGCAAAAATACTTGAGATGCTTAGGTAAATGTGGTCATTGCTCTGCATTATTATAATCACTAGTGCAAGGCAGTTGCTGTCCTGCTCACAAACATTAGATGGCACTTTGGAATTTAGCAGTTCCTGCGTAAAGTTGCAGAGCACACAGTTAGGAGATGAAGTGTGAGATGTGTGTGTGAGGTACTGCTGATGACAGAAAAAAACCGAGATTTCTGCAAAGGAAAGGTGCCTTTTGGAGCTAGAAGTATATCTTCAACCCGCACATGTAAAACTATAAACTAGTATGTGGTTAAGTTTGGAAAAAACAAATCACTGTGATGGAGAAAAGGAAATCATTCTTCCCTTCCCAAACAGAGGGTCAGTTTTTCAGTTGCTGGGTTCCCTTTTTTTACATTTTTTACTGAATCCTTTGGACCCTAAACTAAGCCTGCTGACAAAGTTTTAGACAAACACTTCTCAGGTAACGCATCAGACGTGGAGTGGATTGTGCTGCGTGCCAGCAGTTCTGAGCCCCACGTAACTCTAGTAAGTGGGGTTTAGGTGGTTTGCTTATCGAATAAATCCCTTCTGGAAAGCAGTGCACAGCTTCTGATGCAGCTGGTCAAGTCTTCTTAGCTGATGCTAATATTCCCACTCACTCATATCCATGTTTTTACCATCTAAGGCCTTAAACGAAGACTGAGGGAAAACCATAGGGGAGAGACTATTGAAGAAATGGAAGAACAAGCAAATGTAATTTCTCACAGCAATACTATCTGAGTCCATTTGCAGAGCCTCCCTTATGATATCCGCCATGATGCCTGCTGCACAAACTCTTCTGTTTGTTAGCCTTGTGCTAGGGAATTCTTCCTGCAATACAGGAAGCAGGTTCTAGAATTTCTTCTGGAATTTGGGTCATCCCAGCAGAAAGGCAAACAGCAGGAGCTCCTTAAGCTCACAGTGAAGCAGCATTCCATGCTGTCACTTTGTAAAGTCTCTATTTGACACCTGCAGTAATTCCAAGAGAGCTCCTCCTCTGGCTCAGTCCTGAAGCCAATGGCACTACTTTGGCCCTGAGAAACACCAGTCCCTTGCTTCCAGTTTCCACTGTTGCTGAGCTGTCACCAAGAGGTCCTGACTGACTAAACCAGAGGCTGACACTATCACAGAGGGGGGACAATGTCCATAAAAAAGGCAGCAAAAGCTCCAACCTCCAAGCTAAATGCAGTTCTTATCATGTCCAGCACAGCACAAGCAGGGACTGGATCACACCTCATGCATGGGGAACACATCTCGGTGAAAGCAGCTGAGTAATGGCTCCTGGTCCAGGTCCTAACTGCTGGGATTCCTAAGGACTGCAAGGATCTCTCAGGTCACACTGAATTCTGATCTGATAACTCATTCTCCCATGGGAATCACATTGCCAAATCTCCCCCTCCTCCCCCCTGGAACCTCTGAATAGTTGCACATATGCAGAAGCTGAAACCTGACCCAGGTCACTCCTAGAAACTCAGTAAGACCTCTCACAGGTCCTGAATGTGCAGGATCAAGCTGAGGGCAGAGTGTAACTGCCATGGGAGGACCTGCAGGGCAGAGAACTAAAGAGCCAGAGTCCAGGGTGAGGGGAGCTGAGC
The DNA here is from genome assembly GCA_013399855.1 of Oxyruncus cristatus. Taxonomy (NCBI): domain Eukaryota; kingdom Metazoa; phylum Chordata; class Aves; order Passeriformes; family Cotingidae; genus Oxyruncus; species Oxyruncus cristatus. Next base: position 828,422 of record VXAY01004354.1, read on the forward strand.
AGGGGCAGCAGCAGCTGAAGAACAGAGAGACTCCGACAGCAAATCACGCTGCCCCCCTCACACAGGATGTGCATTTCTACCATTTCAACTGGTTTTGTAAAGAATTCGGACTACCCCTACAAATTCTTTCAACATTTTGCTATCCACTCAGTAGCAGCAGACATGAACACCCGTGGGTTAACGACCAGTGAGGCTTGTTCTGGGGGTTTGGCAGTGCGGCAGGAAACAGGACGGTAACACCGGGCAGCTGTCAGGAGCCAACAGCACTGTCTGTACCTGACCTTACAGGTAAGGCAAAAAAACAAAAAGTAATTTTCCATGCTGTCAGTCCCTTAATATCAGCACAAATATGTTACACAACACAGGAAGCCAAAAGCCACTACAAACTAGAACTAATTCCATAAAACTTTGCTCACCGAGATGGAACTGCTTTCTGTACGAGATGGAGAGAAAAGGGAAGGGGAAGATTCAGTGCAGCTCAGAACCCAGAACCCAGTTTTGCTTCTTCTCTGTATATGTTCAACCATACATACAATATTAATGCACCCTTTATATACAATATTAATGTAACCATGTTCTTAACTACCAAAGCACTGGAAACAGCCTCTGTATTCAAACAGTCTGTACCACGTCAGTGTGGAGCTGAGAATCTCAAATAAAAGTAATGCAGTACAGACAGAAGTGTTATTGTTGCCCAGAGTGTAACTCAGAAAGGTTAACTCGATGGTATTTTCCCAGAAAAGCAATTTGAGCTAACCTTGTATTTTTTTCTAAATTCTCACCATGTGTGTTTTAGAGTTCACCTTTTACCTGACACTGACCCTCATTTCACTAAATATCATTTTTGGCAGAAGTCACAGGTACCTCAGACTAACATAAAGACTGAAGAATATTGGTGCTTAATTACGGCTATAAAACACCTGCCTAAAAAACCAGGGGAATAAAAAGGAAAAATGTGTTTGTTAGTTTTCAAACAGGTGTTATTTCTCTGGGACAGAAGCTGAAATATAAAAGATCCAAATAGTAACTATGAAAATATTCTGTAGCTTTTTTTCTACTGATTGTTTTTGAAGAGCTATAGTCACATGTGCAAAGTGAAAAAAACCAATTATTTTTGTTAACTTGGTTAATTTTTGACATTTCAAGATAGTATTTTAGGATATTCTTTGTTGGGAGAGGATAAAAGTATTCCATAAAGTTCAGAATTATATAGAACTTGCAACAAGACTACCAATGTAATGCCACCAGGTTTTCAACAAAAATATCATTCTAAGAAAAAAAATGTCCACATTCAGAGTCTTGGATTTAAGCTGTTCTGGTGTCTCTTCAGCCAAATGTGGCAGATGATATATCTAAAGTAAACCAACATAAAAACACCCCAACAAACCCATTACTGGGAACCTAAAAAAACTGGAAGTAACAGTCAAATGTAATAAATTTTTAATTAATGGATGATTTTGTTAGGGTGAAGACTTCTCAGATCAACCCATCAACAGGCACATAGGAGTCAATCTATCTGATAAGTAAGGGACTGATATCTGTTATTTATCCCATAAATACCAGATGTGGCAATTCTTACAGCTTTCCTACTGTAAGAAGGGGGATAATACTCATCTTTTTTTGACAGAAACTCCCCTCAAATGCCTACAGGGCACTGCAAAAATGACTGAAGTCAAAGTATTGTTACAGTGCATCTGTTGGCAGAAGCAGTTTATTGAATGCTGTACTTGATTTTGGTTTCGAAACACTAACAAGAATGGAAGTTGTCACCGTGCACCAACGGGAAACAACCTTTGAACGCAAACCTTGTTCAGCTGCCCAGCCCATCAGGCTGGACAGAGCCTCTCTGAAACCCATGGAGCCACGCCAGCTGAACCCAAGTCAGGACACAGCCTTGTGTTTAACAGGTTTCACATGTCTAATGTTTTAATACAAGTATACGTAAAAAAAGAAGAGACTATCCTTTATTATTAAAGACTAGTGCTGTGGCTGGTGAGCTGAGCAGGGGTAACACTGCAGCCTGAGCAGTCAGCCCAGCCCAGCACACACCCCCCGGGCACCATCCCACCGCCCCTGCCCAACCTCGGCTCCTGATGCCAAGAGCAGCACAAGGCTGGTTTGAAACAAAAGTAAATCAAGCCAAGGAGATCAAACCAAACACCTCACACAGGAAGAGTGTTAAGATTTATCGAGCTTGTAAAACACTATCACCCAGATAGCTGAACATGTAGAAGACACAGGAGAGGTGCTGCTCAGCAGCGACTTAGAAACTGCCTGCACTGTGCCTGTGAGCTGATCAAAAGGCAACCAGCGCCAAGACTCCCAGGGCTGAGGACAGCGTAACAACCAGCCTGCACTACTCACCTCAAAAGCTAGAGAAGCAAACCCAAATATACCTACACAGACCGCTCTTCTCTCTTTAGTACAACCAGAGCAGCACCTCTGAAAACCAGCCATGGCCACACCCACGGCTCCCACTACTCAAAGCCAGAGACAACTTCCAACTGGAAAAGCTATGGCTTATTTTGTAATATTCATTACAACAAAAGGTTGAACAGGATGATACACAGCACTCAGCCAGTCCTCACTGAAACACAGCTCCAGAGAGCTGTATTTCACTGCTGTGCCTGAGCAATCCTGACAGACAGCAGAGCACGGAGTGCCTTTTGCTGTGTGTGTACTCTTCACAATCAAATGCACTATAGAATACTAAAGATAAAATCATTATATATTCTGTGTAAGGCTCAATGTACAGCTTTCATCTTTCATTTAAACACTATGTAATTAATTCTAGTATGTCAGGGAGGAATTTGGTCCTCAGTATATTTAATGAAAATTCATACAAATAACCTTACATTAATTCTTAACTGTGCATATTTAGCTATTCAACCATTTTATTTTATATACAAGCTACTCTAAAAACCTCAATACTAATTATTTATGAACTAAATCTCCCCTCACCCAGTGGCAATGAGCTGAGTGTACACAGATCCAGTCTGGGGTCATTTACAGGGCTCTTTTCCATAAGAGTCACGTAGACTCCAGTAACTTAAAACTCTTTTATTAAGTTTTCTTGGAAGTGGTTGGACCTTAAGCCATTACACTGCAGAAAACTCATGCTTCATCAGTTTTGTGGGTAAGGAATTTCATTCTGAAGCTATTAATCAGGCACTTTGCACAAAGTCATTCAGAAAAAGTGAAGGTGAACTTGTCCTTTTCCTGTAAAAATAGGTAAGCACAACTCCCCTCTCCCCACCCAGCCGCTGTTCAGAGGATAACAACCTACAGCTCCTCCCAGCCATGGTCAGACTTTTAGCCTAACCAGTGCAGGCTGCTCCTTTCACACCAAGTCCCCAATTCTGGCATCTACACAGACAACACCATGGCAGCCGTTCCCAGCAAAACAGTGCTAACAACACATAACAGAACGTGGAGTCTGCCCCAACACAGCTCAGCGCAAGTGGGATTGTAAAACAGGCTGGTGTAACTGGGAAACATCTTGGAGAGTCCCCACAGCCCAGAGCTTCTGAATTGAGCAATGTTTTCTTAGGAAGCAGACCTTCACAAACGGCACTATTGCTTCTGCATGACTTACCTTGTGCGTCAGAGGGATTTGCCAGCTGAAGTAATTTAGAGACATTAAGTAGTTTATCATTGCACATTTAAACAGTTAAAGAACGCATATCAAGCAAGACAATATTTGGAAATCTAAAGCTACCCACAAAGCCAGTTTGCATCATTAAAATAAAGTCTATCAATTCACTACACATGAGAAACAAATTATGAAGTCCTCCCTCCACAAACAATAAGGCTTCGCAGGAGGGAAATTCCTGCTTTTCATGCTGCTCCCTCTATTCAAAGTCCAACTATTTCTAATGGAAATTTTGTTTGCTATGGAGATTATGATTCAGCCCTCTTTTTCAGTCACCAGCACATCACCATACTTACAACAAGCGCACAGATTCAGAGATGGGCGTGAAGATCTCTGTTTAGGGTTTGCACTCAATTATGCACATAGTTTTTAAAGGATCCCATGAGCTAAGAGGAAGTAAAAGCAACTTCTGAGCCAAGGCTCTGAAGTCTGAGCTACCAAATTACTCGATGAAGCATCACAACTCTGGGGTATCAGGAGACGAGCTACGGAATGAAACGCTGACAACACACACGATGCACCTGGAGCGGGAGATGCTGCTCCAGGTGAACTGCAGGGAAGGGCAGAGGAGCAGGCAGGGCCGTTACCTGCAGGACGAGCTGCTGCCAGGCGGTTGCCAGTGGCTGGCCATTGCCAATGTTGCAGATGCTCATTCTGTCTGCGGGCTGACCGGCACGCTCCAGCTGCAGGGACACATTGCGCCGCTCCTCCTCCAGCGCGCGGGTGAGCCGCTCGAAACGAGCCTCCTGCTCTTTAACAGACGCTAAAATGCTGGCAGCAGACCTGATATCATAGTCATCCATGACTGCTCTCAAACGCTCCTGCCTGTTAACTGACCAGGGCAAACGGACAGGGGGCAGGCAAAGGGTGGGGAGGGCACAGGTCAGAGGTTAAAAATAAAAATGCACATCGTTAGTCACCCCACTAAAATACGGTTCACTCTAAGAAGCAAACTGCAGTGGTCTTTGAAAAGCAGCCATCTTTCCATCCATTAACTTGACTTTAAATTAAGAGTAATTAATCTAAGACTTCCCTTTTCAAAAAATACAAAAAACATACGCTCACCTTCGAGAAAATTTGTATTTAATTCCTTTGATCTTTTTGCTAAAATTGCTCTGACAAGGGTTTTCATCCCTCTCGCAAAGCTAATTTCACTGTGCAAATAATGATGTACTTAAAAGAAATATATAAAAAAGGATATGGCTTTGGAGGGAATGAGGAACATTCTCTCTACAGACACCTGGAATTTCCGTCTTTAACAGCATAAGTGAGAAGATTAACATTTTTAAGGACAGGAACATCATGGTACAAGAAAACAGTCGTGTCCATTTTTCCCACCCCCCTGCCCAAACTTAACAGACAGTAGCTGAAAATACTTTTTATTTTTAAATTGTAGCAGCACACTAATATGGAAAACATTTTTAAATGCAGAGTGTGCAACTGCAGTTGAAATGTGCTGGATGATTTCAGCCGATGGAACGGCCCTTCATGCAGCTGCTCGCTAATAATGCAAATGAAAAAGCCAAAATCAAACATCTTCCATGGAAAACACACAAGGCTCCTTGTCTCTCAATGCAGGAAAAAGAACTCAGGAACCAGCTATATAGGATATAGCTTCTGCCTTGTGTCTTCTCTAGCAGGGTTATGAAGTACCCCATTTAAAACCCTCCCTCCAGCTGTATGGTGCATGCAGTAGAACTCCCCACTGATCCACAGATCTGGGATGTGAACATCATTTAAACCGTTTTCCTAAGAGTATGAAATCAGCAACACAATATAAGCATAAAGGATGGCTTCACCAGAACCCTTTCAATAAAGAAGTAACCAGTTTACTACTGGACTAAAGCACCTCTGAGATGAGCAGAGGCAGAATCGTCTCGAGTTCCTGTAATTCAAGAACTCTTCATATTCTGTGCTCAGAGTTAAGTCCTGAGAAATTGTCCCTTGATATGCTGCCAAAGATTCTTTGTTTTCCATCTATCAACAAGGATTTCCATGAGCACAGATAGTTCCAAGCCCTGGTTTCCTGACGCTTTGCAATTCATCGTTCAGTGCCTTCAGACAATGCGCACGCTCCTGACTGATGCATTTTCCATGAGCGTTACATTTATCAGATCCCTCTCCTGTGCAGATTCTTTGGTAGTGACTGATACCGTGGTCACGGACTGGGATGTTCCCAAAGGAGGAATATTAGTAGGTATTAAGCTGCATATTTTCACTGTGTTGGAAACTCCTAAGTAGGCCCGAGGTCTCCTTTCTTTTGTCATATATGGCCGAAATCATCCCATGGGCCCCAAAGATACTGGGGCAGAAGTAAGAGACCCCAGCCCCATGACATACACCTTGACTTCATGGGAAACAACCTGCCAGTAGCTCTGTGTTCATTGGTAGCTCTTACAGAGTTGCTGAAGGGATCGGGGTTAATACGAAATCATGTTGGGATCAGTGTAAGGATTACCATGTATTAATCTCATACTATTTACACATAACCATGACCTGAGCCTTTCGCTTTTGCAGACCAGGAGGCAGAAGTGACTTTTCTCATTTGTGCATTGATTTAAGTTCTATTTAGATTCTGAAAGAAAACCAAAAGCCTCCAAAGGGTTCTCCAGATGTCACAAATTAGTCAAATACAGACCAAGCTGTCAACTTCTGAGACCTTCCACTAGATTATTAAAAGTTGGTAAAGCCTTCAGAGACCACACTGTTTTCTGCAAAGGAGAATCACAACCATCTAAAAGGACAGCATGATTCCCAGGAAGACTCACCTGCTCCATCTCAGTGTGATTAGCGCTGGCACAGCTGCACATGAACACAGCCAGACTTTCTGGACCTCAGCTGCCTCGTGTGCAGCCAACTTGCACATTTCTGCTCTTGCACAGATGGAGGCAGCTCTGTTTTTTGTCCTTCCTCCCAGGAGTCCAGACATGGCTCCTTGGAGTGTGAAAGAACCGGGACTTCACAGACCCAGGCACTAACCCTATTTTGGGAAAAACATCCCTGGGGGGACATTTCTAACTCTGTGTTCTTAAAGACAGCTCCTGGGTTACTCACTGTCACCGCCCTCACAGAGGAGCAGAGGAACACACCGCTACAGATCCAGACGCACCTCCGACAAGGGGATGCTCCAGGCCCAAGAAAAGGGTCTGGGTGGGTCAGGGATGGACGAATGGAGACAGGCTCCTCAGAGGTGCTGCGGAGTAGGAGCCCAGGTTTCCTCAGTCACACCCTGCAGGGGCCCATCTTCCAGGGAATTCGCTGTCTGCAGCTAAAACTGCTTTTTCTCACATGCAACCATGTGAGAAACAACACAGAAGTCACCTTTTGGGGGTCCCAGAGGCTGGATGTTTCTCTGGACTGATTTCAAAAAGTGAATCCAGTGGGGATAACAAGATGTAACCTACAGTAGCTAAATTTAAAACAAGCAGGTTCCCTTTAAAATATATAATACAAGCATCTCTTCTAAGGAAAAGCATTACCAGTAGTGCATGAAAAAATCTAGAAGCCCCTCTTCTGAAGCAGTTACAGTTTTAATAATAAAAATCACAGCTGATGACTGAGCTGATATATCAACTTTCAAGTCACATTCTGAGAATGTGACAAAGATTCCATTCAGAAAATCCTTAATGAGATAAAAGACCTTGATGCCACACAACAGAACGTAGAAAATTTGGCTTCTATAAATGGTACAAATCTCTAGGGAGATCTCCATGCAGAAAATATAGTGTTAACCTCCTTGCAACCATAAATATTGTGCTTCTCTCCTCTGTGCAAAGAAAGACACAGGCAGAAAATAAACTGTATGAATTTTCAGATGTACAATTAGTGACCATAAAAATCCTAATTGCTATGCAGAAACAGCAGCAGGACCAATAAATGCCTTTTAAGAACTCTTGGACAAAGAAAGACTTCTGCATTTCAAATGTTTTATTAGCAGATAAATACTTGCTTGCTGTTGATTGCACTCCTAATTATTTACCCAGGGTTTCAACAATTTACATTATCAGCAGTCTAGACCAGAGGAGAAAAATACAAGTACTGACTCATGAGTCAGTTACTGGGGCTGCCACTTGCAATTTGCTACCATTTGTAGATAAATTACAGTGCATTGAAAAGGGTATCAATAAAAGAAAATATCAGACCTACAGCAGCCAGGTAAAAATTATTCCTTAGGTTGCATTTCTAAACACAGGAAAGAGTTGCCTTCAGAGTGTCAAAGGCTATGCTGACAGCAGCAAATCTCTCCTGCCTACGTGCCTCGAAATACATTAGTGTTGCACTGGAGTTGGAGCAAAGGACGAGGATCTGATTTTTCTGACAGCTCCTATGAAAAACTGATGGACTGAAAGGCCTCTTCTAAGCCAACACAGCTTGAGTGCTCAGAAAGGATGAAAATCCCCCCAGTGCGAGGGCCAGAACGGGAGTCCCCCAGTTCATGCCCAGTCTGGGGCTCCTGGAAGCACTGCCGTGCCTGTGGTCACTTGGTACTCCCCCAAAAAGCGAGTCAGCTCTGCACACTAATTTTGCTAATGTAGTCAAGAGCTTGTCAAGAGCCCTTCAGATGAAGAGGGGTCAAGTTCTGTGAGATTTGAGTACCTAAATCCTAACAGCCCTGGAGAACCTCAAATGCCTTGCACTTTTCAAAGGACTCTGCCCTCCTGAAGCACTCAGGGACTTGAGTGAGCCGAGTTTGGAGAGAGCAGTGTCCACCAGGCAGCTACAGAACACCACAGAGGCGGCTCTGAGCACGGGGGAAGTGCTCTCAGGGCACACAGGAGATTCTTTGGGTCCACCATTCTGAATGCTGAGCACGGCTGTCCCACAGCCCAGCCCAGCTCAAGTCTACCTGGCCCTGCTGGGAAGAGGGGCACTACAGGGAGCAACAAGAACCTTGTACAGCTCATGCAGCTCAGCAGTTGCAGGAGCAAGCACGAAGGCCTGTGAGCATGCACGGAAACAGCAGCTACGTGCTGCTGCAGGAGAAAACCATCAGGATAAAAGCACAGATGGGGCTTGAGAGTACGTATGGAACTGAGGCATAACGTGCTGATGACATTTCCAGCCTTGAGTGCCACAGGAGATGAGCAGCATAACGTGACTGTTCCCCCATGCAACACCAGAAAGCATGCAGAGAAAACTGAGCCATACACACCTAGAGAGGTACCCGGGCCTGAGGGTTAGAGCTGCTGTGACATCACCCACTAAGCCTAGAACGGGACAGATAAAGCAGGAGAGCAGCCTGAAGCAGAACCAGCTACAAGAGAGAGGAAAGAGAAGACAGAGTTAGTTAATAAGGTACTATATTACAGCCTCTTCTGTACTGTCATTTCACAAATTCTTCTCACTATGTTATAGAAATTATTTATTACACTGTTTTTCTCCTAACTTGGAGGAAAGAGAAACAATATTCAGAGAAGCCATTCCTGAGACTCCTAAGGAAAAAAAAACCCACCCTAATTAATCTGATTTGTGATCAATACTTGCCTGTTTCTGTGAGATTTACTGTTGATGTCCTAAATCAGGAAAAGCTCTAGACTGGAATGAGGATGATTGAATGCTGCAAACTGGATACTGGAGCCAGACAATTTAAAACACAGCAACCTCACATGATGCTCTCAGAAATGAGAACTGTTATTTAGGCAGGCAACTGAAACCCCATGTCAGAAGTACAAGCTCCAAACGGCTCAAGATCATTGTTAGAAAGGGGACATTAATTTCTAAAAGATGCCCACTGCACAACAGCTTACAGCCACTTTCTTTGTTCTACCTGTCTGTAAATCTGATCCTACACAAAACCAAAGGGAAAGAAGCTTTTGGGATATCAGGTTGTCTGTGTAGCTCTGTAAACCTCTGATCTATTTTGTCTTAAAACATTTAGCATCAAAACTTCTCTGGGCCAGTGACAGTCAATTTAGTCCCTGTTTTTCTGGAGAACATACAGCACAGAATCCCTCTGGCAAAGGCATGGATCTGTGAGGCAGCACAACCAGTCTTCAGCTACTACCACATCAAAAATGCTGCACCCACATGGCACAGAATGCAGAGCCAGGACAAACTCACGCTGCTGGTTCAAATGTTTCAGAACATTTTCAGAGAGGAATGTTGGCCCAGCAGGTTTTATGCTTGACCAGGTAGTGTCTGCCTTCCTGAAGCCAGCATAAACACCATTTCTTGTGTTTCAGCCAAATTACCAGAAATACGATCCTTTTTTTGCATGGATCCAACCTCAAAGGGCATGGGACCATTGTGCCAGAAAACTCATTTTGTCTTAAACTAAACCACAGTAAATTCTATGCTCAAAACTTAGTAGATATAACAAAACTGTGCAAAGATATGCCCAAAGATGAAAGTCAGGAGGCAGGATGAGAAAAAAGCTAATTCTCAAGCAAATGGCCAGAGGGAATAAATTAGGTATAATTCAGTTTCTGCAGACAAAAGAGTACACCTTTGAAAAAAAGAATTTATATATATATATATATATATGAAGAACACATTCCAGATAAACTGCTTCTCAGACCTTACGCTGAAATCTAGCTTGAGCCTGGGTCCTCCTGCTGCTCTGGCTGACTGAGTTCCAGTTTGGCCCTTACGTGACAACCTCCACCAATGAACAGCAATGAGGAATTCACAAAGAAACCTATTCCAATGCAGTTCTCTCGTAGGCACAGACAGACACACTGTGTTGGTGTCAAAAGGAACAACAAGAAAGCTGCTCAGGTGGTTTTGTTCCTTTGGGCAGAGGCAGTCTGTGAAACAAGGTTTAAACTCGGGAATGAACAAGAGCAGAGGAAAAGGTAACGGGTCCTTGAGAAGGAACTTTGGATCTTAGGGACACAGCAATGAACACTGCAGCTCACCAGCTCTCTTACTGCAGAAAAAAAAAGGTCAATGTGCAATATTTGTGAGGTTTTACATTAGTCAGGAACTTCATCTGAGCATCCAGCAGGAATCATTTTGCAGAAATAAATAAATTCTGCAAATAAATTTGCAGAATATCAGACTATGATCTGGGTTTGGCAACATCAACAAAAGAATCCAGACACATCTTTGTACACACAACACAGTTCCAACACTTCACTCACTGCAGAACTGGCTCTGCTCAGCAGCACCACAGCATCTCTAATCTGATCATAATGGTTCCCAGTCAATTTAAAAATTAATGCTTTAATTAACCTCTTAGTTAAAAGCACTGAAATCATATCATAGCACCTCAGAAAAGACACAGTTCTCAGGAAAAATGATACGGAATTTCCCTTTATCTAATAAGATCTCTCTATTAATCAGTGCACATTTAAATGACACCAGTTATCTTTCTACAGCTTCCTTTCAGTAGAGATTCCTCACTTCTGCAGTTTGATACTAGGAGTTTTTCAGGTTTCCCTCCGAAGTTTCATGCACTGTTTTCAGGCTTGGTGATACAGTGTCCGCTCAGCTTTAATGATACTGTAGCTGTGTTCCCCTAATAAGGTACATTTCAATTTCTATACTATGTTCCCAAATGGGAAGGAAAATAAATTAGAGCAATATAGAACACTTTTCTCACAACTGCATACATATAATAGCATAAATAATTCAGTTTAATGCTCTAAAGTTCAAATTGAAATATTTTTACAGGGGCAATTTTTAAAGTAAATCTTTTAGCCTATGATTACTTTTACCCAACAGAAAAAAATCAATTTCTTCTTGAAATTTGTCATTTATAGACCAGAACAGTGTAGCAGCACCTCTGTAAATCCTGGTCTCTGGCTGCAAAGGACTTGTCTATACAGAGGAAGCTGAACTTCTCCATCACAGAGCGCTCATTATGCCACACTTCCTTCAGAGATCAGTGTTTGTGTTAATTAAGCATAAACCAGCACAGTGAAATGGCATCACGTTATTTCACACCTACTAAGTGTCCACACTAGGGTTTAATGGGTATGTGATAGTCTATAAATTCACACTGGGCACTGTAAATTTTCTGTGTAAACAAACAATCCTCATGGATTTCCAAGTGAGTGTCCAGGTGGAACAGTTTTTGCAAAGGCCTGGTAAAAACGAGAACACTCAAGGCAGAGATGGCCGAGTTCTGCCTTCAGGAGGTGGCTGCTGGGTTTGAACGTACCCGCTGCAATCCCTTGCTACTGTTCTACCTCAGGGTGTTAATTCTGCCATCTTAGCCATGGCCATGAAAATATTAGCAGCATTAATACTTCATTTCTGCATACAGAGAATCAGCTTTGCATGGTTTCTACTTATGTACTGTAGTTGGGCAGCATTTAGAAGACAGCACTTTGATCCCCAGATCAAGAACCAAGTTTGAAATAACGAGCTGAGCTGAATGCTGTGCACCAACCTCATGGAAACAATTCTGAGTATTTTGATGATTTCAGCAATTCCATTTGCTTAATACTGTACCCTATAATGATCAGGCCTATATTTACACATCCTCAAAATTTTACATTTTTCTTTATATTTTCTGGTTTTCTACAGAAATAAAATGCAACTTGAAAATTAAAGGCAGAATGAACGAGATCATACTTTGCAATCTCTCTTGGAATAGAAATTGTAAACTTGCTCCTTCTCAAACCTCTGACACCTTTTCTTCTGCGCTGGAACTTGCCCAACATGATTGCTACCAGCTTGATTAGTTCATAGGCCGATCACTGTAACACCCCAGAACACGTGTCCTTGCATACTAAAGCTGCTGCACGCCATTGATTTTTCAAAGGTCTCCTCCACTGAAATCAATAAGGAGTTCTGCTTGAAAATGGATTGCACTTTGTGTTCCCTTCCTGATTCATGGATATTCAGGCTTCCAAGTGTTCTGAGAGCCGCTTCTAGCAGGAGCTCTGTGTATGAGCTTCACCTGCATCAGCAGACACCTCAGCCCCGTCCTTCCGCGGTGAGCGGCAGTGGCCACACCCGTGCACGTCTGCACCGAGCACAGAATTCCACTGGAACCTTCTTACTCCAGTGGTGCCTCCCCAGCAGCACGGAACCCCCCTCTGTCTACGGGACTGGTGATAAGAGCAGGCCTTCAGTGACGCGCCGAGGCCGCGCTGTCGGCGCAGGGCGGTGGGGATGGACCGCGCCCGAGCTCGTCCCCAGCAGAAAGGCCTCCTTTCTGTAGAGCCTGCCTTGCAAGCAGAGCCACCCAAAATCAATACCTCTGTTCTTAGAACAAGGGTATTTCAGCGAGAAAGCAAAAAGATAAAGATCAAAAGCAGCACAGTTCTTAACTCCACTCCCTCATTCTTTCCCACATATTTTAAAGCCTGGCTTCATAAATATACAATCCAATTTGGCCCCAAATAAGCCAAACACGAACTGTTATAACCTCATGCAATTACTTCCACAGGCTACTTAAAAGATTTCATTAAACAATATACAAGATTCCTCATTTTTCTGGGTTCCTGGATGTTTGGAGTTTTGGTAAAAGGGCTTCCATTTCAAGAGAAAGGCTACTGATAGGAATGTGTCTGCAGGTGGCTGTATGTGGGGCACTACAGCTGAGAGCAGCCTTGTACTTACGAGCACTAAATTTCCAGTTCACAAAACGCAGGAACAAGAGGCAGTGGGCAATTTCCACAGCCAGACCAGCGTCTTATGGGCAAAACAGAGCAACTGAAATATTACAGGAAGGCTGGGAAATCCTGCAGATGCTCACACCTCTTTCATAGAGGATACTATTGTGCTGCCATCAGACAGATAAATAACAAAATGGCCAGTGCCAAAGCTGAGGTCAGCCCTGCAGCCAGGCAGCCTGATGCCCATTCCAAATGCCCCTGTGAGGCATCAGCACACAACATATTTAGGCACCACATTTAGGCAGCTGTATAAACTAAGAAGCATTCGGCAGAAAATTGTCCTTTCACTACACATTTTGAGAGGAGAGGGGAAAAAAAAAAAATCCAACTGTGACCCGACACAACAGTGAGTGTTTATGCTCAGCAACAGATGTGTCAAGTGACTTATCCCGACCATGAGGAGTTAATTGATGCTATAAATAGCACTCCGCACACACACACATCCACTTAATTCTAGTATCCAAAGCACACAGTCGAGTTTTGCTTATCATTAAAACTATTTTCCTCTAAAGAAGGGGGCTTGGGTGTTTTACATGTAGATTAACACAGAGAGATAATTTGATTTCAGGCTATTGAGAGATTTCCTTCCTTTTATGTTTCAGAACAGGGCTGCATGCAGCTAAATGAGATCCATAGATTACAGTAGAAGAAAGGCTAATAAAACTGCACAGCTACATTCCTGGGTAATAACAAATGCTTTTTAATTCTAGGGCTCCAATCTTGGGGTTTATGGGGGCACTTCCAATTACTACTTTTAAGATTAATGCAAATAAATGCATCAAGAGAAAATAGATCCTTTAACTCATTTGAATCAAATACTTACTATCTCCCATAGCATTTTAAACAAATAAACTGGCACTGCTAGGAAAAAACATTTCAGTTCTGAAGTCTTCAGAGCAAGCATCCCTGTGGTTTCTGATCTGCTTTCAGGAGAAAAAACCCAACACCGTAACAAAAACCCCTCAGCTGTTTTCCAGACCATGTGTCTTGTTTACCTCTCACAGCCATATCTAGTGGGTTGTGTGGCTGCTCCACTGCTCCACCAGGGAGCTGAAAACATCAGTATAAACAGGAAAGAACATAATGTCAATATTCATGTTTCATTCTTGAAGCTACTAAATCAAATTAATTTTATTAGCTGCTTACCAACATATCCTACTGCATTACTCTCCCGTATTTCCACCTCTCTCATTAAAACCAACCCTGTTTCGACCTTATGCTGCTTTAAACCGTGAACAGTATCAATGAAGAGGAGATTAAAGCAATACAGAGAGAGGGAAGAAACAGGCTGAGGCCAACTGTAATTCTCCTCAGTAACATCTATCTCATTCCAAATCCAGTATTTTTTTTCACCAAGCTATATTTGGAGGCCTGAGGCACTAAGTAAACGTCCTGTGTGAGACCGAAACTATCGATATGCTTTCAGCAATGCCACATGCAGAGCAGACCCTTCCCTGTTTCAGCATCTGCAAATTTAAAATGCAGTCCAAGTTCACCTTACCCTTGTAAGTTTAGGATGCAATCCAAGTTTGTGCTGATTAACACCACAGCTTTTTAGTATGACAAGGCAAACATGCATTTGAGAACTAATAAATAATTTCTGAGCAAAATAAAAGTGTTTAGCTCATGTGATGTCTTGAATAATCATTCCTTTCATGCATAAACATATAAAGGCAGAAAAACCAGATACATTTTAATGACAGTCTTGGAGAAAGTCATCGTTCCATACGGTGCATTTTGGCACGCCACAGCTCTCAAGAGAAGTCCCTGTTACACACTGCAAAGCCACCCTGCTCCAGTGAGGTGGTGCCTGGCTGAGGGGCAGAATATCAGTGTCACAAGAACTGCAGTTCACCTGCCCTGTTTCCAGGTGCCAGACGTCGCTGAATCTTCAAGGCAGAAATCCTCACCCCTGGGAAGCATTTTCTACTCTATTAGTCAAGAATCTTGGCTTCTGTGGGGTTAAACTGACAGTCTGAGGAGCCCTCAGAGACTAATATTGAGGCCATGCCTGGTTCATATCACCGGGTAACTCAAGATGCCATAGTAACCCCATTGATTAGTCCAGGCTCAGGCATTCTTTACTCTTTTAGGTCTTCCTTTGCATGGGCCAGAAAGGCAGTGCTGTGCTTACACTGCCAAGTGCTACAGTCACACATCGACCAAACCTTATTTTTATTACATCACTGCAAGTGGCAATTTTCACAACTCAGATTCATGTCTCTATTATAAGAGCATTTTATCATTGGTTTGTGGTTCTATCAAAATTTAAATGTTTGGCTGAAGTTTTCCCTGGTAGGTCTTTCCTTCAAGGCTGAATTTCTCTTTTAGAAAAACTTCAGTGAGAATAATTGGGCTGTTTCTTGTATCAGTTGGGGAAATTTTTGTGCAAGTTTCTCCTATCAGAGGCTCTGCAGGCACAGTCAAAGCCCTTATTGTCAGGCAGCAGCCCCAGGGCTGCCAGCAGAGCACAGGGATACAGGGCCTGCCTTCAGCTCTGGACGAGCTGAGACTCTGGCAGGGCTCACCATCACCTTGAACAGGCAACAAGCAACAAACCCCCTGGGATTCCCCTTCCCCTATCCCTCTTTTCTCTCATGGAAAACCTGTCCTGAACGTGACCTTCTCACGAGCCTCCCTTTTGACCAGACAGCTCTTGGATTTCAACATCTTCTGTGCTGAGCTCCACCCTGATCTGCAAATCAGCAGGAATTGGCCAAGTACTGGATTTAGGGGTCACTACCAGTCGTCTTTTGGACAGATTGTTTTCTTCCAGAGAGCTATAGTTAGACTCTGACCTCACCCCTTCCAAGCCTATCCTGCATTTGTATCTTTAACTACATCTTAATGGTTTCTTAATTGCCCATCAAGAATATTTCTTATTTCCAGGAACATGCATCACTAATGCTTAATATTACATTTATTTGGAAGCAGAAATATTTCTTCCAGATCACTGATGATCTGCTCCAAGAACCAACTTTCTATTCAAACATTCCTTTTTAATAACTGTGTTACTAATAACTGTGCTAAGTTTGAAAAACAATGAATTTTGCCTTAACTGTCTAACCACTTCAAACGTTTAAAGCTGTATTATATCAAAATTAAAATCTCACACTGTATAAACAGGAATGTATTCCAGCTATAATCAACACTTAACTCATTTCATTAAGACTAGTGAGAGAGGTAAGTACCAAATAACTCAGACAGTAAATACAATATAAACTCTATTGAGAATCTTTCCTACAAACAGCTTTGGAAGTTTAAATGGGCTATTTACTTCCAATAAAACTTTTTGGTTTAACATATATAAAAGGAACAATGTTTAATCTAAAAACAATCAAAATGGAAAGAACTTTATGAAGATCAGTTACATGATACTTGTTTTTCAGAGGATTGTTTTCGAGGAATGCTTGGCTAAAACCATAATCCACCTACACTGAGAAAAATAAAGCAGTACACAGAAGGAAGCAATATTTCAGGAGAATAAACAACAGAGTACTTTTATATTTAAACCTATTATTCCCCATCAAGTCCCCAGATTTAAAACAGACACACTGAGGTGAATTTGAAGCAGCTAAAAATGGTTATGGTCATTCTCTAAGCAACCAGAGGACTGGCCTTTTGATCTAGGAAAGGCTGAGGCATAGTTGGCAGGGAGGGAATGGAGAGAGGAAGACACACCTTAGGAGTCTAACCCCTACTGCAGAACTGGGTGGGATGCCAGGCACAGCCACAGCCTTTCACTCAGCTTGTTCAGGGACAAGAAAAGTCTTTGGAAAACACGAGTATGAGTGGAGAACGGGACAGGACATGAATGCTTGGAGTCCACCTGCTGAAAATGTGGCCATGGAAAGAAGGCAAATAACCAGAGCCAGCCCTGCTCTGTCACGGGTAGAATGAAGTTAAAGGAGGATTCCCATGATCAGAGGAGAAGGGAGACATGGATCAGAGATGGCTCAAAGTCACAAAAGACAACTGTCATCCTGTTTCCCTCAGCTCTCCCATGCATTTTACCTTTGCCAGAGCTTCAACACAGCCAATGATCACAGGGGCTCCTGTCCCACATCCTACCACAGCTATTCCCTTCTTTCTGCTCCTCAACCACTCTAGCACTATTTTAAACACATTTTAGTAGGCCTTCAATAGCATGCAAACTAAGGAATTTCTGAGATGTGTAAAGACAATTTAACAAAAGGATCATGATTTAAGAACATACACGATGACAAAGCAGCAAGATATTCAAGAGACTTGAACTCAGCTGCAGAAACACACAGTACCTTTTATAGTGTGCCTTTCTTGCAGTGGCTTTAAGATGGAAATTCTCCCCTGGTTTGATGATAACTCTGTCAGAGAAAGAAAAAAACATAAAGACATTTTTATTCCATCTAGGGGAAGTAGGAAGAGCAGATTATTTTTAAATAACTGATATCATTTACATGATATAGTAGAAATCTATTAGTTGTATCTCTCCTTTGGTTCCCCTTCCCTTCCTGAGTCATGCTGGCTTACCAAACAGTATTACCTCTGACATCTATTCCACCATTACCTGAAATCCCAGGAAAATCCACAGACCTGGAATATGGAAAGCAAACTTCATAGAAGGAGCTTGTGTGACTAACTGGCTGTTCCAATCCTCTTGATTTCTGTCCCCGTGCCATATGTCCCATATGTGCATATATCACACGTTCCTAAACTTAGCTTTCAATCCAATATAAATTTAATTCCCCATTAACTCACAGATTTAAAATCCAAACCTGTTTCCCTCCTAAGCATACACCACAGCATTTTCAGTCATCCAGGTCTAAATGCCATCTAGTGGCTCCAAAAATGTCAACTGTGGCTCCACAAAAACACCTCATCCAGTTTGACATTCTCCCTTCTAGCAGCAGGAAATAAGAAATTAGGCCAGGAAGACATTCACCTTGAATTCACCAGGAGGAACTCATCGCTTTTCAACATCTCACTGTTTTTGAGCTTCGTGCAGAATCCCCACTGCAGCATTTCTTTGCTTAGCCACTTCTCCTATGGTTGCAAGCAGGATCCTTTGTCTTGGATTCCCAGTCTCCTGCTCTCTTCCCGAGACCAAGAACATTCAAGTAGCTGATTGCTGCAGATCATCCTGGCTTCCACTCAGGGGAAAGGTTCCCCATGAAGCAGATGTGCCACTACCCTTCCTCTGGCAGCCTGACACAGGGCTCCATCATCAGAGCCTGCTCACTGCTCCTCCTCCGCCTGGAAAGTGCACTAAGGCCAAAACTTCAACCCTGCAGACTCACTGTAACCAAACAGGTGCTAAAACAAAATTGTTGTACATCTCTGATGGAAGATGAGTTTCTTTGAAGCCTAATTTCTTTGAGTTTTTGTCTCATAACAAGAATACCACTATCTCCTCTCTAAGTAAGTTAATTTTATGCATGTTATTAAAATATTCCCCATTTTTAAGCCAGAAATAATGATTTATGTTTAGCATCACTTGGAGCAGACAAAAACGACTGGAAAGAATACTTCCCTCGATTTTTCTTTCCTCCTTTTCCACCTATATTTTTGTTGTTGTTGATTCAGAGTCAGGCAGACAGGCTGCCTAAGGCTTGGGGTAAGACCCAGTCCCAGTAGAGCAATTCAATAGCCCACAGCTGTACATGAATCTTTTTTTATCATATAACCAGGGAGAAATGGCACTTGCCCACTTGACGAGACCTCAGAACTGAGCGCTGCTTTGTATCAGCTGACGCCAGCTCAGAGATTCAGCCCCAACTCCTGAAGCCTGGGACCTGCTGAGGGCTCATGGCTATACTGCCAATCCCCTTCCCCCCCACGGCTGCTGCCCATTTGATAACCCCTAACACAGGGGAGAGGGGGAAACCCACCAGCTTGGACCCCGTTACATTTAACAGAACACCGGTGCTTCATTCCAAAAATGCTGCTTCATTCCAGTGATACACTTTTATTGCTGATTTTAATCAAGTATCTTACAGCTCTCAGATGAGAAAGGTGGAAAAAAACCTGTAATGCCTTTTCAGATTGCTTATTATCTCTCACTTGTAACTAATTATCCCAGTCACACTGTTAAAGACTGAGTGGTTTTATGTTCACTCGCCAAGAAATGAGAGAAAAAAAAGAAATTAGACAATTAGTCTCTAGTTATAATAACTAATTAAGATAAATATTTTCAGAATAAGGAATTTAACAGAACATCAAGGCACTGACACCACAAAAATGTCTGGGAAAGTAAAGCATCTCAGCAAAACCACTTCTTGCCAGTCAGTGAGTTCCACAATTGCATCCCGACCACACTTCATTCTTGTTCTACTCCAGTAAACATAATTAGTTATTAAAACTTCTTTCTAACATGGTGAGGATGTGAGCAGCTTATTGGACTATAGGAAAGCTTCAGGACAAAAGCTGATGCTGCCCCCTCACAAGTGTGTGCTGCCCACAGAGCAGTGTTTTTCCACCAACAGTGTGATGGGAAGCACTGTCACAACCAGTTCTACCACCCCTGTGTCCTTGTGTCTTATTCTGCATCATCAGCTAAGCCTGGACTGTGCTGGTAATCCAGTCCTCACACCTTTTTGGTCCCTTACCCAGAAAGCTTCTGAGCTGGCACCCAAGTTCTTGCACAGGCTGTCTGGGCAGTGTGAGGAGCAGCCTTCAGACAGGTACAGCACGGGCACTGCACCTGCTGGCCCTTGGCTCCCACGGGGCCGGCCTCGTTAGCACTGACAAGGAGCCAGCCTTCCAAAATCAGACTGCAACACACTCTGGGGCAGGGAGCGATCCTTCGCCTCTGCACAGAAATTGGGGCAATTAGCACTGCCAAGTGCGAGGCAAGTACTGTAGCTCACAATAAACGAGACAATAAAATGGTGTGGACACACTGGCAGACTACTTTCCGATTCAGCTGCAATACCACTATAAGCACACACTGCAAAATCTTGCCAAGGGCATGAATGGAAAGCCTTTATCTTTGGTTCTTTCTGTCACTCAAATGACCTTCTGTCTGGCGTTTCTGGCAGTAAAATAACTAATAAAGAACTTGGATGACGTAATTTATTTGGTAACAGAAAAATTACCTGCACATTCACGGCTACAGCCCTCACTGCACACTTACAACCCAAAATCAGCCCCAAGGCTTTCTTCATGTTTCTCTCACAGCAGCACATCACAGCACAACTTCAGGTACCAGCAGCTACACCAGTGGAAAAGAGTCCAGTGCAAAAGAGCTCACTTGCTCCCAAATTAATTTGTCTGTCCCTGTTTTGTTGTTATTGATTGTAAGAAGCTGATACCCTCCAACTGTACATTTTCCTTGGCAGGAACTTTGCACAGATAAATCAGCAGGAGTTTAGGCAGACCTGAACAGCATTCTCTGGGCTGTATTTGGCATCTGATGTGATTTACTTTTCTTAACCAGAAGACAAGGAGGTGAGGAGAAAGAATTTTTTCCCTAAGCATCTTGTTCCTCCACCTTATATCTTCATTTGCTAAACTGCAATTTTACTTCACAGAGAAATGTAGGGTATTCTGACTGACAACACAGTTCTGCTTTTATGTAAGGTATCAGATGGCAAACATTACACAACCCAGTGTGTGGGTATATACCCTGTCACAACTTGCATCAAAACATATGAAACAGTCATGGGAAGTGAGGTCTCTTCACTTAAAGATGTGATACAAACACAGCTACCCCACAACACACTGAACAGCAGCCATGCTGTACACTCATTATAAGGCTTTCCATCAAAAGAGGCAGACTACAAGCTGTTTGATATTCTAATATTTACACTCAATTATCTCTAGAAATTTATTGAAAACAGTATTATTTTTGTGTTACTTAGGAGCTCTGAGTTCCCTTATAAACTCCTACTCATGCTTAATTATAGTGCAAATCAGCATGTTAACACCAAGCGAGCAACCATTAACCAAAGCCGCTGATACAATTGCAGACAAAGTTCGGACAGAAGTAGTGGCACAACGCCCAGAAAGTTGCAAACCCCCTCTGAACAGCTCAGTCATCGAGCAGAGATACACGGGCCCTTCAAAACAGATGCACTGGGTAATAGCAGTTCCTGCCAATAAATTTTATATAAATATTACAAACGCAGTAAAGAGCCCATGCATCAGTACACAGACATGTCGCAGCTGAGAACTGCGGCTTTTTAAAATGTCAGGACTGAAAATGTACAACGGCCTATAAAATGTCGCTCAAGTCATTCCGTGCTAAGAGTGAACTAAATCAGTCATTAAGGAAACGACGCCGAACTAACTCTGGCAAACTGGATGCACCTATTGCCTGTGCTGCCCCAGCGTGTGGATGAAGACATGGCACAGTAAGAGAAAACGTAGGAGCTGCAGAAGCCAATGTACAGTGATTCACTTCGTCGTGCAAAATTAAAGCTAATCCTCTCTGTGGAAGGAAATGTCACAGACTTCTGTGTCTCCAGTAAATTAATATTTATAAGAAGTCCCAACAGTTTAATGTTTTTAATACAGGACTGAGATTTTCTCCTAAACATCAAACAGAGAAGCTGCATTAAAACAGCAGTTTCTTGATTGCCACAAACCTAAATGACAGTATTTCCAAGCTTTGTTTTCCATCGTGTCATACCAATTAGCAACTGTACACAACTGGGACACGTGCAGGATCCACCAAGTAGCCATGAATTATACATTCCTACCTCTTTAAAGTTAACGTGTGATAATCTTCTTATCAAGAGCCTGCCGACAGCTGCTAGTACTATTCTCCTAATATTTCTCATTATAAACAGACATCTAGGAATGGAAAAACAAGGTATACATAGTCTGGTATCACACAGGTGCACATCTATATGTAATAAGGGAGACCTTACCAACAACATTGTTTTAAGAATTTACGTAGCAATAAAACTGTAGCTGAACACCTTTTATAAAAAAAAAAATGCAATTTAAAATTTTATAGCCTAATACATGTAAGAATTCATCACACCCACCCAATTAAATTAAAATGCAACACCTGATCACCTTTTATGAAAGTTTTGAATGGAATTTTGTTTTATTTCATATTAATATGGAGTTGCATTTAATTTAGAAGACAGATTATCTGATTTTGTGTTCTAGTATGCTAAGGTTATCCCAGTCGAACATGACCGTGTTCATGGGGTAATGAAAGTCACCTTTTAGGTATTACAGAAAGAGGATACATTCATTCATTTAAATGGGAGGCAAAGGTGATGTTCCAAACTTTTATAACAAAATTTATCTTGAAAAAAGAAGAAAAAAATTGATCCTGGGTTTAGTGATAGTACCTTAGTGCCAGTAAAGCTCACAACTGTGGGAAACTGGCTGCAGCTGGTTTTACTCTCCAGGGGAGAAATTCCTCTCCCAAAGCAAGCCAGACCCAGTTCTGTTATCACTGCCAGGACTGTTTTGTCTGGATAGAAATTGCACATTTTTAGGCCTGTAACTGACTGTAAATAAAATTCCAAATTAATCACCCACCTGAATCACCCATCATGTACAAATTCCCTGTGGGTAACAACTCCCAGACCAGCATCTCCTGCCCTGGCAATTACACTGGCAAGGGCTCAACTCGGAACAAAAGCAGCTACGAGAGATTTTGTCAAGCTGGGAAATTCCTCACCGAAAATATGCACTTGAAAAATGTCCAGTTCTTTCTGTGCCCAAAGGGAAGTAGAAAATCAGCCTGAACAAAAGCTCACTAACAATATTTCGTGAATAAAATTATAGGGTTGCCTGGCTTGAGAACTGTTTTTCCCCCCCTAAATCAGCATTCACAGTCTTAGCAGTCTGTGCTGACAGCCGGAAGCCCCTCAGCAGTCAGCAGTACACCAGCACCCAACCCTGGCACTACACCTTCTACTACAGACAGATGTGTTGCCATTACACACTAGCAAAGTTAAAAGAAAGGAACATAAAATGCAGGTAAGACTGGAGAAGTCACAGGAAATGACAACTTCCTGAAGATCAAGAGCTGTGAGTGAGAAGCCAATCTCCTGAATCCCAAAACTAACCCTTAACACCCAAGTGATACTTTCCTCTCATCCTTAGGAGAGACACCACTGAACGAGGCCTCAGCCACATCTCTTCCTGTTCTTCACTTGAACATAATTATTTTATTCAGTTTTTTTTTAAACGAGAACACAGACAACTATGGAAAGGCCTGTAGCACACCTGCAGAATCCATAACATCTCCTGGGTAGTAGGAGGCGCACACATCTTCCAGGAAACTGGTCAAGTGGATGCATGTGAATGCAGGTAAACCTAATGAACATTCCCAAACTAACAACCTACATACAAATAGCTAGAAAACCAAAAGGTACAAGCAGTTAGATTATTTCAGATGTGCTGGCATTCTTTAAGTTTTATGTTCCAAAGAAGCACTGATTTGACTAATGAAGTTCTGGCAGTAGAAACTGCAAGGATGTGCAATCTGTACCTGAGTGACAGTGAGAGAGCACAGCACATCCGTTTGACTTACACAACAATTACATATATTCTATTTAATTGTGTAACAATGTTTCCATTTGTCTTTGTTGAACAATCATTTCCTAAATTGTGTTTATTAATGATGACCTGAAGGGAGAAGTTCACATGAAGAGGAAAAGTAAGATCTCTACTCAGTCATGCACATGGAACAGTGTGACATTAGAACAGATTAAGATCACTGATATAAACTGCTTCAATAAAGCAAAGGGAAAATTAAACGTGAAGTATTGTAGCAATCTAAACCAAAAAACAACTGCCAGAGACAGATATAAATAGCATCCAAACTCGTGGCTCTATGAATGTAAAAGAGATGGCTGGGAAGAATATCTAAGGATAGAAGAAATCAATCATTTGCAGTTGATAGAGATGAGAGCTTAGTAACCTTTCCTGGCAAACTGGGAATTCACACACAAAGCTGGGATAGCTTAATGAAGAAGGAAATGCAAAGAATATTTCTATTCCAAGTCCCAGAACACTCACAAGCTGCATGCTTCATTTTCACACACTCGGGCTACTGGGCAGTCACACTGCTCAGGCTATTTAAAGACACACCAGCTTATTCAAATACTTGGCTACAGTTTTCTCAATTCCCAGGACAAACAAAAGCAGCTAATATGTGCACTCTTAGCTTCCAGAAGTATGTGTTCCCACATGTGCATAAAGGCTGTGTAAGTACCAATAATCTTATGTTAAC
Organism: Oxyruncus cristatus; assembly: GCA_013399855.1. Lineage (NCBI taxonomy): Eukaryota > Metazoa > Chordata > Aves > Passeriformes > Cotingidae > Oxyruncus > Oxyruncus cristatus. The sequence continues at coordinate 852,822 of VXAY01004354.1, forward strand.
TGAAGCATGAGAAAAATATGTATTTATTAACAGAGCTTGTTTCCCAGTGCTCTCAGTATGTTAAGTTTAAGGATCGTAGAATCATAATGGTTTCTTGGGTTTAGTCTGGCCTTTAAACAGTAAAAGAGTTCAGCCTCTTATTTTAAAAGGATTAAAACACGAAAGCAGCAGGAATTTGGTTATCCAGCCACTACTGAAGCAAAATTTACTTTGCTGCACTGTTTTCTTTTTTTATGGTAACTGCTCTCATCATTTCCATGTATTACCCCAGCTCTTCTAATACAGAAAATTTATTACACATCTACTGTAAAGAAGTTGAAACAAGTATTTATACCCACATATATATATAACCCTTATTATGTATTTATCTTTAGGGCCAGTTAAGGGGGATTACATGAACATATTCCTAAAACTCTCACATCTTACTAATTTCAAGCAACTTCTTGTTGCTTTTTTAAGAAATATTGGGGGGATGTGCTAGAGAAAACCTAACCAAGGAAGAGAGCTGGGATTCTGAGCCAGTACAAGCCAGTATGTAAAATAGAAACAAAAAAAAAAAGGGGGGGGGAAGGGGTGAGGGGTAAAATCTGTAGATTACTAGAAATTTGGCAATTATACTCACCTGGTTGATCTATTTTGGTGACAGCTTGACCTTGCAGTCCCCAAATCCTGCATTTTGTTACTCGTGGAGACACAAACAGGAGGACTGAGATGTGTCTGAAAGGCCAAGTGAACCAGTGTAGAATGGAGGAGCGGAGCACGTGCTGGAAAAGCCTCGCAGGGCAATAGGCTGACACCAAAGAGATCTGAACACAGCAACACTGGCAGGGAAGGCGCTCAGGAGACCCACACTGCCCTGTAAACACAACAGCAGTGCCAAGGGTGAACTGGCACCGGCAGCGTGTGCCAAGCACGCCTGGAGCTGACCCCGGAGAACTGTCAGGAGTACCTGAATCCCTGTATTTATCCCTCTCTGCTGTGGTAACTTGCCTGAACCAAAATTTGAATGTAAGAAGTGGCAACGGGCTAATTAATAGTAATTATTATTTTTGATACAGGATTTAGTGATGCAGAGAGCTTTCTTTGTAGCTAGGCAGAGGAAAAACAAGCAGAAAACACATGCCAGCATGGAAACAAGGGAAATACAGTGAACAGTGAAGAAAGCACACACTGAATCTGTCCAACAGAGCTACCACTGGTCAGGAAAGGGAACAGGTAATTACTAGAAATAAACAGGTAAACAATTCACATACATTTGCTCCGTGCTACAGTTCCTGCTCTTCATGTTGACGTTAAGATTAATACACATTCCGGGTAAGAATAGTAAGTGTGGAACCACATTGCTTTTACAATGGATGTATTTATCAGCATAGATTTGGTACACCGGTTCAATCCGTTTCTCAGTAGCACATAACCCTTCTCCTTCTGCTCACAAAGAAAGCTACATGAGAACATACGAGGTCAGAGCCAGCAACAGTGGCAGAGCACTGGGACGGGCGGCTGTGCCGTGCCACACGCCGGGGCTCGCTGGGCTGCGCTGGCAGGGACGTCTCGCGCCTCGCAGAGCCTGCCTGTGGAGCTCTCCGCAGTTCAGGCTCCCAGGAACGGAGCAGGCAGAGCAGGCAGTGAGACAACGTGGGAAAGCACAGAGCAGTGAAGAGCTGGCAGATCTAATTTTAGTTCTGCCAGCCTGGACAGTGTTCTCGTATCGAGCAACAGAGGCGACAGGAGCGACAAACAGGCCTCGCTGCCCCACGTACAGAAACACTAACTCCCCCACTCAAGTCTGATTTGCATCTTAAACACTTATAATCTGCAGATTTACGAGACAGAATATGGCTGCCCGTCGGTTCTTTTAATGTGCCTTTTAATGGGGGCAGCCAAGCAAGCGCAGCCCTGACTCTGGTGTGGGGCTGTGAGAGCTGCTCCCGCCAGGGCCAGAGCCAGAGGGCTGAGCCACACCAGGAAGGGGCAGGTGCTCCTTTTCTCCCCTCCCATTTTATTATTCCTCCTGATTCTGTGATACCTCCCATTTCTGTGGCACCAAAAATGCAGCAAAGGCCTGAGGAGGCCAAAAATACAGGTCTCAAAAAATCCCCTCAGCTTGACCAGTTATTTATTAGAAAAAGAATATATATTTCATACAAGTACCTTGGAAACCAGTACGAGTTTTTGATTTTAAATCACAACAGTGTCACAGGCATTAGATGTTACTCAGATCTCAGAACATTCAGAAATTAAATGGATCCCACAAATATAGTATCAGATATAATATCAGTGATACCATATCAGACTTGCAGAACTGCACCAAAAAAAGTCTGGTAATTGCTAGAATAATTGTAATGGATGAACAAATAATATTTTACTTGATGTCAAAAAAATGTAATCACCCTGAGGAGTCTGGGAAAAAAAAGTTCAAAGCTTCTATATACTAAGCTGCTCATATAATGCTAATACATCTCCATGATACAATAAAATAAGCTATTATTCCCTCTAAGCCTCATCCAAGTCCTATTGTTTTGGTCCCTTAGAAAGGGAGATGGACTTTTCCACGTGTCCAGAGGCCATCCAGACAGTAAAAGAGAGCAGAGAAGTAAATATATTCTCCACTGAAACCCTGCTATTAACCTACTGTGATTAACAGTACAAGAGTTTTAATAACATAACATGAATTTTATGTTATTTAATAAAACCTTTTCATCCACAAAAATGCCCATAATTTTTTTTAAATTTTGGTAAAGCTATAGCATATATTTTCTTAGAGTTGGTACATGTACAACCTTATTATTAAAGCCCCTGACAGGCTCTCTCACTGTTAACCAGGCACAGCCCTACACGAAGGCAACAGCAAATCAGGCTGGGGAAGAACAACATAATTTCACTCTAGATGTTAATTAAAAGAAATCACTAAACCCACAGCAGTTTAAACCAATAAGAGAATAAAAGTCCACATTTAGGTGTGATGCAAATCTAAGGCTAAGGCCACAACAACTCAACGTTGCTCTGCTGAGTTCACTGGTGCAGAGCCCTGCAAAGCACAGGAACTCCTGGTGGTGAAACTCCCAACCCAGCACTCTTTCCATGAGCAGCTGTTTAGGAATGTGACTGAGCACTCAGTAGGTCTCAGAGTTACAGTTTTAAAGGGCAGATTTTAATTGTATGTGTGTCAATCACAAACCCATCCAATTGTCATGGAAACACACAATCATGAAGAGTCAAATGAATTAACTTGGCTGCTGAAACAAAAGTTTTATTGCTGCAATTGACTGAAAGTCCCTGGTTTGCATATATTCAGCTGAATGGAATTACAGTAATGGCCATGCTGCTGGACACAGTGCTCTGCCAAGACTTTAAATGGATTTGGGACTTAAATTCTTTGTAGAAAACATGCATTATTCTGATTGTATTTAGGCTAGCAGGATGTTAAAGAGTATGCTCCAATTCTGTAAGACTCCCATGTTTTTGTCCACCTTTTAATGGGCTGCCTTTCAAAGTAATTCAAAGCACAAATATCAGGAGAATGCTTGGTCCTTAATATCTGTAATGACATAATCATGCAAAAGGAAATTATCTAGACTGACTCTGACTGTGAGCTCAGATTCAGGAGCTGGCTGTTGAGGTAAGTACTTACAATTAAATGTATTAATTTATATGCAGCTGTAACCTGGATACAATGGAGACAACCACAAGAACAGAAATCTGGCATTTCTTTTTACATCTCCATTTCTCAGCTGCACCCAAGTGCACACTTGTGAAACACTAAGAAGAAGAATTTGAAGAACGTGCAGTAACATTTATGCGTGTCCAAAGGGTGGCATCCACCCCTCTCCAAAAACGTTGAGGAAAACAGAAAGAAAACTGTATTATAGAGATACTCTAGGGGCAGACAGCACCTCCAGATTACAACTTTATTCAACTGAGAGCATGAATTATATCAGCCCTTTTGACCCCTTGCTGAAATCAGTCACACCAGAAGCCAAACAGAGTGATCTGACATCTTGCAACACTCCAAACTAACGATTTGGAAAGTTAATTAACTCACTGAATTACTTATCACTGTCCTCTTCATAACCTGCACAGGCTTCTGTCAGCAAAGTCAACTCTGAAGTTTCAAATCCCTAAGAAAACTCAAAATTCTGTCAGATGTCAAAAAACCAAGTATGCTGAAGATGAACATTCAAAAAGCAGAAGAAATTTTTATAATTCCATTCATCAGTAACAGTGAAATACCACCGTTAAGATCATAATGCAAATATTTTACATTTATAGAACTTTTCAACCTGAGACTTCAATGCATTTTCCAAGAGAAAAAATAGTTTCCAAGGGAAAAAAGTTAGCAGCAGTAATTGCTGCTGGAGACACATCATGATGTATCCAAGGTAAACTGCACAGCAAAGCCTGGGATTAAAAGGAATTTTTTCCTTTCATATCCCTATTCCAGATCTTTGATCACCATGCTGACTCCTAAGAATGGGGCAGCTCAAAAGGGAACCTAAAAAACTCCATTCAAATCCGAAGGTGCAGATAGCAGCACACATTTCCCCATGCATTTGTGATTTCCTGCACACACAAACTGCTGTGTGCAAACACCTCTGAGGCTCAGAGGCTCTGAAAATCCATTGCCATTAGTCCTCCCTAGGTGCAGTTTGGATGCCTGGGAGTGCCAGGAGGGTGCAGGGGTGCCCAGGCCTGGGGCCTGCACTGCCCGAAACTGCAGCTGGAGATTTTAACTTTTCCATTTTTAGTGTAACTCTGGCAGGTGAACACCCAGGCTAACACTCGTTAATGGCTGTGCTCCAAATCCCAGCAGTGCTGCTGAAACCTTACATCGTTTTAGAAGGGGAACAGATTATTTTTTTCATGCAGTTTCTATGTATCTTAAAACTTAGCTGTTTCACTTCACTGTACGGAATATTCTTTTTAACTTAAAGAAATTCCAATGATTTTTTTCATATTACAGAAATTAAAAAGATCACATCAGAGCAGTCACTGTAAAATTAGACAGCCTTAGTTGGCTATAAAAGAATTAAGGCTGCAGAAATTATCTCAGGCTAAATCTCAGGCTAAATCCGAAAAACCAGGAATAGAAGAAAAGGAAGAAGATTTTGTTTATTGGGACAACCTAACAGAGCAGAACACAGGAAAACCTTCATCCAGAACAGAAACAGGCATGGTGGGGCTGGGGGGGCTGCTCTGAGGTGGGGGCAGTGCACCTTCAGGTGGTTTTGGTCTGAGGTCTGACAGGGGTTTTTAAATAGTGACAGAACAGTTTCATTCCTGCCTTGGAAACACATGGAGGCAACAATAAAGCGAATGGCTGAACAACATCAGCTGCCCTCCACAATTGCAGCAGCCACAGCACTTCCCCTCCGCTGATGGGCCACCAGACCTTCATGTCAGAAAACTATTTCACAGTGTCTCAGTAGAAGTGACCCCTTGTGTGTGTGTGTGTGTCCAGTGTACCCACAAGGGGCTGATGGGCACAGCAGCAGTGATGAACAACTACACACGAGCACCACCAAGGCAGTTGTCACTAAAAGCGGAGTCAAATATAACCACCCCTCAGTTTCGGAAGTGGAACATCAGGGTAAAATAAAAGCAACCAAAACTGTCAAGTTGAAACTGTGGGACTCTTCAAAATCACTGTTTAAACAGAAATAATTTAACTAATTTCAGGGGGTAGAGGAATATTTTGTCAGGATTTAGAGAACAATATCCCCAAGTGATTATCTGTTCATGTTATGTTTCCATTTCATGAAAGAATTAGCAATTAAATCACATTAGGTAAAGTGGGTACAGTGTTCGTCTTGAATCGTATCTAGTGCCCAGTCATAGCCCTGAAATTTCATTCCCCTGCCACAGCCCCAAGTTCTTACATTTACTATAAAACTGTGTAACCTTCGCATTAGTCCTTCTCTATGTTAAACTGCTCTTCTGAGTCCAACTGAGAAAGAAATCAGATCATTAAAAAAATCCTCTTTATCCAGAAACATACGAACAAAGATAAAAATGTCTCTAAGTGCTGTGTTTTCATTTCAGTTTATTATATCAATTTACTCAGAATCACTCACCATCACAAGCCCTTGGACTTAAATTTCTCCCCACTTTATTAACACACAAACTACTCAGGACAACAGGTACTAGTGAAGATTCTCATTACACAGGCAACTATTCCCCTTTGTCCTTCAAATTCATAGACAGATGTACGGGCTGTGACAAAATTTCCCTTGAAAAACAAAGCTGTGACAGTTACCATGTTCTATTAAATAATGAGGAAAGAAGGGATGCAGAATTATACTCTGTACTTGCTCCATGAGTCCTACTGGAGCTGGGAAAACTGGCCACAGGAGGGATACTGCCCTGAAACCACAGTTTGGGGGTGTGACATTTCATGCTACAGTATCTAAAAATATGCACAAGCTGGAACAAATTCAACATCAGCACAAGTCTACTGAAGTGTAAGACTGGCCCTAAATATTCCAGCTATTCCTACACTAACAGGGGACAGGAGCTGCTGCCAGGGAAGAGCATGGAGATTAACTTCCAGTAGTATTTCTCAGGCTAGTGTTCCACACGGCAGGAATGTGGGCTGCCACCCTGGATAATGAATCTGGATGCTCTACTGCAGCACAAGCATCTACAGTACAGCCCAAATACCACAGAACTGCCCGGGAAGAGTTTTCCAACCCCTTGCAACACGGAGCAATGCAGTGATTTGCCATTTGATCTCCAAACGTGGAATCTTCCAGTCAAAGTATCTCTTCTCAAGGAAAGACATGGAATTAAAAAATCCACAATGGATTGCAAATTAAAAACTTGTGGGATGCTTCTGAACAGTTGTGTGGATTGTTTACCAGAGAGATTTAATTGACACACCAGCAGGTTATTTTGCTCATCTCCCTGTCTGCATTCTGGTTCTGCTCACAGATGAATCAATGATGTTCAAATCTTGTTACCTGCCTCTGACTTCAAAACATCTGACTGTGCAAATTATTATTTTATCCCTTTTCATTTGGCAGGCTGGCTGTGTTATGCCCAATACTGTCATAAGAAGATATTATCTCCTCTTTTGGCAATTCAATACACCTTATAATTAAGAATTATTTATTAATATTCCTGTATCTGTCAAGTCATTAAGCCCACACAACACAAGTGAAATTAGATCTCCCTGAACCCTGCTGGGATAAAGCAGGATCAAGATTAAAAACTCCTGCAGCTGATCTCAAGGCTTCTTTCTTTATGGTGGTCACTTCACATTTTTGGGGCAAACTGCCACGAGGAAGATCAGCTGTAAGAGCAAACAACCTACCTGAACCACTGGGGAAATGCCAAGGCCTTCTCTGGGCCAGTGCCTGAATTTGGCACAGCTCTGGAACCGCCCCACGGGGGAAGGGGTGAGACCCCCGGAACCGCCCCACGGGGGGGGCAGCGGGCAGCACAGGACTGGAGGCATCCCCTGCTCCGGACAACACGTGCCCTCTCCTGGCAGATCCAAGCAATGTTCTGGGGTAGCTGGTCCCTGCCTGGATGAAGAAAAACTCGTCCCTGTGCTATTAACATCAGTGCATGTTACTAGAGGATTTTTATATCACTTTTCTAGTAAATATTCATGTACAATGAACTGTTCTGAATGCTGGAGAAAATACACTGAATACGTATCCTCCCAAAAACCTGACATTTTCCAAACAGGTCTGGCCTTAGAGTACAAATGGGAAAACCATTGGACAGCTAGGAGTTATTAATTACTCTTAGTCATAAAATTTCCAAGCAGAACTTGCATGATGCTTTTTTAACCTTGTAATTACAGCAGGTTTAGAGTAATTGGCTCAAAATATTTTACAAGACTATTTATGCAATTTAATTGTTCTTAGTTGTCATGCTATTTCTACTTCCTTAAGTGTTCAGGAAAACAGTTTTTCCAGAAGAATGTTTATACAAATGCTACCACTGAGTAGAAATTAAAAATATATTTGGAAAGGCAAGTTTTGAATCATTAACAAATTCCATATGATGCGTGATTCTTATGGTTCACATACCTCATCAAGTCCACACCAGCTTGAATTCTGAATATTCCAAATAGGTTGTGATTATGGAACAGAAATAGATGGTAAGAAATGAGCAACTGATACAGGTACAGAAGTGCTACCTGACATCAAATGACCATCATTGCTAAGGAACATTTAAGGCAAAGAGATCAAACTGACTTGTGAAACACTGGACTTTGAGACAATAACATGAAAACATCTCCTAAAAGGAAGAGGAATCAAAGTCCTCAGAGAGCAAATGCCTTCTGTCTCCTTTTGATTGTACTGCAGGATAAAATACTTTTCAGTGCTAAAAATGTTGGAAATCCATTCTAATCCGAGTATGAAGTATGATAAATACCCAGAATTGATACCTTTATGTGAGTCAGCATGTAAGACATCAGCAGAACACCCTGTGTGGGGACTAACAAGGAAGGAGTGGCTTTGAGGTTTCTAAGATTTCTCTGAAGATTAAAGCAGAGACTTCAGTGGAGATACAAGCAAAGATTTTTAAAGACCTCTGCAAGTGAAAAGTACACAGGACATGGGCAGAATATGAGACACATTGTAAACATAACAGAAAAAAAATCTCCATTTCTTTAACACTATACTGTCTTCCTTCAGGTGCAGGAACTGTCAAGAGGCAACTTGTACCTACCACAGGTCTGTAACAGATTCTACCCAACCTCAAGCATTGCAGTCCCCCCATCTGCCTTCTCCTGCACTTTCCCAAGGCCACTGCCCGTGTTTGCACATCTCCCCACATGGAATTACAACAGGTGAACTGAAGTGGGAAATGACTCCCCTGCAGAGGGACGTGTTGGCAGATGGGATGGGAACACTGTTCCCTCGGCTCACGCTGACTGCCACTGGTGAAACACAAGCAAGCTTCACTGTGAGGACCTGTACTCCTCCTTCCAGCCAGCACAATTCCTGTTCTCCGCCTGATTTTTCCTCCCGTTACTTTCCACAGAGCACCAGAACTCAGTCACATTGTGGTTGGAGGAGATTTCTTGTTCCCGTTTCCTGTTCTGTACCACCCATCCACTTCCCAAACCACTGGAGGACTACAATCCTTTCCCCAGCTTATTTTCTCCAAGGAAAAATGAAGATGACAAAATGTTTCTTGCCTCATGTGTTCCCCATTGGTGCAGAGCTCTATGGCTAAAATGCTCATCAGAGCCAAAAGCTCGGGCATGACTAAACTTTAAACAAGCTAAACATCAACTGGTTTAATTTATAGGCCCAGGAGACCAAGTCAATCACAAAAGAGGAAAGTAAAATTAATTTGCCATTCAGAGCTGTCTATAAAATACACTGCTTGGCCTGAAAAATATAAAAACCTAGTATTAAGTAGGGACAAAGTGGCTTAAAATTCCACCTTTGTAATGGTCATGTACCCAGAATATCCCTTGTTCCACCTAGGCAAGATAAAATTCAGGCATTTTCCCCCTGTGCACTCCACTGAGAACTCCAGGCTCGGACAGCACCGAACACACAGCATCTCAGGCTGTACTGACTGCCCGTGCCTCGTTACCTGGACTGTGTCTGGCATCTGTTTGGGAGGCACAGCATAAGGCAAGTTCATCAGTTCAAACCTCGCTTATAAATAGATGGTGCAGATGCACTTCAGAGCAGATAGTACAGACTTTATCTTCCATTTGAGAACTTTGCATCTTTTAGGTAATGCACAAACATAAATACAGAACATTAACGTAACAGCTCAAGGGATGCAATCTGGGATATTTTGAGCTACACGGGAACGTGCAGTTTTATGACAGCATCAAAATGGTTGTCACATTCAGCTGCAGGTTAACACACAGAGCCCCATTTTCATTTCTGTGATAGCTGGATGTTAAGCTCACGTAGATGAGAAGGAAAGAGCCATGAATGGGTCACCCCTGGCAGACCGTGGAGCTGCACCGCTGGCAACGTGCCCACCAGTGGAGTCACTCGGGAAGGGTGGAATGGCACTCACACCACAGGTATCCGGCTCTGCCCCTCACACAGTTCCCCACACCACAGACAAACTCACTTCCAGAACTCAATTGTCTCAAATTCCATTCAGGACTGTAATCGTATTTCTGTGGCTTAGACTGTGGCAATGGGGAATGAAGCAAGCAGGAAGCAGAGGCTAATTGTGAAAGGTAAAACTCCCTTTTGTCCTAAAATCATTTTGTTATGAATAAGGGACCTAGAAAGGAAGGACGACTATTGATGAGTCAGTGACAGAATGAAAACATCATCTGCTGAGGTCATTTAGTCTGTCACTACTGAAGGATTTGAAAGCTTCTAATTTAGTTCTTCACAAAAGCAGCTCCCTGCTGTTAACAACTTCACAATGAATTTTCAGCATTTAACTTCAAATCCAAATCAGTACTGTAGCTTAATACTTCTCTGTCAGGTACTAAGTCAAACACAAAGATGAAATTCTGGACAGAAAGCATGTCCAGCTATTCACAGTTTAGGCAATTTCTTTGTAAAGGTAATAAATCAATGTACATATCTCAATCCAACAAATGAAGTCTGATCACAGAAATACCTTAAATATTAGTTAATGTACTCAGTGGACTTTTGCTTGAAACAGCGTCTACATCCATCTAAATCAAGCCTCCAGTTTATAGGTATTTTGGGTGCCTCTTGCTTCTGTTTCAGTAGGTGCAATGAGAACAGTGGTCACAATGATATTGAAAAAGAAAAAAATACAGCTAGGTTTCTGCACTGACACCAAATGCAATCAATCTGCTCACACCTGGCACCCAGTAAGTTCACAGGATCCATAAAAAGTATTACTATATGTATGTGTTAGAAACATCCATATTCTTGGCTCCTTTACTCTCCTATAAAACAGGAGAGTGAAATGGCTCTCCTGAGATTCATAAACAGATTTTGATTTCATCCAGGAAAACCTCCATCTTTTCCTTTGCAACAAGAGAAACACCTCAATCTGTTCTTCTTTGCAGCTTCAACAAACCAGCATGATTCATGGCTTCGTGGACAGTGCAGCAAGTTTACAACACTAGACACACAAAAAACCCCAAGCCTGCAGCAAATAAGATTTTCTGAGAGCTATTTAAATCTTCTAAGACAAAAGAAATTAAGACGCATTTATATTAAAGCATAGCTTTTCCTTCTTTCTTACGGGTTCCATACAAGCTCCTTCATTTCACTCCATATATCCTACCCGATGTATAACAGCAGTTTCACAAGCCCTGACTCGAAGAGAGTAACTTCTGCTGGCCAAAGCAATCCGCCCTGCCTGTGCCCTGGGAGATGTGCCAAGGAAAAACAAGCTCCATGGTAAAGGTCATTAGGAATAAGAGAGATTCTTTATGCTGTGCTGAGTACAGAGACTAATCCACTTCTTTGGGTAGGAAGGATGCAGGTAGGGGACGAGCAGGCATTAGTCCCAGGCTCTTCCACTCCTGCTTTTGTAAGTACATTCAGGCAACCATCCATTTTGACCTGCTTTTCCTTTGGTTTTGATGTCGTGCTACAAAGCCCAGCATCATGCTTACTAGGACAAATCTATTGTCCTGTGCTGGAAATCCTCTCTAATAGAGTGGGGGATGCTGGCAGCGAGGGCAGTAAGTCAGTTGGCTGCTGTTATCATCAATCAAGCATGAAGGCTCTGCTATTCTGCAGCCCGAATTCTTTATCTAACTGATTAGTCATACAGGCCAACTGTATTACAGTATTGCTTCCCAACTCCCATTACAGAACTCCTCCATTTGGAGTATTAAAAACCCAGCTGATGAGCCCAGTGTTCCATGAAACATGCTCTGGAGAGGAGAGGGAGCAAGAACAGCAGCAGAGGGCAGAGAAACAGGCTCAATCCCCTTATCCCCACAGATCTTCACGCCAAAAGGAAGTGAGAGAAAGCTTGAAAGTCAATTCAAAAGTAAATAAAGCACAAGAGGCCAACAAGACAAGCACCAGAAAGCTATTTTAAGGTTCCGAGTGAATTAAACATGCAAAGAAATTAAACATAGCAAGGAAACAATCGTACTGGCAGAATTAGCATTTCTGTTCCTGCTTGTTAGGCAACTGAGAAAGGTTGATACTCTTCAGAAGAAGAGTATCAGTAACATAATTACATTGAATTTGCTTTTTACCATGCTCAGGGAGGTTTTCTATTTCAACAGCCCTCATAATAAAAAGAAACAGACCCCTTAAAAAACATTCCCTCGTTATTTTCTCTTTCACATTCTGTACTGTTCCCATAGAGACCTCATGTCAAAGGTGGCCTCTTTTGACTTCACAGAAAAGTTACTACTCAGCGATTTCTCCCATCCAAGAAAAAGAAAACCACCTTGCTCAGGAATCCTATTCTGCACTGTAATCTCCTTCCCTTTCCTCAAAGTCCCTGCACATGCCCGTGCCTGCCCACCAGTAACACCTTCCTTCAGGGACTCCATGAGAACCTACCAGATTTGAGCCCCAACTCGCCCTTTGTTTTGCCTCCCTGACCTGCACAAACACTTTTCATGCTCGTGCAGCTTCTCCTGCATTTTTCTCTTTCCACTGACAGTCACACTTGCTTACAAAAACCTTTGCACATAACTAATTGTGATTGTATCCCAGTCAACAACTGCACCTAAAAGGATGAGCATTTACCATAATGGTCCCCACACTGCACAGCAGACAGGCACTAAAATAAGATGCTCTACCCATAAATGTCTACCTTTGGATAAATGTCTTTCATCTCGCACTCTTGCCAAGCAAAATTCTGTGATTTAGAATTACATCCATCTTGTCTTAAAAGCAGAATTACCAATCCAGAGACTTCTTTCTGCTTCCTTTTCTTTCCCAGCATCTGGCACCTGTTTTAGGGCTTTCACACACTCTGGAAGTCCCTGTCCCTGCTCCATAAACAGCTGTACCCTGAGTGAGTCTCACACAGCTTTTGTCTCCAGTGCAACATCTAGAGAGCCAGATATTGTGCACTACACCAGAGTGTCTCTTGTGCTGTTTAAAATATTCCATTCTCACCATACCTGCTGGTTTCAATATTCAGAAGTTAAAGCACTGCTGAGCAGGCACCCAGTGGGAATTCAGAGCAGAATGTAAAGAGGAATTACTTGGAAAAAAATAATCCTGCAATGATGGAGTCCTGCAGTCAGAAAACACTTCAGCTGCAAAGACCTCTCCCACCAAATGCTGAGGATATGAGAGAAACAACAAAAAACAGACAGGCCCACCCTGCCATCCTGTCAGATAAACCTACAAAATACACAGTCACAGAACTGCCTGTAGTATGTGCCAGATAAATAAAACCTAATCGAAGTACAATCCCAATGCAAGACAAAATACACATGTTGTGTACATGGATATTCTCTAGTAGATTGTTTTGCTGTCTTCTGTGAGACATGGATACACAGAAAACCAACTGCAAAACGGAAAGAGGAATATTTTGTGGTTTATATTCTTTATAAGAGGAGCTGACTTTTTTAAATTTAATATTCATCTACAGGGACCTAACCACAGCTAGATTTTTCTCTAGTGAGCATCTTGGGAAAGGACTGACTTAATTTTCCTCATTTGTACTGTGCCAAGCACAGTATGGTCTTAGTCCCCATTGGGGCCTGCAGGCCCTGTCACAACACAGTCACCAAACAAGCAAGTTGACGTGCTTAATGCAAAATTCCCCAGGTTTAGTAAGCACCTTGAAAGATGTGAGGATAAAGCACCACAACGATGGTAAACATGCCTTCATTGTACTTTTAAAATAAAGCTACTTACTCCTGGTTTTTATTGCTTACTCCTCCATTCTCTCTCTTGCTTCTGTTACTACCTCTACCTGGGGAGATAGTTTACATTTATTATTTGTTCCAGGAGGTTCTTAGCTTTCCCCAGGAACAGCAATAAATAACTATGTACAGTGGGACAGAGGGTTAAAATGACCCTTTTTCATTCTTTTTCTTCTTTTTTTATTTTTTTTTGCTAGCATTGGTGAATAAAAAGGCTGAAACGTTTATTTTTCAGCCAGTAATGACAGGATAAGTGTCAGACATAACCCAAAAGAGTTCTACTAGAGCTCTCTGCAGCTTAAATGTTAAATTTATTCATATTTCCTTCCACCCTCAGAAAGCCAGTTCTCTTCTGTCGTCTATTGTTTATATTAGATGTAGTGAGTCATGGAAATAAAGTGACATGAAACCACATTTACGCTGAAGAAATCATCCCACATCTTTTCAGATTCCCCTTTCTGCTATTTCCGTACCGTGCCTCCTATTGAGTCTGGGAGATTGATTACCCAGGCACGGGCTAAGCGTTTATTCTTGACTCCAGTTATTTAGCTGCTCCTGTTCTCATCTTAGCATGCCAATTTAGAGCAAACTGATGCATTATCCATCAATTCCGGATCAGAACGAGCGTACACGGGACTGGTACGTGCCTATAAACAACAATGGACAGTAATACTGCCAAAATAATGACCTAAAAGGACCATCAGCTGCCTTCTCCATGTTTGTGGGAGCTGTGGTGCCCTGAAGAGTTGCCTCTCTACACATAAGAGGTGAAGGGCAATCACATGCCCGACTGAAGCACCTCTGGCACCATGAAGGCAGGGCAGCACACCCTCCTAAACCTGAACTGGTGTGTTGAAGGCATTAGGTCAGCCATGCACTATCAGAAGGATCACATCTATAATCCCCCTGCCCAGTCAATCTGCAGTGGTAAGAATCCCAGTTTACATCCACAGGAACTATCCTACCAACTATTACTGTTGTGTTTCAAGACTAAACGCATTGAAGTCAGCGCTGTGTCAGCCATGGAGGGCGTGAGGGCCCAGGATGTGAAGGTGGGGTTTTCTCACTGTTCAGCTCCAGCTGACAGGGTCACAGTTTATGGTTTATGACTGAGTCAAACCTAACAAAGCTGCAAACCACTCACATGTGCCCAGTCTTACAGGGATATCATAAAAGGTTTAAAGACACTGCTTTGAGAGGGGTTGGGACAGATGACCTCCAAAAGCCCCTTCCAACATATATTATTCAGAGATTCTAAGACAAAACATGCTCAGGTCTCCAAAGCCTTCAAAAAGGACCCACACCTTTAGGCATTATTCCTCTGGATTTTCAGGAAGTCAGATGCTGACAGAAATTGGGCATTAGCAATTCCTTTGAAGTCAATGGAAACTACAGTCCCTCACCCCTTCAGTAGGTTCTGGCTTAGAGATTTTAGTGTGACTACCATCATGAAGACAGGCTTTGGTGTAAAAACTCTGGTGGAACTTGTTTTACGCCATCCCTCCCATCCCAGCATACGCTGATGCAGGGTCTCCATCAGCAGATCAGACTTGCTTTTTCACCCTATTGATCTGCCTTACAAACACCTCCTTTTACAACTACCCAGCAGAATCAGAGCACAGGAACAGGGACAAGCACCCCTAAAGGCTGACTACACATTCTTATCCACCTACAAAGCCAAGAGTTACTAATCATAAAGTAATCCCAAAGCTATATATCCTCATGGAAAAGAGCCACTACACCCTACCAGTTACAGTTTGATCAGGAAGCTGGGAACACTGTTACTCAGAACTAGCACAAACACTGATCTCCTGAAATGTAAAAGGCAGAAAGAGCTCCCCCTGCTTTTCGATACACAGCATTTCCTGCTGTGAATCTTCATTTTAAAGCCAGAGATGTAAAGGCAAAATGAGATTAACGAGCAGTTTCAGCATTGCTAATTCCATGCCCAGGCAGCATAAAGTCTGAGCTGATCATTCCAAATTAACTTACCTTACTGCCAGAGCGGTGTGACAGTGAACACAAGGCACCAAGCAGGAGGAGCCCTTCCTGTACCTGTTAACTGATATGCCAATATGTAATTAAATGAAATCTATTGGCAAGTCTCAAAGCATAGTGTGTATTTTCAAAGTACTGGTGCAATTACAGTGCTCAAATAACACATTCTAGTTCAATTTCCACTGCCACCCTTTCATCAGATTTGTCTGTGGAAATTCCATCCAGACAATAGTGCTCCACGCTGGCCAGAGCACAAAGCCCTGACGCTTACTGCAGCCTGGAGCTGCAAGGGATGGAGATCAGAATCGACACGGAGCTGGGAGATGACAAACCAAAACAATTCCAGCATGAACACAGGCAACAAAGGATCTCTCTGGACTCACTCAGACCTACATCACTGAGACAAAGAGAGTGCTGCCAACTTCTCACACAAACTGCCCCCATGAAGGACGTGGCTGCTCCGGGAACTCCCCGGGAGAACACGGTCAGCCCCTGGCTCCCACTTAGGCCTTCTGCATCTGCCCAGAACAGGACTTCACGGAGCAAGCGGGAGCAGGCTTGCATTTCAGCAGGAGCTGAGAACTGGTGACAGGTTCCCTCTTACTTCTTTGAAATATTTTATTCTTTTATTTATTACAGAGCACCTGAGACAACAATGTCATTAATTACTTGTAATTGTTCCATCTGTTGTGACACAAGAAATAAATCTGAAATCAAAAAGTTCCATTTTGCTGCTGCTTCTCTAAGTATTCCAGGCTAGACAGAAAAAATATCATGAAGCTTCTTGCAGCTAAATTCCTCTGAGTCACAGAGGAACTGGCTTTGTATCAGATGATATGAATTTTTATCAGTGGCACTGCTACCGATTGCCTTTATGGCTTCATTTTTATTTCTGTATCTTAGTTCTTTTACTTATAAAATGTCAGCACCACTCTTAGGGCTCCAGCTCAACGGTGTAAAAATAGTTAGAAACCAAATTTACCTTGATTTCTATTGCAGCAAATTATTTTTTAAAATATGGTACTTTCTATTGTCCTGAAAGAATGAAGAGTAAACAAGCCATGAATGGTGCTAAGGTTCTGTGTAAGCACCAGACCCCAAATGGAATTTGCTCCTGAGTGTGCTACAAAATTAGTCTTCTGACCACACTGTGAAATGGTAATGTTCTAACATCATGTCTGATTTACTGATTTAATAATAATGCAATCAATGGACAAACCAAATGTTACTGTTTGTGTTGTTTCCAGGAAAG
This sequence comes from Oxyruncus cristatus, assembly GCA_013399855.1. Classification (NCBI taxonomy): domain Eukaryota; kingdom Metazoa; phylum Chordata; class Aves; order Passeriformes; family Cotingidae; genus Oxyruncus; species Oxyruncus cristatus. Next base: position 869,846 of record VXAY01004354.1, read on the forward strand.
GCAACAAAAGAAATAATTGCCAATGATCTCATTAGTCATGTTTAGTTACATTCCTCCAGACAGAGCCCTAAACAATCTTCAGGGACAGTAAATAATCCTTTTTTTTGGTCATTATGTATGAGTGAGGGAAAATCCTATACACTTCAAGCAAGTTGTGGAACAAGTTTTCAAAGCCCAGTTTTTTAATCAATAAAGATAATGCAAAAGAACCCCCCCACACCTAAATCCAGTAGAAAAACACAATATGGATCTGGGAAAAATGTCAAGTGCTTTCTTTGTGTTTTCAGGGCATAATTAATGCTATGTAGAACTTCCTCTGCAGCTGGGATACACTGTGATATCTCTGGAGGGGTAATCATGGGAATTCAGGTTTTTATTAAGTCTGTTTAAGAAGTATTGTAACGAAACAAGAAAATTTAAAGGTTGAAGGAATTGAACATGAATTAAACGTTACTCTTAACTCCGATGAAAAATAAAAATGTTTGCCCTTGCTGTTGGTTTCCCCCAGTACTGCAGGATAGGTGAAGGCTGAGCACGTACCACCCTCATTTTGATCTGGCTGTGAGTCCTGAAGCAACAGCTGCACAGCCCCTGTGCCACCCGGTCACTGAGCGCCCTGTCCGTGCCCCGTCCTGTCCCCCGGGCACAGCTGCCCTGAAGGGCTGGAGTAGCTTCCAACAGCACAACATCCCCCACTGCTGCACTGCTTCACGACTGCCGGGCACCCTGGCAGTGATTTCAGGCTTCCACCTAAGCAGTTCTTCCATCCTCCCAAACACCATCACTTCCATTTCCACTGCCCGTTTCACACCTACCTACCCCAAGAGGGACTAACAGCCCTGACCTCCTGACCCGTGGGCAGCGCAACATGGCCCATGATGAGGGTACCCCTATACCACAACACAGACACACTGACAGCGTTAGTTGTTCCACAGCACTTGTGCTGGAGTGTACAGTAGTTACTGAATCTTTCTGCCTGATTTATTCTTTTCCAGTTATACAATTTTCTATTAAAATTGCATTTTCTTTAGGACATTCATAAAGTTATGTTCCCAGCCAGTTGGGCTCCTCAAGCCTCAGGTGAAATAGCAGCAAATCAAATGGAGCTGAAATTCCTTTTTAAACTACCCCAAAGGAAACTGAGGAAGCCCAAGCGAGATCCCGTGACATCTGGATGATCAGTAGATTCAGTCAAGAAGACCAGTTTCACAACCTATGTGAGAGACCAATTCACCAGGAAAATGTGAGGCATTTCCAAGCGAAGGCATTCCTCTTGGAGCCCTTTGAACCATCTGCTTTAGGACTGCAGAATGATGAACCTCCTGGGGCAGGAAAGGTAAGGACCCCTACGGAGCCTGGGCATGACAACAGGAGGAAGCAGCCAATTAGCATATTGGTGCAGTGTCTAAATTACAGCTAAGCCTGCAGAGGCTATAAAGGATGCTGTATCATGGCACTAATGACTTATGGGGAGAGGAAGAAGACAGCTTAGTAGAATTCCTGAGAGGAAATAGGTGGGATGTACTGAGAGGATACAAAACCCCGAGACAAATCCCACCCACACCTTGCTTCAAAAGCCTCCTTCTCAGCAGAAGGGACCCTCTTTGCCCTTCTTTTCTCTCTCCTCAACACTTCTTAATGTCCTACAGCTCTGTAATCCCCTGGGAGCCCTGTGTTACCCAGCTCCCTTAACCATCCCCAAGGCACCTGGTATTCCCTTCACACATCCATCAAAACCTTGCCTGCAGGGAAATGCTTCTGAGGAACAAGCAGCACTTTCTAGCTTTCCTTGGAGTTAGCAACCAGCTGTGCAGCAAGAATATACTCTTTTCATTAAGAGAAAAACTCTGTACTGAGCTGACCGGGTTTGGATTTGTTCCTCTGGTGTATCATTACCGCTGGACATGGACAACTATCTCAAAGAGACATAAGAACAATTATGTGCTTGGCAGGAGAGTCCCAGAAACATCTACTGAGATAAATTTTTTGTCTCACGTCAGCTTTTACTATAACAAGCTCTTGGGTTAGGCAAAGGAGAAAAAAAAGAGAAAAAATGAAACCAAAAAGGGTCACTGAAACACTGTACAGTCAGATAAGTACCACATTTCACTGGCAGCACTGTCATACCAATCAAACAATAAACCACTACCTACTAAACCCAGTCTGTAGGCAACACATGCTCACTGTTCTGTTTACACTTAGTTCTACGAAATCCCTCATTTTCGTGTGTGGGCTTCAGAATGTGTTTGACCTGAACCCCTGCAAAGGTGGCTGTGCACACAGGCAGGACTCTGCAATCAGCAGCACTGAACCACCAGGTACCTGAGGAGAGAAAACTATGGTCAGAAGTGGAAAATAAAACCCACAAATCTCTAGGGATTATTTTATTCTTGCTAAGCCCTCTCCATTTTTCAGCAGATCCACTTGAATTTCCTCTGAGTTGGAGGATCTTCAATCCAAAACAACTCTCCAGGGATGATCCCCCAAAGTATGAAACACTTAGGGCTCAGTCACTAATTTCAACCATCCTACTCCCACGAACACCAATACCTGCAAGTGCCATGTGCAAAAACATTGCTCATCTATTACATTCTAACACAGAGGCACCAGGACAATATGAAGAATTTCAATTACAATTCTAGGGTATGGTCAGGGACAATTAAAGCCCTGCCATAACCTTCCAATGACCCACAAGTAGGTGGCAAGTGATAGAGAAGTGAGGACTTGTGTTTCACTCCATTCTCAGTAAGACATTGATGGGAAATTCTAATCAAAAGCTCTGAACTTTACTTTCTTCAAATATTTTCTTCTCAGAAAACCCATTTACCACTGAGATATTAATAAAAACAGTTCCAAAGAACAGAGCTCTATAAGAATCCCTTGCATTCCCTCTGCACTGACATCAGTGTTGTTTTCTGAAGGGCAGCCCCCGCAAGCCACAAAGGCACAACTGTGAATCCATGCTGAAGCCTGGGTTCAGCTGCCCCAAGGAGGTGCCTTGGCAAGGCTCTGGGCCACGCTAAACGTGTCTGCAAAGATTCCAGACAGGAACTGGTGCCACCCAGTCATGAGCTGGCTCTGCCATACACCAACACACAGCAGCCTGAGCAGCAAGTGCTGTGCTACTAATATTACAGATTATGACCATGCACAAAACAAGCTGCAAATAAAAGCCATGTTAATTTTGACTCCCATGCTTGTTTCAGTAGAACATCACTATCTGACTGATTTTAAGCTCTACTGGAAATGCAGGAAAATCACAAGCTGCTCTGACAAGCAGAACAAAGCAGAGGCTTGGCCCTCCAGAGAGGTTCTGAATATGCATGTTCCAAGGGACTCTACACAGAAATAAGGTGTTAGGACATGGAGAATCCTTCTCAAAAATTCTGTCCCAGATGGCACAGAAGTTTGAAAGTTAAAACATAGTGGGAAGTAAGATAACTTCAGGGAATGATAATGTTCTTACACGTACAAGATTATTTTTATTCCAGAGAATCCAAATATAAACAACTTGTGATCTACAAAAGGCAAGAATGCAGGCACTGTCTTGTTAAAGTGATTGCAGCAAGCTAATACTTCAGGCAGCATTACCTGACCCCGAGATCAAGTCAAGATACAGCTTTCCACTACTGATACCAGTTCCAGTCTATGGAAAACTGTCACCAATAGGATCGGGAAAACAACTGGGTAAGATTTCCCACCTCCCTTCCACTCGGGTTTACTGGGGGAGAAACTCTGAAGGCTGTTTGCAGAGTTCATGTCTGTCCCTCATTTCCACACTAAGTTTAAAATCAACTTGAAACTTCTTATGCATTTTTGCATAAAATAGAGAAAGAGGAAGAGATCAGATACTGGAAAGATAACTATGCTATTTTTTAATGGAGGAACTGCCTGTTTCTGATAGTACAGTGACAGAGGTGCATTATATACCCCTGCCCATTCTCTCAAAGTTATGAGCTCTAGAATAAATTATTCTGTAACAGAATTATCTATTTCAGCCTAAATAGGACACTAATCTTAATTGAATAAAACCTGTGTAAAGAACAAATTCACACTGTCCCAGGTGGCTCACAAGCATTGCATCCCAGGTACTTAGCTTCAGCACGTAGCCACTAAATCTAACACTGCTCCCAAAGAATTTGTCATACATTCCATATTCACAATGTACAACAGTAATAAAGCACCTAAAGACACAAATACGCAGATTCTGGAAGTTACTAAAATACCCAAGACAGAGGTGCCTCAAATTCTGTACATCAGTGGGCATTAAACTGCTAATTTACATCAGTGACTTGGAAAAATCTCAGTGGATACCTACCTGTATCTTTCAATCCCTAAACATCCTTGCAAATCCAGCTCATACTTTATATCCTGGCTTTCCAGGGATGGTGCTTCCTTACAGGGTATTTTCCCTCCACCACATCTGAGCGCTGACTGACAAAAGGTCATTAGCATCTAATATCCTCTACCCTGCCCTCATGGCAATAGGTTTGCACTCAGGCTTTCATTTCTGCAGATAAACCTCACCAATTCCATAACTGGGATGGCCAAAAACCTACACACCCCAAGGCCTCAACCCGGTCGTAAGGATCACACAGGATGACCTCAGGCGGACCTGGGCTAAAAACAAAGAAACAACCCAAACCCACACCCACTCATGACTAACCCAACGCTGCCTTTCCAGAAAAGCTGCCTGCTCCCAGGACAGGCTGGGTGGGCAGGTCCAGGAACGGGGAGCAGCCTTTACAAATCAGGGGGCACACTCATCACACTCGTTCTGTTCTAAACGGCTCTTTGCATGGGAAGAACCTGCACCTAACAGCTGCAACAGACTGCCAGCAGTAACTCTTTTACTCCTGTATTTGCTTTAGATGCAGTACCCACGTGGGTCACACAGCCAGAAGTCCAAACCCACCCACAAGCCAAACACGAGGAAAGCAAGAGCTTTCTGAAACAAATACGGGTTCAGAAAAGCTGAGCATTCATTTTTCATTTGTCATCACTAAGCATTTACATAAAAATACTGTATGTGTGTTCCTATGTAGGTGTTAAAAATAAATGAAAATAAATAAATAAAAGTCTTCAAGTGGAATCAACAGCAGAACGTCACAGGCCTTATACCAGCCTTTACAATTACATTTAGAAGTTGATGAAAAAGCCTCACCAGAACCACAGCTCAGTAGCTATAGCAACGTGCTTAGCTTCTCAGAAGAATCAAATAAGATAACCTGCCCTAAAATAGATGCAAAATAGCTGCTGCTGCACATGTGTAGTTTCAGAGACAGAACACAACCATAAAAATTAATTTTTTTTCAAATGCACAATGCTCCCTTTTACAGAAATCAAAAAGCTACCCTACAGGCAGTGGGTGAGAACTGAGTTTAATTCCTTTGCTCTCAGTGTTTTAAAAGCTAAATCATTTATCTCAAAGCTTAATTGTGCCTTTTAACAAATTAGACTTCACTGGAAATCATTATCTGTTTTCCCCCTTCTTGTTACAATTCAAAGGCAGCATCTGTTAAAGAACAAAAATGAACCATTTCCCTCTCATTACACGAAGAGTAAAAAGTCATCCCAAGTTCACATTACTTCAGAAGGTAATTTCTGTTCATCAGAACAATTCGGTATGTGTTCAACCCTTCGCATCCAGCTTTGCAGGATAATTCCCTCAAATATTTAGACTTAATTTGCTTTGTAACCATTAACTACAACCACAGCTACAGAACCTGCATGTTTCTTTAAGTCATATTCCACATCAGTACTGTTAAAAATATACTCTGGGTTGTATCTTTGCCATGTTGTGTGACCATATTCCTGATAAAGCATTACAGCAAGAAAAACAAACCCCAGCAGTTCCCAGAACCGTTCTGGGTCACTGCTCTGATCCACGTTCTGGGGTCCAGGAGCAGCTGCCTGGCTCAGGCATCCCCCTTCTGCAGGAGAACAGCAGCTCCCTGTGCTCCCAGGAAGGGCTGTTCCAGAGCTGGAGCTCCACTGGAGGCTCCCAGATGTGACTGCATCCCTGGATTGTGAGGTGGGAGAGCCCTGGCCTGTTCTGCTGCACACCCAGCCTGGCCGTGCCACCCCTGTCCTGCTGCTGCACACCCAGCCTGGCTGTGCCACCCTGGCCGTGCCACCCCTGTCCTCCTCCTGCTGCACATCCAGCCTGGTTGTGCCACCCCTGCTTCGGAATCATCCCAGGGACACGCACCCAGAGCACAGCTGTTCCTTAGGAACTGCAGCAACAGCCATCCCGCCCCTTCCCAAGGACCCCTCTCTCCCTGGGCACCTCCCAGAGCTCTGCTCNTGCCACCCCTGTCCTGCTGCTGCACACCCAGCCTGGCTGTGCCACCCTGGCCGTGCCACCCCTGTCCTCCTCCTGCTGCACATCCAGCCTGGTTGTGCCACCCCTGCTTCGGAATCATCCCAGGGACACGCACCCAGAGCACAGCTGTTCCTTAGGAACTGCAGCAACAGCCATCCCGCCCCTTCCCAAGGACCCCTCTCTCCCTGGGCACCTCCCAGAGCTCTGCTCCCAAGGGAACTATTCCAGTAGCTCTCTGGGAACAGCGCTGCTCCAATCTGCATTAAACCTCCCTGTGCTACAGTCAAGACTGCAGAAAGAGAAGGCACAGACATTAATTTTGCACTGCAAGGGACCAAAGCAGGGCAATTAACAATGAAGTATTAATACTGCAAGCCAGTGTTTAATTCGTGGCCTCATTCACAGTGGAAAAAGGGAGTTATAAACAAGTCAACTAGAAGCAAAAACATCAGCGGAATTTAGGCTTAACAAAAACCTCACACAAGAGCAAAACTGACAGATTTTAGGAGAACTAAAATCAACAGAAGCATTCTATTTTTTAAACAGAAACTTTTTCAAGTGTAAACAGTGGCTTCAAGGCTCTTCCCTTATTCTGCTTCGGTTCACAAACAAGTAGAAAACAGATTCTGCAGACAAAGCTTTCTCCTAAATTACAAGTTTGATAACCCACATTTACATCTAACTTGGTAGAATTTTGCTGTACCCGTTCTGGAGAGCACATGGATTCATTTTTTGTTTTCAGAGGGACTTGTCTCTCCTTTCTCCCACAAGGATATCTTGGAAAGTGTTTGCAGCACAACACCCAGAAACCTAAATCTGAAATTTCCACGCCTTTAACAGAAGCAATATAGCTCACTCCACAAATTCAACTTACTGCTCTGAATTTCAGGATTAGCAGTATTTAGTTTAAAAAAATAATTTTAAAATTTCTGAATTTATCTTCTGTATGAACTCGGGCTTGACATTCAGTGTACAATCCTATAACGTGGAAATACAAAATAAAGCAGTGAAGACAAACACTGTGAGAGGGACGGGGATCAGCAAGGAGGAAACTACACCTAATTACTTGCAACTAAAGCTCTCCATGCCAGAATTTGTGTATCCCAACTTAGGTCAGCTGGCTGTTAAAAAAATTTGATAGGGTAGACTGGCAGCACCGCCACAGTGAAACTGGTGCTTAATGCTAATCCTAAATTAGACGAAGGCCCTTTTTAAATCACCATTGACTTTTTAATTAAGATATTAATTTATCCGGACTGAAGACACCAATAAACTTCCCACTGTTGGCACTGCAGTTGGGGAACAAGCAGAAGCTTTCTGGGAGTCTGGGTCTTAGCTGACAAGTACTCACAATCCTTGCAGAATTCCAGTGGAAGCAAACAGCTTTGGGTTTAATGCTGAGTAACTCTCTGACAGCAAGTGTTCAGAAAACCCACTGTTTATGATGGACCACTATCTCCTGAGGGTGGATTATTGCTATAGTCTGTCTGCTGGCACCAGCCAATCTCTTTTTTGACAGAAATCTGGTGCTCTCACAAGAGGCCTTTTCCTGCCTGGCTGTGCCGTGCCTGGAGCAGAGGAGCATCTTGCAGCTCACAGGGAGTTGCACAGCCCCTGATTCACCCAGCAGACAGGGGGTCCTGTGAACTCTGAACCACATCCAGCAGCCCCAGCACTTCCACCAGCACCACTGTCTGCCCGTGTGTTCCACACACGCTGCTCCCACAGGGAAATTCTGGGATTTGGGAAAGAAGGGGAAGCACGTGTGTAAGAGCAGTGCACATAGTGAGGATTTCCAAGTGTCAGCAGCTCCACAAACACACATGCAAAATCCTCTTTAGGGAAGACTTACCACGATTTAAATTAGGTATTTGTTGAAAGTGAATAATGCTGATAACTGCAGTATTTGGGCACTTTCACGCAACAGTCAGCAAAAACTGTCCTATTTCCATAATGCACAAAGAAATAACAGAGTCCATTCTATTACCAAGATTAATATACACTTTCTGCTATATGCAACAGTAAGACTGAGATCAAAAGATAAAGAGGTGGTACATGATTAAAAAGAGGGGTTTTTATTTTCTTTTTTTTCAGGAGCTGGAGGTGGTATATGTTATCCAAGACTTATATAAGGAGTCTCATGTGACTCTGTGGCTCTTGCACAGAAACCCTGCAACCAAATCTGGTTTTGGATAACTTCAAACATTAGCTCTGTATTTGGAACTTTTCAACTACACGTCAAACAAAACAGACTTAATTTCATCAGCCCTGAGTGAACGCAGGAAGTAACTTCATTTCCCACACAGATTCCAAACTGTATCTTTGGCAGTTTCTGAAGTCCCCTTCTCTCCAAGAGGAGCATCAGGATGCAGTGACCTGTGCTTTGGGAAAAGTGGGGGTGGGTTTCTAGTTAAATGCACGAATCATTTGAAAGCACTTACAATTTTACTTTCCACTTCAGTTTTCCCAGGGGCATGAGAAAAGGAGATTTTTAGACAGAACTACGCATCCATAACACTAAATGGTTTCAACATCTTCAACTGTAGTGATGCTTCAGCTGAAGGATGCACAGCTATAAAGTTTTAAAAGTCTTTAAAGACCTTTGTGTAGTCCTTAAGGATCCTCGTGTCCAGAATGTGTATGGACTTCAGTAAGTCGTGATTTGGCTCCTGAGTTTTCTATAAACAGCTTTATAAAAAAAAAAAAATTCTTGTAAAACAAGTCTCAAGAGCATTGGTGGAAAAAGTATTAATCTTGATCAAATATGGTTTTTTCATCCCTCACTTAACACCTCTCAATCAACGTCAGCAGTACTGCAATTGATCTCATTTCATGCCAGTCACTCCAAATATTATTCAAAAGGTTTTTCTCACATGTACTTCCTCAAGTGGAAATCTGGGCAGGGAAATCTTTGAGATTTCTTTTTCATGTTAAAAAACAAATGATGGCAAGAATTCACACTCATGATCAGTTTTAGTACCCTTAATATACAGACGAGAAAAAAACCCAAAACATTCTTGATCCCCACTTCTTTTCCTGGCATATTTGGTAGACATAAGATTTAAAGGAGAAAGAGAATTCAACTATTAGAATGAAGAGAAGCTCTTATGTTGTCTCTTAGCTCCCACTACTTCATAAACTAAGCTCAAGCCCCCAGAACTGCAAGAGTTTTCATAAGAGGAAGGGGCAGAAGAAACAGGTGAAAATTACGATGACAATTCCTAGGAGCACATTGAATTAGTCAGCTGGAGGGAATGGTTCTTTACCTGTAAAGAAGTAAAACTAAGCAACCCTGAAGAAAAGTAAAACAGAAAAACTGACAAGCAAAAGATAAATTCAAACACTGTACTGACTCCTACCACTTATTCTCTCTCCGTGCAAGATCCAGTGAAGGGATCAAATGATATCTGATCTCTGGAAATAGCTACAAAAACAAAGACAATTACATTAGCAGAACTTTACACTGAGTTTTTAAAATTAGTTGTCCATGGGGACAGGCAGAGGCCACGAGGAAGGCGCTACAGGAACTTACACCCAGCAGGACCCCTCATTCAAGAAAGTTTTTTGTTCATGGTGTTTTGGGGGCAGGGGAAAAAAATAAGAACACATCTAACTGACATCCCACTCAAGGGTTCACAACACATCTGTGGGCTGTGTGGGGTCAAGTTCCAAAACATGAGGGCAACTGTTGGCTCTGTAGCAGACTTGTCACATTAGCACCACTCCATTACAGCACATCACACTGGCTCCCTCTGTTCTTTAATGTTCCTTGATTCAGAGCCAGGATGTCAGCAGAACACTGGTCTAGCTGGTTACCTGCACCAGCTCATGAGGAATGGTCGGGAGGCAGTTGCATCACATCAGAAACATGTAAGATACGGACCCAACTGCTGCACAGCCATGAGGAACAAGGAAAGGAGTTAACTGATCTCTTGGGTAACACTTCACAAGTCCCACTGCAGCTACTAAAACATGCTGCAACCTGAACTGTCACAGCCAGAGTGCCAACAACACACAACAGTTCTTTCAGGGCTCGCAAGAAGGTGAGGAATGTCAGCGCTCCAGGAGCCAGCAGCAGGATAAAGACAGGGATGGTCACTCCCTCCTACTAAACCTGTCTGATGAACCTTGACAGTCACCTCCCAAAGAACAACCTCCCCACAAAGCTTTTCTGTATCAGCTCTGAGATTCTGCTGTTTTTGGAGCTTTTCTCTAACCAAAGACAGGTCTAAAAATGTAGTGCAGCCCCTGTGACACAGCCAAGGACACAGTGCCATGGGAAGAACGGCCTGGAACCAGCTTCCTGAGCCAGCCTCACCATCCAGGAAAACCTGACATGCCTGGAGCACCACTGAACCTCAGTGTTCCTCTAAGTGTGACAGGTGTCTTTAGGACAGCATGGGAAACTTCAGTCCCGACAAATGGCCATGAGTCCCACCTCAAAGCCACTTCTGGAAAACTCTGCATGCTGCTCCTTAGCCCTTCTCTAACCTGCTGTTGGAATATATGTCAAAACCAGTATTCTACACAGGCTGCCAAATGATAAGCATAGCTACATTAATCAGTTCTGGTTTGCCTAATTCACTCAAAACGCAGTCTGAGGTCATGACACTTTCAGCTGGGAGAAAAAACAAGACCAACCAGGAATTGCTAAAAGACTGATTAACCTCCCCGGCTAAGTACAAGTCAATAGGAGTTTAAAAAAGAAATATGAACCCATAAAACTAAATCAATGCATCTTTGGAAGTATACTGTTGAAATAAAAGATTTTCTAAGTAGGTGTGCTGTTTCCATGGATCTGATAATTTTGAATTTACTGTTTCCTTTACAATTAATAGGTTTATGACAAAATCTCAATTACATGAGTAAAAAAGTACCTTCTTCTGCAGATCCAGATACTAATGGCAGCTGTATAGGAACAACAGGCTGTCACACCTACAAACACTTGACGTGATGTATTTTTACACGATGGGAAAAATTTAAGACCATTCTTCCTAAATATAGAGCACAACCAACCAAGTACAAGGACAGTCAATTTTTAACATATTTTTCACATGGAGCACTTAGTCTGATTGAAATCTTCAATGGAGATTTAACAATTTAACACAGAGGCTATTTTCTGCAAAACTTAATCTGTTTATCAGTTAAAAATGATCCCTCTTGTTAGAAGCTTGACAGATAACCAGGCCCTGTAATTTCACAATACTGTATTTTAACATATTCTACAGCCAAAGACAGATTACCTTATGCGTCATGTTAAAAATAGATTTGTGTGATATTAATCTTTGGGCTGAGCTACAGCGCCAATCTCGCTGCTGACCTTGCCATTATTACAATCACATGTCAGGCCTCCCTCCCTGCTGAGAGTCCAACTGTGTACACTGGTTTGCTCAGAACACACCGCAGAGAGGAAAAAACCAGGCTTTTCCCTCACAAGATAATAGGTAAATGTACTCCAGAACAGTCACTCAAGGGCCTAAACAGAGTCTCTTCTAGGGTCATATCAGGGAGCATTGAATTTTCAGGCAATTAACATCGGGCATTGGTTGGATCTTCAGCAATTCCTGCATAGTTTTTATCCTCACAGCAGACAAGGACTTGGCACAGTCTTCCCCTCCTGCTCAGTACAGCCTCTCTCTTAGCCAAGCAGATGCATCTTCATTATAAACCAGTTTACACTGTTAAAACATAGTTGTTTGGTTTTAATCAGATCACAATTATTTTTCATCAAAATGAACAGTATAAAATCTTAAAGTTTAGATCATAAGAGTGGAGTGCAAATCTCCACTCTCCTGAGCAATACTGTCTATCTTCATAAGCTTTCTCATTTCAAATGCTATCAAAAGCATTTTCAAATAGTTTCACAGATCATTCAGCCTGGTTTTACAGACAAGAAGTTTGCAAGATTCTCTCCAGAACCACTGCTCCTGGATCCCATCAAAATCTGAAAGTTTAAGAACTGGTTTGTCAAGAAAACAATTCCATGGTGCAGTAAAACTAAACAGGGTTGGGTTTGGTCTGGATTCAATGTGAAGTCTTCTACTGCAGGTTTTAAAAGCCTGTGTGTGCTGATCAAGTCCTCTCCTTCACAACATGCAAGCACAGAAAGGACATTTATACCAAAGACAGAGTGCTTTCTCATTTGAGTTGCACAGAGGAAGGAATTCAGACATGTTTTTTAAGACACGACAGTATCTTAGAAGAAGAATGAGTCTGTATTTTCAATCAGTTTACCGAATGCGTGCTATTACTATGTGAAAGTAATTCTTCTCTTTAATGACTGACCAAATAAATCTTAACAGCTGAATTTGCAAATCAGTTTCTTTATGTCAACAGCTCTGTCACGTCAATCAATACAGCACTAAGCCAGGAGCAAGGACTTCTAGCCATTTCTGCTGTCATTTACCTGAGTACAGCTACAAAACTTGCCTAAAACCATCAGGAAAGATTTACACTCAGCAGTCAAGAGCAAAAAGGACCTAATGTATCACAGCTGTCATCAGGTGAACAAGAAGAATCCAATGTGTCTTGGGGGGAGAATAAGGAAAAAAAAGGAAACATTCCCTTCTGTAATCCTAAAAATTTGCATTAAAGTGGTCAGCAAACCTTGAGAAAGTAACTCTGAATTCTGAATTAGTGAGGTGATTCCATGAAAGCCTCCTATCTTTCTCCAAATCGATCCAGTTTAAACACCTGCTGGCTCTCAGCTGTGCCTGAGTGGATGGGTTCCAACAGAGTGCTGTTATCCTACCACTGAAAGGAAGCATCTCACCTCTGGCAGTGCAGACCACTGTGATACTCACAACAAGATGTGAACTGTCTCCTCAACATCATGTAAACAGGTTTTAGCAGGGATGTGCCAAACCTCCCACTGAAACTCAGCATTAGAACAAACTTCTGTATTTTAGTCTCCTGCAGCAAGTTAAGAGTTAATACTTATTCTGGAAAAAAGCCCCGAAACTGAAAAATGCTCCATTTTAAATAGCCTTAATCTGTCAGCAGTAGACAAAGTCAAAATTCATTTTCATCTAAAAATGTCTTTCAGATTCTGTAAGTACCATACTATGCACATAAGCTATAGTACCTGTCACATCAAGAGCAGATATTAATATTCATGCAACTCCTTACTTTTATGTTCCAGTGGTACTGCCTTGAAGGCAGATGGATTAAAACACACTGGTATCTTGAATAAAGCCTTCTCCACAGGCAGAGGGTAGTACCATTACTTGATATGTGGTGCTAAGGCAACACTGTGTCCTACAGAGAAGATAAAGGTGTTGAGCCAGCGCTGTGGATGTCACAGTTTGTGTGCACAAAGAAAAGCTCAGCACAGTGCTCACTACTGTGGCTGCTTCTTTTAATTTGATGAGATCCTTCTGAAGAGTAAGCAGTGTGCTCACTCTAAGTACACAGCACTCCTTCAGACACCTGAGCTGATAAAACACCGAAATGGAGAGATGAAAAGAACAGAGGCACACGTAGCATGTGAGGAAACACACTGTCCTCCCAGGCTGCATGTTACAAATATGTGTATTTCCCAAGCTTCATAATCAGATTTATAGTTCTCTACCAAACACAGGCTTAGCAGGACTTCCAAGAGGGGTGTGAACCAAGTTAAAAAAGAAAACAACAGAAGGGACACGATATCAGCACTTAAAGGCCTTTGGCATTTGTATCTCAATCTGAAGGAAGGAGAAGGCCAGCCCACTTCTCTGTTTAGCACTTAGAGCAGAGGACCAAGAGCTGTAATAAAGCAAATTTAACTTGGACATGTTTAACCACTATAAAGCTGTACTTCAGATGGGAAAACTTCAAGCAGAGCTGCACAGAAGACCAATAAGCTGTAAGTATGTCTGCTAAGGAGAGGGAAATGCCCCTCTGAAGAAACCAGAGTTTCTGGGTTCTGTCTCAGATAATTTACCTCCAGAGTAATCAGTTTGTCAGAATAGATGGAGTTGCAGCAAGACACTGAGGGGACTCTTCCAGGATACAGTCAAATTTAGACCAGCTTATGAATATACAGAGAGTAAACTTCTTGTATCTACAACCCACACACACTCCTGAAGAAATCTAATGATTTCATGCTTGCACAGCTCTCTCCAAGATCCCAGTTATGAGTGTTCAGGAGCAAAAACCCTACCTGTGAGTGCCAGATGGCTGTGCCACGCCTCACTGGTACCCCGGGTGCCTCTGACAACCTGCCTGCGCTGTCTACCTGCTCCTTAACAAGTATTTGCTGCAAGTCAAATGCAGCCAGGTCTTTAAGTCAGCTTTCTGTTTCGAAAAGATAACTGTCCATCTGCTCAGGCAGGTGAGTAACCTGACTGCACTGTCTGCTAGGTGTGTGGTTTTGTTGTTACAGCACCCAGAGAGAGAGAACTGACAAGAGATCTTCACTTGTGCTATTCAAACCATGCATCTGAGCAACGATGTTTGTTTTCAGAATAGTAATTTGAGACTGGAGAACCAGTTACCTGTTTTCTATTATCAGGAAAACTCAATGTTCTTTAAATAAAATAAAAGAAACCCACAAACAAAAGAGGCTAAAAACTTAATTTCTAGTAAAGAAAGTTAATTTTATATACAACTTTTATTTTTGGTCCAAAATGGCCATCAATTCATGAGATCTGAAACGTAAATTGAGCTTATTCCACATGCTAAAGCACTGCTGGAAAGAAGAGCAGCAGTGCTGCTGTGGTTGACCACCCACAAACCCATGCAGCTTGCAGCAATGCCTCAGTGCATTTTGCCACCCAATCATTCCATGTGTTTCCAGGTTAGAAGTGGCCGCTTTACTTTTCCAAGGTCCAAAGGCACAGATCAGCGAACAGTGTCTGACACAGAGGATTGGAGCTCCTTATCACAACTACTCCCTGCACAGAAATCCAAGTGAAGCCCTGTCAGTAAAGCCCGACCCACATGCCAGCACAGGGTAACGATCTCACTGGGAGCTGGCTGGCAGCCAGCAGGCCGTCATGGAAAACATGCTAAACCTTCTCACCCAGTACTGCTGCTGTGTACCTCTCCTCCTGGCCAACTCATTATGGCTACGGCCCATGACAACCATGAAACACAATTTATAGAGTTGTTTTATTTATCCTTAAATTCCTCAGTTTATTTGGAAAGGAAATTTGAATTGATATTGTCAGGTACATTTTCCAAATTTGAATTAAAAAAAGTTTGCTCAGTGTAACACTGAAGTATTTTATGATGCAGTAGCACATACATAAGTAACAGCACTGAGCAATTAATCAGGTGAGGTGGTGACACTTCAGTGGGATAGCTAAGTGTGTACCTAAATCCCATCTACCATAACTAGAGTACATCCCTGAAGTCAGACACACACTTTATGTGAAAAAGAGTATTCATTCACAAGTACAAGAATATCAACCTCAAATTATTCACCTACACCCTACACGCACCCTCCTGAGAGAGGGTCATTCCAACATCTGTACTGAGCAACCTGCCACAGAATTATACAGTGACACCTGAAATTTTTCATACAACTTCTCATGTTTACACAAGCACAAGTCTGAAGGCAGAATTTGTTTCTTAGATCTCAAAGTGTGACAACTATTCCTAAAAGACTTTGTGAAGCATACAGCTGGATGTCTGCTAAGCAGAACATCTTCTTGCTGCTGCTCTAACTGCGACAGAGGTTTTTATCCCCTTCACTGGGATACACGACCAAGCCACGTCCTTCCTGCTCATTCAGCAGCAATTCCTTTGAGTCCAGACCTTCCCTCGCCCCCGGAGCTGTAACCAGGAATGCCAGCCCCGGGCTCACAGCAGCAGACACACGCGGGCACTCGGGGCACACGCGGGTGTCTCTGCGCGGCTCACCTGGCCCAGCCTCAGAGACACCTCTGCCTGGGTAGGACACGCAGCGGCACGTGCCAGAGGTCAGAATGATTTCCCTCTAATTGTTGCCTCCCAACACAAACCACTGAACTTTAGGGCAGAAGAGAGAATAGGAGGGAAGCCTGAGCAGTGGCTGCTCCCAGCTGGCACGCACCAGCACAGCTCCCAGCCACGCCACAGCCCCATCGCTGTTCCCTCCCCGCTCTGCTGCTCCTGGAGAATAACCTGCTTGATTTTCTACAAGTGAGGAGCAGAAGCACAGTGTCACAGAGGCTCCCACACAGAACCACCTCCCAGCAGGACACAGCAGGGACACTCCCTTAGTGGCTGGCTCTCCCAGCATCCTGCTCCCACAGACTTTCCAGAACGGCTGCCAGGGTGAAGTGACCTGCGTGGCTGCGTTCACGGGGAGGGGATGGAAGGCCTCATTGCTGGTGCCAACACACCCCAGGGCTTTGTTCCCACACCTTGCCACGAGCAAGAGCAAGTCCTATGTAGCAAGTAATTAATACCCTAAGGGAAACTGCAGTGGACTCCATCATAGCTCTGCTCTGCATTTCCCTCATTAACACCAACTTGCACAGGCTTTCAGGGAGTGGATAAGTAGTTCCAAAATTCCCATGTTTGTACGAGACAAGGAACCAATAGAAAATTCTCAATTATGCCTGGCTAGACATAATTAAGAATCACCCAGATAAATCAGAACCCAGGTCATCTAGCCAAGACAAGATGTTTTTGTATTGCAGCGTTATGGAGACTTTCTGCCTTAAGTAGTTATACAAAAGCCAAATGGAAATTAATTTATTTTAACTAAGTTTCACAGAAAACTCAGATGCTCGTATCTGCACTGTATTACAGCTGCTTCACAAGCTGAGCAACTCTGACACACGCAATTGCACCAAATCACAAACAACCTGGACACTGTGCAGGGTGGGAGTGTCAAAAAAGGTCAAAGCCTGATCTTTATTGGTTCAAAAACTTTTCTGAGAATCCTAGATGTCATGGAGAAGAAAACAACCCAACACCTTTTGCATGTTCAATATAACACACAAGCCCAGCACTAGACTTGAACAGCTCCAACAAACACACCAGTGTTACACGACAGTTCATGTGGGCTGACAAGGGCACTCCTGGGGTGGGCCTGGTCCAGTGGGAGCAGAGTAAGGATTACATCAAACACATAACACTTGTGAAGGCAGACCACGTCCACTGGATTTCTGAACAGCTTCTTATAACCTGCTGCTTCAGTTTAAGCATAACAGGTAGTATGTAATTACAGACTATGTAAATTAAATTTGCCATAAAATCATATATGGGTACTAACCAAAAAAGTTATTACAATAAAAGTTAAGTGTGAAGATACTTTCTATAAAACCTTTAGTACTACTTGACTTCCTTGCTAGTTCACAATTTTGCTTGGGAAAGATCAACACAGAAAAAGTGCCTGCAACATGTGTACAATTATGTGCTTTATTTAAAAATGTCACCTCCATTGCAGTTGTGAGCACATCCAAAGCACCTATTACATAACAGATCCCCGAGTTCTCTTACATAACAAATCCCTCAATCCCAATCACATCAGTTACGTACTACGCATATTTTTTCCACATAACTGCACACCTGACATTTGAAAAATCTGGCTGACCATTATCTTATAGCCACCTTTATTTAAAAGTACATACTGCACTTTATATTACCCTTAATTTTTAAAAACACACCTGTTTCCTCACTCCCAATTTTTTGTTATGCCTGATTCAAATTAGCTTGTAAGTCTTCTGTGTAGATTAGCTCATTTGTAATATTCATATACACAGGCTCACAAGTGTACGTGATTAATGCATTCTAAAGTCTTAGCATAACATTACTTATGAACGTCCTGAAACACTGTGAGCCAACTACAGAGTGTACAGAAAAATTAATATACATACACTTCCACCATGGCAAAAGGTACCACTATAAATGAAGATACAAAGAAGCCCATCCTTTCCTGTTGTTCACCTTGCATCACTTAACATCTTACAGACTCCAATACTCAGCATCTCATACTCTCTAATACTCCAAAAGATAAACTTTAATGTCAATTTTAGGGCAGGACCTGATCCTCAGTGTCAGCTGGGATAAGAACATGCCCTGGTGATATTTCAAAGGGAAGAAAAACTGGGTTTGGAAATAATGTCATAAATTATGTCACAAAGTCATAATCAGAGCACCAGCTTCAGTAACATCCCAGAATTGGATCTCGTGAATCACACTGTAGCTCAATGCATAATCAGATCATCATGCATCAAGATCAGGTAACATCAACTTAGGCCATAATCAAATACTGCAGCAGGGCCCCTCAACCAACAGCCAGTGTGACCTTCAGAACAGGGTTAGAAAATGATCAGACACATAAATCAGTTTTTGAAGCAGGTAACTATGCACAAATCACAGTAAATCTAAATATAAGCTATGCATGAACACTTTATATTTTTCAAACATCATTATGTTGGCAATTTTTATTCAACAGGAGAAATTAATGTTTGATCTGCTATTCCTTCCTGTGAAATGTAATAAACACATACACACCCATTCTTGAAGAAAATTATGAAGCAGGTAGAGGAAAAAGCAATGTGCTAATTACAGGTTGAGAGACAAGTATTTATACTCAACTACAAAATTCCAGAAACTGATCTAAGCACTGCCAGATGGAAGAGTCAAATCTGTTCACGAAGTGATGTTCCATGTATTGTTACACTAATGGCTACAGTACACATACACACATATATAAATATAAAGCCAGCTTTTCAAAGCAGCTACCAGATCTGGAGGGTTCCATTAGGAAGCTACTGAGCACCTATGTGAAGTCAGTAAAAACTGTTCATTACTAATGTTCTACAGCTTATGGTATCGTACCTGAGCATCCAGAGAGGGGTTCCCTTCTTCTCTTCCCTTATGCCCAGCCAAAGAATACAGCATGTTCAACCAAAGTATAAAACAAAGCTGCAAATGCCTCCAACTCACTGAAGGAGCAGAAATAGATATAGCACAGCTTGGCTGCTGCCCAACTCAGGAACAAAAGATGTGCTTGAATTAAAATACCCAATTCAAACACAGGCAAACTTCAGGGAAGTTTCAGTTCTATCCCCACAACTTCAATGTAGTCAGTGGCCTTATGATTTAAACATGATTTAATTCTAAGATCCGCTTATCTGCAGACAGCTTCAAAGTAGTGGAAAATCAGTAATTTAATACTACTTTAAAAAAAAGACAAATTTTCTGTGACTACAGTCATCGCATGATACAGTGCTCAGAAAAAAGAAACCACACTTGTGTCACATAATTAAAACAACACAGTAAGTTAATTTCTCTGCACTTTTAATATGACAATAGTAAAAAGACCTACGAAGCAGGCCTTCAGGAAAATGACATTCTTAGCAGAGTCCTTTCTCTGGGCCTTCAGAGTTTATTTTTATGCAAATCTGCAAAGAAAAGCAAGCCCTAGAGTACACATGGGAAAAAAGGCAAAGATTAAACTAAATCTGGAAAATTTAGAATGCACGTAATAGAGAACTGATTACAAGTTTTAGTTGGTAGCAAATACAACAAGCAAAATAATTGATTGGATGTTAATCTTAAATTTGCTCTGATTATAGGAGGTGTATTTTTCCAAATACATCAGTGGCTAAATATAAATTGTACTTCTTCAAATAAATGCCTAAATTTTAGGATGCAAGGATTCTGTTAGTTGTCCTCTTCTCTCTAAAGACAGTATTATAAGCCAAGTTAAGAGTAGGATTGGTACACTGCAAGATGATTTTAACACCATCCTGTAGCTAAATTTGTTTCTTATTTGAGTCTAAATCACAAGCTCTTTGAAACAAACGAACAGTACAGTGCACTGAAAGAGCAGAAAAAAGCAGCCTTCCAAAAAATGCTAACAGAAAGCAGATTTAAATCACCTAAGGCAAAGACATACTATACATTGATATATCATGTTATTATTAAGAAAACTCACAACTTACAAATTTAAATTGATAACACAAGGTACTAAATTTAAGTATATTAATCCACTTTTGAACAGGAGCCTTTCAGAGTTTGTGATAAGGGGAGACAGCCATACAATTGCTGCCAAACAACAGTAAAAAGGAACTATAGCTTTACACAGAATACAGAGGCTATATTTTGAATTCAAACTCAGAATAAGTAAGCTACCCTTTGAACCCTGCCAATCTCAACATCACTGTTGTTGTATCAAGTTCCAACAGAAAATTATAATAAATATTCGGATCATATACCACTTCCATAGACAAGCCTTGCCAGTATCTATAAACTTAAATCCATAAAATCTTTAAAATATTATTAAAGGAGCCGTTTAGCCATCACTACTATCCCTCTCCATATCCTTCTCCTGTTTAAAAAAAGCCTCATTAAAGATTCATCCAGCATAAATAAAGTGTGCAATGCTGCAGCAAATCAACCGAAGAGCGAGGGGTAGGATTGAGACCTCCCGGCTCTGGGTCACGTCTCACTCACTAGGCCAAGGCTCTGGCTGCAGCAGGTTCCACTGCACACTCCGAGGCAGCACCGAGCTCTGGGTGAAGTCCCACACATCTGTGCAGGCAGTCAGGTCCCTGCACGGCCGCTCCAGGGCCAGGAGCACTGGGACACGTTCCGGAACAGGCGTGGGCCGGGATGCACAGACACTGCAGCCATTAAGGGTGGGCTGACCACAGGCCAATTCCAACCCTCCCAGTGCCCGGACAGCACTTCCATCACGCAAGGGATGCACATCAGCAGAACACGGCCAGACAGCACCCACCTCCACCCAGAGATCTGGGCTGACACTTACAGAGGTCTCCAGCCCTGTCCAGCACAGCCCCCTTTCCTAAGTGCACCATCCCAAAGCTCCCCACTCACCTGTCTCTGGAAGGTCCCCACGGCAGTGGCCTCGGCAGTCCCTGGGGCCCAGGATCCTCAGCCAGAGCCTGCAGTTGCTCTCAGGCACTGCTAAGTCATGGTAGCCACGGGCTACCGGTCCTTCACAGAGCTAAGCTTGTGAACAGGCAGGTTCCAAAAGCATGTGAAAAGACTCTGGCTTGTTCCTCAATAAGAACTCCACCTTTGCAAAGCCTTCACTTACCACCAGCCCAAAAAAAAAAAAGCACTTAAAGGCTCTTAAATCAGAACTTTCATCAGATGTGCTAAATGCAACAGTTGCAGCAATTCCTTCTGAATTGCCTCTTCACTGAGAGACAAATGAGACTTTATCCAGTTCTAGAAGTTCTGCTGATAACTTTGGTGATGGAGGAGTGCCCAAGGTTCTACATGTTAATTGGGTAACCAGTAGATGTCATCCAGAAGACCCAGCCTAAAACACCTTGAAGACATAGCATTAAGTGGACATTACAAGGAAGCTGGACAGGCAGCTGCTCCTTTTCTCCCTAGTTTACTACAGGATGAGTACTGTTACGCACTAGCATTATAAAATCTATGTGTCTGTGCCAATAAAGCCTTCCCCATAAGAGGATTTTAGCTACCCATATAAAAGTGGCAAAACCTGGAGGACACATAGCTGGTCATTGCTTGAAACTAGATAAAACTTGCCCATGCTACCAATCAGTTTACCCTGAAGTAAGATGGAATCTTAAGGCAGATACAGCTTGATTTTATCTTCAAACAATTTAAATTAACAAGTTCTGCAGCTTATCCCATCTCCTGCATTTGTCACAATCTTGTAGCTGCAGCTTTCCTGTTAGGTACCATTTACACGTACCAGGGGGTGTTCAGAACAAATCCTCAGCGCAATGTCTCTGCTCAGTCACACCACTCTGCCTCCTCTTTTCTTGAGAATAAGATGAGAAAGCCCAGGACCAAACAACAGAGGTTTTGTTTTGTTTGTTTCTTTTGTAAGAGTAAGTCAGTTTATTTTAAGAACATGTAAAAGATTAATGGTGCATCAGTAATAATATTTTGCTTTTCCATGTGATTAACCCTGCTTATCTTCCTTTGGACAATAGGCTGCATTACCCACAACCCCCAAAACCTCAAAACTCAAGACAGACATTGTATTACTGTCACTTCTCCAGAAAATCTATACGAGCATCAGAAAAGGGCTATTGTTTTCTGAGGTGGGGGAAGAGCAGAAAAGCAAGAGGAGGATTGATCAAACAGCAAAAAAGCATTCAAGAACAAAAACATTCTCTGAGAAAAATTAACTACACACAGCCTTGGCACTGAATTGGGTTGGAGGGGGATATTGTTGTGATTGAAAACTGAAGAGTTTCCTCAAGTTTTAGAGCAAGAAAGAATGATTATACCCTGAAATTTGAGGATTATTCTGCCTAAGAAACTGTCAATTAGCATAACTTTGAACCCAGCAAAACTCTTCCTGACTACCAGATGTAACTATGGCAACAAGATCCAGGAACCTACAATAAATATGATACAGTGTCAATAACCCAGGCTTTTTTAATGTAAATACATAAAGCTCAAGCAAGACAGAAGACCATTTCCAATGGTTTAGATTCAATTTTTAGATCTCTTCAATGCCAGGAATGTTAGTACATTCCAATGACCAGTAAAAAAATAAGGAGTAAGAGAAAACTAAAAAGGAAAGAAAAAAAAACATCTCTCATGGAAAAACTATTCAGAATTTAAGAAAGAATAAGACCACATTTTTGGACTCTTTCCATTAAAGCTGTGAAATTCCATACACAGATACAATCTCTTAAGTTCTGTAAATAGGTTTGATGTTGTTTCAGAACACCAACTCCATTTAATGAATATGTGAGATGTTCAGTGAAAATAAGTCAATCCTAAAAATAAAACAACCAGAAGCGAATCCTCCTATTTGGCTCCATCTCGCTGTTGCATCTGTAATGTGTGGTATTTTCATATATGGGAACATTAAGTCAGAGCTTTATACAACAGCATTTACAACTGTGAATCACTGCCTAAACATCAAATGAAGTTCCCTCCTCCATTCAGCATAGTATGGAGACCTCATGGAAATGCAGAACACAACTTAGAAATGGCTGATGGGTGGCACCACAAATGCACTGTCACCCAGAGAGTATCTGCATGTTGGAAACTTTAAAAAACAATGGCTTCCCATCATCTAAAGCCTCCCATCCCTGAAGAATAAAACCACACTACAGCAAGATGCCCATGTCCTCTGCCAAGGAAGGCAAGGCACATGTAAGAGCACAAGCCAGGCAAAAAGTTACACCCTAGACCGGAAAATACAGAATAATGTTGTGGGACTGAACATGGGGACACGTGAGAAACATGATTTCAGGGGAGGGATGTGGAAATTCACGAGGCAGCTGGACTGAAATGGATAGGAAGAAGAATTTTACAGAAGAGTGCAAATGGAACACAAAAATTCAGGAAGAAAAGGGACTGATGATGGAATGACAAACCCTAGACAAGACCCAGGCATGACACCAGGGAAATGAAGGGTCATTACAAACGAGAGAGAACTGAGCTGAAAAGCTACAGTCACTGCTCCCCAAAAGGACTCTAATCCACAGGCCAGTTCTGCCAGATTATCAGTAACTGAAGGCACATTTGTCCTTATGTTCTGCTCATTCATGTTGGCTCTGCAGCCACCACGTCCTGGACCACACCCTCCTCAGATCTCAGCCTCAGGGGTTTCAGCTTCTCACCACACTTGGACAGACATTCGTGAAGTTGCCTTGAGAATTCAGGTGTCCTTCTCCCCATCTAGTCAACAGCAGTGAGCCATCCCAGCCAGTGCATGCTCCAGACATTCCAGTCGCCAAAGATCCCACTGTCAACAACCACCAAACAAAAAACCCTCCCAAAACACCACCACACAACAAACAGCAAACTAAGAAAACCAACAGAAACACCCCCCAACTTCCCCATGTCTAAGTTCAAAAATACAGAGAGAAAAGCTAACTGGAGATAATAAACTATTTTGTTTTACGTCCTAACTCAGGCAGTGTGAATAATTGATTTCTCGATTCGGCAGATCGAAATGAATTTGAAATATCTCCTTCTCTTGCTCAAACCCTCTCAAAATTTCATTTTGACATGACATATTTGAGACCTGTAGCAAAAGCTGTGAAATGAAGGCCTGGTTCACAAAATGGAGAGGAGAAAGAGGAGCTCCCCTTTAGCAAAGCTCTGTGTGCCTGTGGATCCTGGCTAAGCCAAGGCAGCAGCTCCCTCGTGGGGAAAGGAGCCGTCCTGACCTCCCCTCCTGAGCTCCCACTGCGGAACCCGAGCAGCAGCGAGGAGAGAAAGCTTTCTGTGTGCACTACCTTCCAGGTTAGCCTCAATCTAGCCCACAACTGATCGCTCCATGATCAAGTGCTGCATTCCAATCAAACCTTCTCCAGCAAAGGGACCAAAGGAGACCTACCTTGGAAGCAAGCACAGAGACACTCTTCTGAGCCCAAGCCTCCTGACACTCAAGTCTGGTCTAATTCAAACAGAAGATTTCAAGCAAGCTGGGACATTTTAAATCTCTTGGAACAAAGCAAGAGAAGCAGCTGAGAGCGCCTGGGCCAGGAAAGCCTGCAGTAAGCACCTGCACGGGACGGAGGAGGGATGGGTTACAGCTGAATCAGGTTTCCCACATCCTGGCAGTGCCCTGATCGGTGCATGTTTGGATGAAGGGCATAGTACATCATTTTCTCTGGTTTACAAATCTCAGTATTTTTCACAGCTGAAACTATTCAACTTTTTTTGCACATGGTTTCAGAACTTATGAAATCCCATTTTTAAAGAGGTATTCCTATTTGCCCAAACATCCCCTGCATTCCTGTAGCAGTGACATCCCGCATATTAAGCATCATTCTGCCCAGCAGCAATGGATGAAGGCTCCATGTCCATAGGAAGGAGAGCTACAAACTGTGTCTTGTGTTTTCAGAAACACTGCACTTTCCATAAGAAACAACAAAGCAGGAATAGTCAGTTCTCATATGGAGGAAGGAGGAGGAACTGGGATAAAACAGGACCACCAGAACAGCAACTGAAAACTTCCTGCTTTTGCCCAGGCACTGAGGGAGGTGACAGCATTCGAGCTGCCAGGGCAGCTGGCAAACACCAGGCTCAGTGAATTCATCAGTTCTGGTGCATTTAAAGTTTTCATGGGGCTTTTGAATTCTCCCACAATTTCTTGAATCTATTTTTGTTATGAAATGACTAAACATATTAAAGAAAAAGAAAGCACTTTTCATGAAAGGATTTCTGAGTGAGTGGAATATCCACTGGACTCCCCCAAAAATACCTAAATCCTTACGTACCTCATACTCCTGAACTGACTTAAAAAAAAATGTGGTCCAGACCTTGAGGCAGTAACTTTATTACTGAAATAACATTACTGCTCCTTATAAGACCAAGTGATTCATCCAAGGTCACAAACAGTTGATGCCTCTTGACATCAGATTAGACTTTAACTGTGACAATTCATATGTCTAAACTTAAAGGTGAACTCTGCCAGCAGCAACTCCGACCAAGGAGCTGCAGCATTACAAAAAGACACAGACTGTGACTGACTGATCATCTCTGGCTCCAGGAATCAGAAGCATTTTGTACATCCTTCTCTTAAGGTGCCATGAGTCCCAACCCTGCCACCTGGCATTCAAGATATGCTGCCTGCCATGAGATACAACCTCTGTAGTGCATTACATGTCTATTAAACACAGTTAAGTCACAAAGAACTTGCAATTAATACAGATCCTTTTTTCCAGTGCAACACATGGAAACAAATAGGCTACTTCTGATGAGCAATAACAATTTTAAGTTAAAATTAAAAAGTGTTCCACACTTGTTTTGGGCTTTTATTCATCATGCTCAAGTTGATTACCTTCACCCTAACAGTGTTCGGAGAATGCAGTTTGCCTTTATAAATTGCTACTTCTGCTTCACTTCTAAAGAAACTCCTTCAAGAGCACACTACATAGATTATGAACAGTGAAGATAAGTATTATCAGGTTTTGCCAAATTACATACTGAATTAATTAATAATTTACCATAACTTTTAGGAGCATGGTTAAAAATAGCTGTCCCATCAGCTCTTAGTCCATATCAGATACTGTGAATTATCCTCAGAATCTAAATCATTACAATAAAAACAAAATAACCAGACTGAGCAGAAGCTAAGCAAAGCTTTAACTTTGTGAGTAAAGTTTCTCACTTTCATGCAAATCCCTGCCTGTATATTGACAGTCACTGGAACAGAGATTAGTCAGAGATGCCAGTAAAGTTAAAAAAAGGATCCATGCAAAAAGTGAGGAAAAAGAGGCATCTCTAAGGCTCTCCTTCCACATGGAGGCTTTCAAATCACCTTCCTTGCTTTCTTTATAATCCCTCCAGTTGTTTTTTTATTCTCTACGCTGCCCCCACCTAAAAACAATCACTGTGGAAAATAAGCTCATCGTGGTACAGCACGGGCAAGCAGCTGCAGCCAGAGAGGCCTCGACTGATGGCAGACTCCACGGCAGCGGCTGCACGTGCAGCACCAGGGCCGTGCCAGGGCACTCCCCACGCAGGAACCACCGAGCTCACGCAGACGTGTCGGGAAGGGTTTATGCTACCACAACAAATGCTGATTTTCCCTGTCTTCCGGGTCATCTTGCCAAGAATCCCTGCTAACACATATTAATCTCAAGTACTATGGTTATACTATACTAGATTCTTTTATTTCTACATTAAAGCTCGTTACATGACCAATGTGGTTAAGGACTTTGTAATCACGAAAGAGGCCAACTCACCATCTTTTATCCAGGAAGCATTAACAGTTACCCCCTATTTTAAGTTATTTTCCTTTGTCTATACAGACACAGTTGACAAGCAGCCTCTTTGCATTTCTTCACCTTTAATTTTGTCAAAGAACCTGTACATGACTCAGCTGAAGTCAATAGGAGGACACAATTAATATGATTTTGCCTCAAGTTTTTCATATGAGATTCATGTTGCTGTGACAGAGATTTATGCGGTAATAAAACTGTACTATTATTAAACTTTCTACAGCACATCAGTAACAGATTACAGGAGTCTTCTCCTACTGGGGAAAGCCAAAGCTGCTACACAAACATTTCTAGGCAGTAAGCATTAATAAAACTTGTAGTTCTTTTAAATAAATAGTGCTCATCTCATTCGATGTATTTCCATGCAGCATTCTGTGTAAGAAATACAACCAATACATTTACTCAGTTATGTAGCAAGTACTTGGAAAGAGAGGAAAAAATATTTACCTGTGAGTGGCGCTGAAAATTTGCAGGAATCATTTCTTTCTATTAAAACTACTTTTCTGTAGCCTCTAAAGTGGTATGTAGGTATAAATACAGAAAGTCTGTCAGAACAAAGAATTCCAAAGAGGTTCACAAATTATGGTTTCAGAACAACTCAGCATATCTTCTCTCATTTAAAATATAGCCTATTTCAGACCTTGCCAAATTCAGGTAATAGAAATATAAGGAGAGGTAACAGACCATTAAAAAAAAAAAGCCTTAAGGGAAGTTATTAATAGGCATTTTTCATGCTATTAAAATCACCCTGTATATAGGTCATCTCACAATGAAGTCATGTAATTCACTGGATTGTATGCAACAACATCCACCCCAAAATTATTATAAAAGCTCACACTTGACCCAAATTTGTGCCAGGTATATTCTATTCCAACAGCCTTAGATGAGAAGTTTGCTTGTTTGGCTGTCCTCCTCACTCATGCTGCTGCTACAGCAGCAAACCAGTAGCCCTGCCCTGTAAAGTTATTGAATATCCTCTGACCCCAAGATCAGAGTGATTTTTGGGACAGGGCTGACCATTAGGATCAAAGTGTAGTTTGGGATCTGGCATAGTTGCCATCTAGAATTAGCAGAAAGAAGAACGCAGTCCAGAAAGGGACAAATTTCAGGGGAAATTTATTATATTTAAAATTCCTTCCATTCCACTGGTATAGCTACCCAGCCTTCAGAAACTGTTGAGCCTCTGAAAGGTCGTTATAACCAAGATTCCCAACAGGATTAAGAGAAATGGGAGAGGAGCCAGCAAACCCAAGCTCTGCGTACCAAACCTTCTCTTCAATAATTCACAAGCCATGAAAT
Source organism: Oxyruncus cristatus (assembly GCA_013399855.1). NCBI lineage: Eukaryota > Metazoa > Chordata > Aves > Passeriformes > Cotingidae > Oxyruncus > Oxyruncus cristatus. The sequence goes on from VXAY01004354.1 coordinate 898,094, forward strand.
TGGCTCATCTATTATTTGGCTTTGGTCCAAAACAAGTCCAATTTGTCAATTCTAGAGAAAAGCAGAACAATGTATACAGAAGTGACACAAGTAATGCATATCTTTCACAGGCTCCAGGATTAAAACACGTAACTGCTTTCTTGGGAAAACACACGGAACACCATGGTCTAAGCCTTTTATTTTCAGGCAGGTGTGCCATTTGCTTCCTCCCAGAGCCCTCCATAAGACATCACCTACGCTCCTTCCCACTTTGTCTCACATCACATGCACAGTGCTGCATGTCCTCTAATTTCCAAAAATACCATATACAGAAAGCACAAAGTAACAGACAGTGAAAGAATGAAGTCTCTTCAGTGGATCATCTTATCCCATCATACCACAGTCCGTAAATCCAAATAATGTTTAAGCCAACACCAGTACTCAGACTAAGTTTGTTTCCTCTGTGTCCTTAACCTCCCACAGGAGTTCTCTGCTTTTAGGGACCATCAACTCCTAAGGGAGGAAATAAAGTCAGGAAAGAAACTGAAGAGAAAATATGCCCCTTCGTGAGCCAGCTGTGATGTGTGGAAACAAGCAATCACATCTTTGTAGCATTTCCAAGAAGTGCTGTTAGTAACTATTCTAAACTCAGTTCTATTCCATGGTAAAGGAAATCTGAACAGTGTAAGAAGTGAAGAATTGCATGGGATTTCATATTTACTGCTCCATATTGCTTAATCTGCAAACTGAAAGGCCAGTCCTTACACCTAACTTTAAAATTCCATCTAGAGTTATGGCAAAGCCATTTCTGATCCATTTACTATAGTAATAATTTTTCATACATATATATATATATATAAAACCTTTGTCCATATAAAATAAATATCTAGCAAAAACATGCTTCCCAAAAATAAATACTTCTCTCCTAAACTGTCAGTGGTATCAAATTATTACTAACGGAAAAACCCTGGCCTATGTTTTCTTTCCAAATTATTTTTACAATAGACCTAATGGTTCTTTAACTTCAAAGTTAAGATCTCAAATCACTCACAAAACAACCATCATGCTGCCTTTGCATTCTGCTTAGCATGCAGGTTGTACTTGCAATTATCTGCAGAACAGACATTCATGTTATTCCAACCAGAAGGTATTATCACTGCAAACAAACTTTAATATCCTCCTCAAATTGCATCTGCTATAGAAAGAAATTCCAAGTACACACTGTACAGTGAAGGATCTTAGTTCAACCAGTAAGGACAGATGCACCAAGACAGTCATGTTTTGGCTCAACATGCAGGTAAGATCAGCAGACTAAGATATCTGCTATGTTGCTGGACTAAGGGAGGGCTGAGAAAAGCATTTTACAGAGCGAAGATACTTTTCCAAGTGGTCTAAGTGGTCTGCCAGCAGCATCCAGTCTGGTGAGGAACTGCTGCAGATCCCAGACTCTTCCACCCATCCATGCCTAGTCCAAGGGCTCATCAGGCTGATCCAGCAAGCTGGGGGAGCAGCAGGCCATTCCCTGAGAACCAGCATGCTGCTGGCAAAGAGCTTGTGAAAGGAATGAACCCACTCCCAACCCACTCTAAACGAGCCTTCAGCAACACTGGTGGCCAAAAGCAGGATGAAATCAGGCCAACAAATACTGTTAGACCAAAACCAACACTGCAGGCATGGGCACATATTTTATTTATAAAGAATCACAACCATTTTTTTTTATTCAATACACTGCTTGCCTTTTTTAAGTTAAATTACAGCATTTACAATGTTCCAGTACCAAGGGTGTGTCAAGACACAGGGCTTGCAGAAGTGAATCTCTTCTCATTCCTGCGTGCAAGAGATGTGCTGCACTTCCCCCAAACATTAAAGTTTACCCTGCCTATTTAAGAAAACACTCTACAAGCTGTCAAAGGAAACTTAAAGGCCCTTGCTACTGTAAAACTAATCAGGGCATATTTTCTCATTTGCTACCAGGCAAGGGAATTCTTCTCTTTGTGATGATTATCTTGAGTGCCTATTTAAGTGCCTTTCCAATGCTTTTTGGCAGAAAGCCTTACAGATGCAAGACCCAGAGAACACAAGAGAATAATGAGCATTTTGAAGCACAGCCACATATCTATAAACAATCTCTCTGGCAATATGAAATTAAATACATGAAGACCTTACAATAAATTTATGAAAGGACTAAAAAAATCAGAAATCAGATTTTGTTAATTGGTCCAAACCAGCTCTGTTCTAGCCTTCTCTTGATTTGTTTTACTCTGTGGTATTTGTGGATACAAAATGCACCTGCAAGTTGTACATATCCTATGTCAAAACTAGAAAGAAGGATTGCAAACCAGTGACCTTAACCTGACTTGCCTGTTTGGAATTAAGTAGCACTAACTGCATTCTGCTCAGGAATACCTGCATGACCAGCAGAATTAAATGGCATTTTAATGATTTATCAGCCTCTAACAATCTTTTGAGCCCTGACAAGTTCAGCCCAAACTGAACAGATTAATGAACTTCAATCTAGGCCCCAGATCAAGACTATGATTTTGGATTGCTTGATCACCTACTTTCCACATTATAACTGGGTGGGAGTGGGTGGCTCTGTCAAAACAAAAGGGGGGAAAAAAACCCTCTTCTTACCTGTTGCTTAAAATGTAGGAGAACAAATTACTGAGACTTAGGAGGACTGGGGATGTGACACAGGAAGCAGATGGTGACAACTGCACTTGGAATGGGAGAAAGAATAAAAATAACTCATGAAAATGTAGCAAAGTGAAAATAAAAAGCTACTACCTGAGGTCGTAACTGTCAAAACGAAGTGTGACAATGTGGCTTGATAATTCTCAGATTACTGGGTTCTTTATCTCTTGGGTTCTGTATCTTTCTCCTTTAACTGCCAGCCCTTCCCAGCAGTTCTTCTTCTTGACCTCACAATCCATGAATAAAACACAGTTTCAGTCTTGCACCCTGTCATCCATTCATCACTCTGCTAAGTCCCTTTGCTGGCTCTGCTTCCCATTTTATGCATCGTAAAATTCTGTACACGTTTAACGGAGCAGCAATTTATAAATAGCTTTTATTATACAAGGCAGGCTTGATGCTCAAATGGGAGGTCAGAGATACTGGCACTTTATTCCTAAGTTTTCTATTCTGCTGTTCCTCCCAATTTCTCACAATTAGCCACCCCCTGAGAATGTAAATGTTGGTTGTAATTATCTCCTCTCTTTGACAAGCCTACTACTTTAGTAGTGGCCAGTACATTCTTTTTATATGTGAGATACTAGAAAAAATGAAGAGACCATGCAGTTATCCCCACAGCAAGTCAGGAATCAGCCACACCACCTGTACAGAACAAAGCAGGGATGCTTCAGGGACAGACTGCACCAAACGGGGCCACTGAGACACCGAGTGAAACAAAGGATCAGGGCCTGGATTTCACACCTAGAAACCACTACTCTGTAACAGGACATTGACAGCCTTTTTTCTTGCAAGGCTTCGGATTCTCGCCAAAAATCAGTTTAAATCTACCACTTTCTGCACACCTGAGAGGACTAGAGGAAAAAAAGAAATAAAGAGGGATGTCACTGAGGAGAATGGGGAATGCTGCACTGCTGCACTGTGCTGGAACTGATGGCTCCAAACAGAGGTGAGCTCTACGGATCTGCATGGGAAGAGAGGTTACACAGCTTCAAGAAGCAAGAGGGTAGTGGCCCTAACCCCTTCCCTTGATTATATTATGCACTGATGGAATACCCTAAAATAGCTGAACAGTGGTGGAACCAGAGTCCACAGAGGGAAAGAAGTTCTACGCCAGTGTCTCTCCTTGAAGAGATCATTCTAACAACCTCTTCCTCTCCTGGCTTGGTTTATTCTCCAGCTTTCCAGTTCTTTGTGCAGGTACTGATAATACTACATATAGTAGTATACTACCAGTTTTCCCCACAGCACAACAACCTGTCACTATGCTTTATAAAATTAATCCAAAACTGAGGTTCTATAGCAAAATTATCATATAAGAATAAATTGTAGGGAAATCTGGAGGGAAATCTAAGAACTCAAAACACTTGCTACTCAATTACCACTTTCAATGCTACCTGAAAATATTAGAGAAAATTCTTATTGCTGAGCACTCTGAGACCAGTTTGTTAAGACACCCACTGATATGAACAGCTGACCCCGCACTTAAGTATTTAAGGTTCGTAGCCCACCCGTCCCCCCTTGAGGTGTGATCTGACACACAGCCAAGAGGCAAAGCTGTTAAGGCTCTAATAGCACAGAAACCCATTTGCAAGTGCTCTTTTCATTTGTCCTCTACAAATCAGTCAAGGACCCAAGCTCTTGAAGAAATGCTTCTAAATTGAACTCTGCTATTGCTACAACTGCCCAGCAGCAAGGCTGGAGATGGATATAATTCCCAAGGACTAAGAAACTTCACGGCATCCCACTAAAGAGACTGATAAAGAAGGGAAAATGAGAAGGGAGCCTCAGAATGGTTTATGTTCAGCATGTGCTGAGCCTGTGCCCACCCTGGGGAGAGCTGGGGATGTTCCACCAAATCACTCCTTTCCAGCCTGTTCCAAACTGAGGTTACCTACCTTCATGTGCAATTCTTCCCAGGCAGAGGTCACACCTCCCAAAAAGGTACACAGTAATATTATTACACAGTCCTACGTGATGTCAGAGCTCTGCCCCAATGCCAGGGGATTGGCAGCACGCAGTGAACATGCTGATGCATCTGGAGTTCACTGCACTTAGCAGGCTCTGCAAAATGCTTCACAAAGACTTCATTTACCAGGAGCACAAGTCTCTACACGTTTCAATTTCTTTTTTGGGTGTTTTAACTCTTTCAGGACACCTTAAAGAAGTCTGGGTTTATTAGTGGTCTGTTTTACTCACTGATACTGCAACCAGTTGAATAAGTATTTGTAACCACCCAGCAATACCTTCCATAAAGCAGAGCATCTCAGACACTTGACAAGTATCAATTAAGTCCTGTTATATAGAGATGCTCTTCTCATTTTTTAGATCATTCCATTTAACTTCTTAAAGAGGTGGAATAATTTCAGGGAATCTGTCTACAACAGGATTAACGTGGAGTTGTTGCAGTAGCCATATCCAGAAATTTATGTGCACCTGAGAAGGATAAGCCTCAGAACCACTTATTTGGTATTTGCTTATTATTTTGTAAATGTCTCTTTCCATTTTAGAGTAATACCCTACACATGAGACAGCATCATTGAAAACATTGCATTGTAACTGATAAAAACTGAAGGAGATGGGGTCCAAAATGCAGATTTCAGTAGGCAAGAAAGCAATAGCTGAAATTAATTCCTTACGGAAGTCCCAGGACTTGAACAGAATGCAAAGTGCAGCAATTATATTCAAATACGATGAATGCCATAATTATGACTTCAGAGATAAGGGGAAATATTTTGAGAAGCAGCAGTTCAACTAAAGCCCTGTTTAGAATAGGGAGTGCTAGACTTTACCTACTGTAAGCAGTCGTAGGGGATTAACAATACTTGTATTTTTAATTGTTTGTATCTACACATATGCTGTTCTGGAGTTAGAGAAATAACCTCCCCTGTCTAAAACACTGCCATTAACAACTGCTCCTATAAAGCCATGAAGCTTTTCTCTGACTCAAGGAGGTAACCACGGCCACAACTCCAAGGCTGTTGGTAAGTACCAGCAGGAAATTCCCTATTAGTATCAGCTGTCACTTTGAGCAGGAGAAATTCTCTACTAAGAATTTCTACCAAAACAAAAAAAAGATAAGCATCATTCCAAAAAGTTTAGGATCTAATAGGCAGCTTGCAATTCTGTGTGTTTGAAAGTGGCTGAGATGGTGACTCCTGTTTAAGCCAAAGTGAAAACTAATCACATATATCTTACTCCCAGCACACACTTTGGTTTCAAAGGCTGCCCTATAAGGAGTAAACTGAAATTTGTGACAAGGAACAAAGCTTAGAAAGACAGAACAGAAGATGAATGAATGTGAAAATAGAGATACACAGATTTGCTGCTCAGCTCTTTGAAGGAGAGAATAAACACCAGTTTGAGAAACGCTGCAGAAAGGACTGTCAGCAGTTGGACAGGCCAATAATGTAAACATTATGTTGGACAGGCCACGTAAAGAAACGTCAAGGACTTTCCAAGAGATCAGGGACAGAAAGGTATGAAGTACAGGCACAGCAAACTATGCTTCTGCAGTCGAGACGGTTTGCATTACAGAAATAAACATGAAGCACTACCAGAAAGCGAAGAGCGCGTGGGTGTTGGAAGAGAAGACAAAAGCACAATGTTATACAACTACAACAACAAAAACCCCATAAACATATGAGCCCACACAAAACCCCAAGGATCTTAATTAGAGAGAACAGGGCTGACCCACAGTCCTATTTTCTTTCATATATTCAGCCAACAAACTGCAGAGAATTCCAGCAGCTAGAATTGACAGTGACATTTTAAGTCAATGAGAATCTATTTTACTCTTCCTCCCACAACACAAATGAATAGTAGTGCTAATGAAATTCCACTCCTATTATAAATCGACAAAACACAATCCTGCATTTATCCCTTCCAGCAAAATGTGCCTTTTAACAAACTCAAACTATTCTGAAATACCCTGTGGTCACAACATGACAAAACAAAATGCCACTCTCTCCTGCACTGCACTTCTTCCAATTAACTCGACTTCAGTGGACGAAGATAATTTTTTTAACTGTATTTCATACCTACATTTTTGGATGAATCATATTAACATTTACAATTTTAGTCACAGACTTTTAATACAGTCTGCTTATTTAATTCACATTTGATCAACCCTTTCTGACAGAGGATGGGCTTCTACTCATTACATCAAAATAACTTGCTTATAGGAAAAAAACCCAACCCCTATGCATTGCTTTTCAGTTCTGTCTTCTCCAAATGCCAAGGAATTACATTACATGCAGAACTAAAAAGAACTGATTGGACTTTGGACCAAGATGCAAAATGTAATCTCTGCACACTATTTTTCAGAAGAAATGGAGAAAATATTCTTATTCCTTTCTTTTTAAATGAGTTCTCAGAAAGGCTAGATAACCTTCTCCTGTATAATTGTGCTATACTAGGAAAGCAGCTCTTTATCTCTGGATCAGAACTGTATAGAGAAATAATTCTGTTCTTCTTTCAGAAAAGAAAAAAGCTATAATATTTACCAAGCATGAAAGAAGAGGGAAAAATAAATAAATAGAAGAACAGTGTTATGCTGTGAACTGCCTGCTCTCACAAGTTAATCAGCATGTGATCAGCTCTCACTGTAACACCCCAAAAGCACTGGGTGATGCGGCAATGCCCTCTCCTCTGGGGTGTTATACAGGAAAAAAGGAAGGCAAGAGCTTTCATATTTAAACCAAGCTGCAAGATGGTCCATTAGCCAACAGCAAGTGCAAACAATTCCATGGCACATCCATGTCTGCTTGACAAATTCCATTGTGAGTAAAGAATTTTCCTCCGCAGTCTCTAAGCTGGTCTGTAACTCCTTCCTTCCAACCCTGAGAAGTGATGCAGCCCACTGAGCAGAGGCAGTGATCTGCTCAGCCTGTAGGCTGCCTAACACAAAATGTCTATTTGCAAGCTCTCTCAGATTGGAAAATTCCCCTTCCTTATCTGCTGTCAACTCCCCACTCTGCCATGTGTGTTTGCCCTTCTTTACCTCCTCTGTGTACACTTGCTTGACAGCCTCACTGACAGGGAAGGTGTTTTGGTCAAATATTATCCATTCCACTGCTATCACAGACACCAAATACAACAGAATCAGGCAACTGCTCACTTGAACTAACTGAAAAACTTAGGAATTATAGTCTTCGGACCCTGAAAATTAAGGAAGCATTGACATGGAAAGAGAGAAAAACTTACAGCAAAACGTAATTTTGTCATTCCTTAAACAGCAGCAACTTTATGTTCCCCAAAAGTACCCCTACACTTTTTCTACTATTAGTGTTACAACTAACTATGGGCTACTCCTCACAAAAACACTATACAATTACCTACAGCCTTCTCTGCATAGAGAAGATCATGGGTTTGTTTCCTCACATAACATTCTCAAGCCTCAAAAATGCAAAAGCTGGCCCTCTCAGTGGTCAAAGGTGTCCTTATCTTTACCTCTCAGAAGGATGGCAAGTCCAGTGAACAGTGCAAGGACGTAAATTCACCTCCCAGCTTACTTCAGGCTAACCTTCCCACACAGACAGAGCTTTGGACCTTTCTTCTCCTTTATCACTGTTGTCTTTACTTAGTCCAAGATGTTTTGCCCCTGTGCTCTTTGTAGGAGGTTCGTGCATGAGCACAGAACCACTGAGGAACAGTTTATTAGTTCCAGGTTTCAGTCATACCTTCAATGTCTACTTTCCACTCCCAGCTAAGTCCTACAGTGGTAACTGCATTGGTGAGAACACTTAAAATCCCCACAGGAAACAAGAAGGAACACACACAGCTGTGAGTCTCACTTCCACAAAAAAAAACTCCTTCCCTAATCTGCCTCAATATACAGTTAAAATCTACTAACAATGAAAAATCATCCTCCCATTATCATCTTCCTTTGATTCAGCTGAGGGCCATTACTACTGGTTAAGTATTTTGGAAATAAAAATATCAGCATCTAATACCTAAAAAATAATATCCCCTTTCCTATCAATTTTTCTTTCTATGGAAGGTATTGCTCATGCTCATTTGGAAAAGTTACTGCTTTTCATTTAATACATGACTCTATAAAGTTCCATAACAATGCCATAGCACAGAGATGGAACACTAACAGGTGCAAGAGCAGTTAGACACCGTCAGAACAGATCTTCCAAATTTTGGCACAGCAAGACCCATTATGTTGCAAATTTTAAATAGGATTTTCACAAATCTTCAGCTTCAGTGATTGAGAGACATCAGCCAGCCAAAGACAGACGTAAGTCAAAGGATGAGTTGTATACACATTTCCACCTGCTGGCAGAAAGGATTTACACAGCAGTAGTATGCTTCTACAGCGGTTCCAGTCTGGAATAAATCCAAGAAATCCGTGGAGGTTTTTAAGTTAAAAAAAGAACACAAAGCAGCATTTATCCTAGAGTGTCACTAGCACACAGAGGTTATTATCGAAAGTCTGCTTCTGATAAGGCTGTACAGCCCCAGGTCTGAGTCTCCAGGTGCTCTAAGGCGCAGGGGAAGGAACGAGCTGTGTTCACCATATGCTGAACTGCTGAAACATGGAACCGACTGTCCACGCTTCTTCAGACTGAGTGTGGCCAAGCAGCATAAAGTCAGCACTACAGCTGGAAGAGGCTCTTTCCAAAGCACTACAGGTGTGCCACAAAAGCCTCCATCGTATTCTCCAGGCAGAATTAACCTCTGTTCTCCATTACATCTACAACCAGAGAACCTCCAAGTACAGACACCACGCTCCCAGCCTCACTTAGGCATTTTTCCACACTGTGCATTCCAAGTTTTTAACACTTCGGGTTCATAGTCAATCACCAGTGCCTTTATCAAACATATTCCCATATTCCCAATATTCAAGTCCCAAACAGCAGCATGAGCTAAAAATTTCATGGAGAGGAAAAACTGCATCACCTCTACTGTGAGACTGCTCAGGAGGCACGAAGACAAGTTCTCTAGTTAGAAACACCACCCTTCTACAGTCCTTTCACAAAACCTGAGCTGGAACACTGCAATGTCTGCTTTCTCTCCCTTCTGACCTTGATGACATATGCGACAAGGCTGTTTTCAAACATATTTCTAAACTCAGCTCCTTAAAAAAAAACTTCTTGAAAGGTTTGTACTAACACATGCTGGAAAGCATCTCCCCTTAGTGCTGCCCCCTGTAGCTATAAATACCCAGGGAGTGACGTGCAACCATCAAACAAACACAAACTTCCTCCAAGAACGCTGAAAATTTTCTTTGTCACCAAATGAAGCGTTACATCTTTGTGCCAAAACATCATCCTATACATGTCTATAGTAAAACTTGAAAAAAATACCAGCAACTATTTTCACAAGTGTCTAGTGCCAAGAGGAGAAACACTCAAAACACGAAGTGCTGCGATGCATTACAGCATTATGAAGTCAATCTTTGTCAGCTGTCAGCTCCCCTTCTCTCCAGCTATCTTAAGGAGAAGAAACACTTCAGGAAAGCGAAAGAATTACCATACAACAGCCTACAATTTAATTGGAAGAAGGAACGTGACAAAGTTAATGTCAACAACAGGATATGCTAATGATCATTTTAATGAGATAAACATGCCCTCATATCCCCAATCAAAAACGCCCAGGATCCACGTTGGCAACTGCAGGGAGCAGTGGCAAGAAACAAAGTCTCCCTTTTCGCTGATGTGGGCGATGCTAAAGCCACAACAATCACTGGAATTCCAGTCAGGAAGGAGAGGAGGAAGAAGTGATTCTTTTAGCTTCTGCAACATCTCAGGGCACATTTCCCTTCTGTCTCCGAATGCCCTGCTCAGGGAAACAATCCCTGCCAGAACTCTCATGGGACAGCACATCTCTGCAGTTGTTCATGCATAACCCTCCAGATGGAGGGAAAATTCAGCTTTAAACTTAAAAATGGACAGGAGACTGTTTTGTTAGAGCCTAATGCTCTCAACTACACCATGTATGTATTTTAAGCGCTTACCATAAAGCATCAAAGTTTAGAATGTAAGAATAATTCTGGAATTACAGGAAACAAAGAAAGTAGCAAAAGCCAAATAAAATTGCCTGTCCTCTTTCATAAAGTATACTTTTTAACACCTGAAAAAAGAAAAACGTTAAGAAGTCACCATGGGATGGCGCAGCAGCTAAAACTGATTGCATTTCAATTGCATCTGTATCTGTTCTGTAATGTAATGTTAATTGAAGAGGATATGGTTCAGAGGGGAGGCTTACGAAGGAGCAAGAATTGGAAGGTATTTCCAAGCTAGTGCTTTGTATTTATTGTTTAATTATTTTCATCATTTAAGTTTCCTTTATCTGCTTGGAAAGGCCTTTAATGGATCTAAATAAAAGGAGAAAACCTGGCTAATATTTATGCCCTGTCAATTCTATTAGATGTTGCTGTAAGAAATGTAAATCAAGATATTGGGTCTTAAAGTTTTATTCACCGTAGTTTTAATAGACCATGCCAATATTACTCCAGGATTGCCAGAGATGTCTCCAAGAACACTGAATGAATACTAAGAAGGCCTACCATGACTCTTGCTATGAAAATATAGATTAAATCAAAAAACTTTTAATCTCCCAATTTGATCCACATGGGGAAATTCAGTATGGCATCGGGGAATATGCCAGCAAAGATATGGCAGAGGAATTACAATTGTATGTTTAACCAGGATGGAAACACTGGCAGTTAGATCTTAAGGATCAGAAGTGACATGTTTGTTTTCAGTACTAATGTGTGCAAAGATGTCCAACTCCATTGACAGATATCCATTAGCACGTTTCCACATGTGTATCCCAAACACAGATTATCAGTCTTTTGGGCCCAGAAAAACATACAAGCTTTGAGTAGTGATGCCCTTCAGATGCAGGAAGTGTTCCCTGAGCCATAAAGCAGAAAGCACAGTGGCATGTAATAGTGTATCCTACAGACTTCAGCTGCAGGAAAGTCCCCCCAAAGTCAACCTTACCCAGGCAATTCTGTGGAATTCTGTCACGCAGAAAAGTATTTCTGCAAGACATTCTGCCAGTAAGCAGGTTACATGAGCCATATCTGCACCCCACCAAAAACACCTGACTGGTTCAATGATCAGTATTCCAGGAGTTCTGATGCTCCCTAGTGCACGGTAGTTTGTTAAACCTGATCAACCCACAGAATACTCTTTGTAGCAATACAACCTGTCTTTGTTGGTGAACAGGTAGCTGCACAGTGAATGGGAGGAAAACAGCCACAGCCCGCTGCCTGTCACACACTGCTGCGGAGCACCAGGCTTGCTCCTGCTGTGATCTGTGTTGGGAGGAAACCTGAACACGTAGAGGAGCGACTTCCAACATCCCAGAGGCCGATCACCCAGGTCTCACTGGGTTAACTGAGGGAGCTCAGCTCTCCCACTGCCTGGACCCCCTGGTCACCAACAAACCACGCCAGGTCACACTTCCTGTGCTTTCAAACAAGTAACCCTTCTAAATTAGCGACCAAGGGATCCCAAATCTCCATCAGAAATGCAAGAAATTAAATCCCTGCGTATTGAACGTAAGAATCCAACATTCCTGTTTAAATCCATTCAACACCAAAGGCAGTACAATTGTGTGGATAACAAAGCCAAAATTAGGACTCATCAGCAATTCTGGAAGGCTTGTATCATCATTAACTGAAGATAATCGTGTAGACGTAAATTCTCAGGCACGTAACACGAAGTCAGACTTAGTTTGTAAACCATGTCATGCAGAGACAATGGTAAACCCTCACATTCCAGATAAATAGACCTGGCGTCAGATAAACAGGATAAAAGTAATTTCCAAGATCTACATATGAAAAATCCCTAATTAACATCTATGTATAATATACACTACCAGGAGGGGAAATTCCGTTCTAAAATTACTTAGCTCAGGCTTGTTTGTGCTGCAAATGTTTATAAACCAAAATGCTATCCTCTGGTAATTTGAGTATTTGGGTCATATCTTGTGCTTCCTGGATGTGACAAAGAATCTTACAAGCCCAAGTCTTAATTTAATAAACTTAACTACAGACAATGCTTTAAAAAAATAGCTTGCTCACAAGAAATATCAAGCACATTAAGTAGGAGTTTGATTAATTTATAGTAATCCATCAATTAAGATTAATACATCACTCTTGATTATTTCAGAAAATACGGCAGAAACACAAAATAAGCAGCCATTAATCTACAAGCAATGAATTAGGGAAAGAAAATTAATTACAAGAAAAAAAGATGTTCAGAAGAGCTAAAAAAACTCCCCTTCTGGACGGTTCAGGTCTGAAATGCAGCAGCCTGGAGTAAGTTTCCAATCAAATCAACTGCATTTTGGATATTACAAGCAAAAGTGACCATTTAAATCACACAACCACAGTCCTGGAAATAGCTATTCAGTATGCATTTCTGAAAAGGCACTTATTTTGAATGTTTTTCAAATCATTTCTGGGCAACCATGAGCTAGAAGCTTTTATGCTCAAATCACTTATAACAACATCTTCCTGGAGGGGCTTAAAAAAAAAATCATATGACAACTGCATAGCAAATACAGTATCTCACTTTTTGAAATGTTCACCTTTGTGAAAAATAACCTTTTCCTTAAATGACATCCATGAAAATTCCACCAATAATATTTAATTAAGCTTTTGCTCAAAGTTGAGAACCGGTACAGTTTGGAAGCCTACATGTACTCAGGAGATGGTCTGTTGCTTTCTCTCCAGTCCCTGTTCACATGACCAGTAGTATCTGCAGAATGTAGGCCATCTCTCCCACTACTCCAATAAATATTCATCCTGCAACTCTCCTTGCCTTGTGGGAAGACACGCTGTCTCTTCAGACCTGCTCCTACAGACAGTGTAATGAAACGCACTGGCTGATAGAATCAAACAATTCTAGATAACCCATGTTTGTGGTGCAATGCCTTTCAGAGTTGTAGGTATTAAAACCCCCAAACAATATGCTGGCACAACAGAAATGAATACAACTGCCTTCTCCTACTTAGAAAATACCTTTTTTCCATAAACAAGTAGTACAACAGTTACTAAGTCTTCACCCAACCCGAACTATAGCAGACTATTGTAAGTGTTTTTGAAAGAAGAGGACAAGTCTTCCCATTCAGGCACTATAATGTTACTCCCACTGAAAGCCACAGAAATGCTACTGCTGATCTCAGTGGGAGTCAGAGCACTTCCAAATGGCTCCAACTTTGCAGATTTTCCACCACAGCGTCTAGTGCACAAAAATGCAATTATATTTCATCATTAAAAGCCCCAAACCAATAAGCAATCAAAATAAACCTGAAATTGCTTTATAAATGAGCAGTCTCAGCCAGTGAGCTGCACTCAAAGGATCCAGCCAGCATTCTTCAGGGCTGACAAGCTATAAATTGAAAGCACCATCATTCTGAAAACGTATGGCACTCCTGATGGAGGGTGACATACCCTTTAAGGGAATACCTCACTTCTGAAATACGGAATCGGTCTTAGACACGAACTCTGTAAAAAAAGCCCTTTGGTAATGATAGGATAACTACTAGTGTTTCTTCAGCGTAGAAGGAACAGGAACATGTTCAAAGCTGTATATTCTTTTCCTTCACAAATAAGCTGCAGAATAACAACAGGTTGCTCATGTAGCCCCAAACAGCATCTCCTCTGATTTCCTGCTACCTTTTTTTCCTAATTCTGAAAGAGTACTGAGGCTGTCTGGCAAGAGATAACACATCCTAGTTACTGTCATTTTACTCCCTTTCACCCCTACAGTGATTTTCCTTTGCTCTAAATACTATGAATTTCACCCCAGGATGACTGTTATAGAGAAAAATTCCGTAAGAAATCTGCCACCTCTTCTGCATTCTTAGGATATTCAGAAGCAGTAACTTCCAGTTTTGCTCGTGCTATGTAAACTGCACTCCATTCTTTCACCTAAAGATCTACTTCCCCTAAAACAAATTTAAAAGGCAACTAATAAAAGAAATGAAAGCTTTTAAAAGTTTGAAGCATTCAATCAATTTTATTCATTTAACAAGTACAGCTGTCTTCTGGTTTTAGTCATTTAAGAGACCAGCTTTTTTTAATCATGTTCCTTTATCCCAATGTAAATGACTTTTCCTTGTGTAAGAAAACTTCTGTCTGATTAGTTCTGAGGAATGACTTCCCAAATGGGTGGAAGTCATACAAACTAATAAATTGCTTGGTCTGTGATTATGCTGACTGTACTGCTCTGACAAGGGCCCTTCACCTAAAACAGGCAAGTTACACTGCAGAAAGGCACACATGCCACCACACAAGTAGGTAAATAATCACTCAATTTATAACTGGGTTACATTCACAAGGCACAGATTTCTGCACAGAGAGCTCTGAGAACAACCCAAGGGAAATGTCTATCAAAACAGCTGGACACAAATCCGAGGGGCTGAGAACAGGCAGTCAGGAGGTGGGAAGCCAGCTCGCCTCCTGTCTAAAAGCCACACAGCAGCAGGACAAAACTTTTCCAAAAGGCCCATTTATAGAGTTTTGGAAGCTTTATTATTAGTTACATGATATGCAGTTAATTATTTTACATTTTGATTACAGAGACATTAGTTTTTATATGGTGATTTGCTATTCCGAGCAGACTAATTCCAATTCTTGCATATTTTAGCCATACTCAGTTCAACAGTCCTCCTCTTGGAACAAAAGGCACTGGAGGCTATTACTATAAAATGAATTTAGTCTTTCATCACTTCATTGTTGGCTAAAGAATGACAAGTGTGAGACTAAGACAGTAAAGAGCAGAACTGATTAAAAAAGTAACAATTTTGCTTTCTAGATTTCATAGACATGATCATGTGTAATAATGAAAGAAATACAAATACATGCAAGAAATTTTGGCAACTCTTACCACCCTTTCAGGCGAGTTGTTGGGCTCCTTTCCTTGTTCATAAAGCACAACTCAGTTATGGATATCCCTGGAAAACATAAGAGGCAGATCAAACTCTGAATATTAATGTTGTAATTAGTGTGACTACTGGCTTGTTGTCCTGAGGAATGGGACAACTCTATCAACACCTGCCCAACTGCACTGCTACCCCTAGTCCAAAACAGCTAAGTCAAGACTTTCATCATTAGAGTTCCTACTTCCCCTCCATCCTCCCCCCCCAAAAAAAAAAAAACCAATCAAAGTTCATGGTAGAAACTTCCATCTGGTTTGAATGCTCTAGTATGTGGAAAAGTTTCTACTGAAATCTCTGGGTCACAAAATTCAAAAATCATTTGGTTTAACTGTATAGTAACAAGATGCAAAAATAGCCAAGATGTTTCTCCTTAATTTCTCTTTGCTGAAATATATTTTTACTTGAAGTTGCAAAGAAACGGGAGCATTTTTCGTAGCAATTTCACAGGACTACAAAGTTTTAAATCCCAGGGAACACAAACACTGTCTCGGGCTACATTTTGCTAAGTTTTAATCAGCTTTTCTTTGTGTTTATTGTAACTCCCAAACCCATACGTCTCCAACTGTTTTACCTGCCTTCCTTTCCGGACTAGAAATCCATGTGGACATGAAAGTCACCCCTTCAGCGCAGAACACTACGAGCCCACAGTGCTGGGGTTACAGGAGAGAAGAGGGTAAGTTTTACTCTGACCTTTAAATCCCCCCATCTTGTAACCCGTTCAACATTTGGCTGCCTTATAAAACCCATATATACTCCCTGTGAGTCCTTCCATGGTACATTTTAGGTTTCATCCCATAATTTACACGGCAACACTATGTCTTAGTACAGTAATTCCAATGACTTCAGGATCACACTTGATGAAAACTTAGCTAATTAGTAAACAGGATGCTTTATTTATCTTCAACTCTGGTAAATAAATGCTTTTAAGTGCTGCCAAACAAAGGAGAAATCGCATCACAAACAGGCAGCACACAAGCGAGCAGAGCACGTACACGGAAATCCAGTTTGTCACACAATCAAATTCATTAGAAGGGTCATGTGGTTCCAGAAGCAGCACTGAGGGAGATGGTAGAATCACAAGAAATGCGTTGAATCGGTACAAATCCAACCTCAGGCAAGAATTTTCCTCAAAAGTTTCATTTTCACTAGCGATTCAGACTTTGCCTGATGAGCAGTTCAATGCAGAGGTCAGAAGCAAAGTCTTGTCAGTGCTTGCCCTTTTAAAAACGTTTCCAAAGAATAAAATGAACACAATTTCCTCTAAAGAGAAAGAAATGCAAACAGTTATAACAATCAGAAATAATATTAAACAGCAGGGTAATACTACATATTACAAAATGTCACTAGTAACTTGATCAAGTGTTAAAACACTGCAAGAAATCCTATATAGTCCTTCCAAAATTATTTTTCATTAAATATGGCAATTCCACATGAGCCATTTTAAAAGCCTCTACTCTTTAAAAAACATGGCAAATTATGGCCTATTTTAAATAAGTAAAGAATCAGTGAGTTTCTTAATGATGACATAAAAACATAAGTTGGCAGCAAGCTGATTTAATTTATGTTTTCAGTGTAAATCATGGTATAACTTGAGCTACAAATCTGGATACTCTGCTACCTATACAGGCCTTTAAGACCTAGGAAGAGTGCAGGAAGAAGTTATAATTATCGAGAACTTAAATTTACAAGTGTTATTAACCTTCTCTTTTATGAGCAACATCGCTCATAAAAAAAAGTATGTTTGGTATTCTGGTAATTTCACTTGATTAAAAATTAATCTCTTTTCAGCATCTGAAGATGCTCGTGGGAACAGAAACTCCAGAGTGCGACGATACAGGCACTGTGAAAAGATCAGACCAGGGCAAGTCTTGATGAGAACAATCACCTACCATTAAAACAGATCCCTAACTTTCTGGAATGTCATATTCTTAAAATCGCAGGGGGGGTGGATGCAATGGGATTTTGGATATCTTTGCACAGTACAGAGGAGTAAAACATTAGGTAAGTCAAGCAGCAAATCAAGAGAACAAGCTTTGCAGCCTTCAGTTATAACCTTGTTCAAAAAGCTTGGTCTGCCAAACTCCAGGTGCCCAAAGGTCTGAGTTTCTCAGAACCAAGCCAACCTTGAAACTACAGAAGCTGTACAAGGGCAGTTGTATTTTGAACTTAAATAAGTATCACAGCTTAACATACAACAGTAAGCAGAGAAGAAATGATGGAAGAAGGCTCTGTCATGAGCTTGAACAAACGTCTCTGTGCCAGACCAGCTGCCAAGGACTAACAAGTCTGTACTCTGAGTGACTGCAGGAAGGACTAGAGCAATAAGTCCCTCATAAATATTCAGCAGACCCACCACATTAGCAGCTCCAAACATAGGAAAGGGTGAAGGTCTCTTAAAGAGCAGCGCTCAGCATCGTGCAGCCAATTCTGACTGGAACCTTATGCTGAACCAATGCCAGCTGACAAGGGCGTGACCTTCTATTGATGCTGAAAACGATGACTTGGTTCAAAAATTGTTTCCTTTGGCTGCCACAGATTTAACAGCTCAGGCTTTGCCCCCATGAGATGAGTAAAACATGTTCATTAGGTAACCTGCTTCCACCGAGACAGGATTTTCAACAAAGGCTAAGCACCTTTACTTTAACATTACAAATACGTCTTGAAGGTGCTTTAATGCAGAGCAGTTGTAGGGGTGCAAAGGGAGCACAGCTCTCCCAGTCCCACGACTGTGCCCAGGCCACATTCTCCACAGGAAGACTGGTGGAACTTATGGGTAACATTAAATATGTCAACAAAAAGCACTGAGCAGAAATAAAGCTCCATATACCATCACAGCAACTCTGAGGCTCTCCAAAAATGAGCACAAATAGAAGGAAATGATTTTTGCTTTGTTTATCCACTCCAACAGGCAAGACAATTATGAATTATTATAACAACTTCTTTCAGCTTGTCCAAAATATTTACTGCCCATTGTTTTCATCTTCCTAGTTACAGACATGCCAATGTCAGACAGTATCTGTTATAATCAACTTGGATTTACTATTCCTACCATCTGTCTTAACTCTAACCAATAAAGAAATAGTGAACAAAAAAGGGGATGAGAGGAAGAGGAGAAACAATGCCACAAAGATAACCAGGCAGTTATTTCTTTGAATGCAAGAACTCTAGAGGCCAAAATGTTCCAGCTGAGCTAACTATGGCTTCCTGCTGCTGTTACCAACATGGTACTGTAGAAAATAATTGCAAATATTACTCACAAAGTACAAAATAGAAACAAACAAGATAATGGAAGAAACATGTATCTACTGGCAAAGCTCATTAGCAGACGATATTCAATATAATTCAATATGCTTTCAAGCCACTTGTATAAAGTGACAGTGGCTGTGCTTAAATTTAAATAAACCACTTAAAATTCTTTATTTCACTAAAGGCAGAATTTGACCTCAAATGCTCATTTAAATGGATACAACCAAGTTGGTTAAAAAACCAAAAACTGAGATCTCGTAAGTGCAGCTGAGGGCTGAGATTGGAAATACCACTGGAGATAACCTGGCACAAGTCCCCTGCTCAAAGCAGAGTCAATTGGAACAAGTTGCTCAGGATATTTTTTTTTTCCAGTCAAGCTTTAAAAACCTCCAGCAATGTAATCTCCACAATCTCTGGCCAACTTGCCCCACTTCACACTTAGAGTAAATTTTTTCTCAGGTTTTGACTGACATAAGACTTCTCCACTTCGGACCTACCAGCACATGAGGCTGTGCTGCCTGTTGGACATTCCTGATCAGCGCAGCTGCTTAAATCAACGAGCTCCAAAAATGCCAATGAGATGCATAACCATGAAATTTATTGACCGTGCCTGCACGCATTAGTAATCACACAGTATGGCCTCTGGGGCCCATAATGCAGAGAGGGAGATTCCTCCATCTTCCAATGACTGCCCGAAATTCCCCAGTCATACAAGGACACACAAAACAACAATACATTTTTTTTACTCCTGGATTTTACACCGACTTTAAATAAGTTGGGGTTTGTCTTGTTACTGTACATACTCAATAAGTTTCTTTCAATGTCACAGTATCAAGGATATTTTAAATAATTAGTTTCTCAGAAAATCCACTATTAACACTCCTTGCCTCAAACATTATGTGCAAAAACCAGTTATTCTGAGGTGGACCTGGCAGGAACCTGTATAAACTCAATGCTCTTGCGATTTCTATCAGAAATCAGCCACTTGATTTCATATGAGATGACAAGAATGCACAAGCATGTTTTTTGTTCTCTGTTACAGAAGTCTCAAGTGGCATTTGCTGTAAGAAGGACAACATTAACGGCCATTGAAATGTCAAAGGTTTCCCAAGGAAAAGTCAATTCTGGTCATGCTTCCCCTCTTAAAACAGGTGAGTAATTCAGGTGTATCGAGTCAAACTACACCTGTGTCAAGAAGAGGGAAACAAATGCCAGGCATTAATCACTGGTACTAAACCTGCAACTGTTATTTTTGTGCATAATTCCTTTCTGGTTTTATATTCTGCAGAAGAGGATGCCTTGAGAGATTTCTTCTCCCCAACAGAATTTTCCAACTTGCTGTTTTATACCAGTGCAGCTACTGAAGTCACTTATTTTAGAGTCCAAGTCTGATAATTAAGTCAGCCTATTTCAGGGGCTTCCCCCTCCCCCAGGCTTCTTCATTACAGCTATTTTCATTCTGGACTCTCCACACACTGCGTGCACCTGTAATCTGTATCTACATTGTATTAGTAGGATCCTCCTAATTAGATTTCATTTCTTCAAGTGAGGAAAAAAGTGACATGCTAAGCCTGCCAGTTCTTTGAAGAATGTCCTAGAAGGTCAAATGGTGTGTCTATGAGGGCTTTGTGATCCCTTTGACACAAGTAAGATAAGGTTGGTCAACATTTCAGATGCCTGCAGTAATGAAAAGCAAAGTAACTGCTATTGATTCCCCTCACATCAATCTCCAAGTGGTAAACAAAATAATTATATCCTCTGTATAGCAGTCTCAGGGGTACATGCAGATACTTAATAGATTACAGACAGAAGAAAGCTCATTTAAATCACACACCATGTAAAATTCTAGTTTTCTTAATTGAGCTACTATGTAGACACTAAAGCTTCCAAAATCCCTATATCCCTTTTCCTTACAAACTCAACCAAAATCAGAAACTCTCTGAAGATCAGTACAGTACTCTTCCTACACATTACAGCTGGGTAGTTTTGTCAAACTCTCAAACAACAGCTCTGTTCTTTAACAGAAATATCTGAATACTGGGTTTGAAGCTTTTATAATGCTAAAATATGTTGGTTTAATTCTTCAAAGCAAAAATTATTTTAAATAATTAAAAACTCACTCCTGTGTGAGACCAGCAGCATTCCCCTAGACTTCAACCTCTTTTCACATGACATAGTTTGGTTTATCCTGTAATTCTTATTAGACTTTTCCCTCCTTTTATGGCATCATGACAAACTACACCCCAGATTACTTTAAGTAATAAAGGGCTAATAAACAAGGGCTATAAGGGTCCTCTCAGATGCCTTCTGGTTCTGGTGGAACCACACAGCACAACCCCACACGCTCTCAGTCTCTGGCTTGCAGCCTCCTCTTCCCAACCGCATCACTGCGACAGACACATCTGCATTTGGCACCCGTTTCGTTCTTCCACCACCAGGACCTGGAGCCAATTCGTTTGGCTAAACACTGCACCTTCAAACTGCAGCAGTATTTACTCAGTAGTGCACAGGTACTGAGCCTGTAGCACAGAAACCAAAACAAAAAAAAAGCCAACACATAGTCCTACTTGTGGTTAAAGTGCCTATTGCCAACTACAGCAGTTCTCTCGGCCCAAGAGAGTGTTTTCTAAAGGTAATACTGCATAGGAAGGTTACTGGATTTTAACAAGAGGCACTGTAGTTATTGAAATATTGATACATAAAATGAGGTAAAAAATTACAGAATTCGTACCGCTGGTTTCCTTAAAAAGGAGATTTTTTTGTATTGTTCCCCTCCCTCGGATAAATCTTTCACAAATTTTAGAACATGTAACGTGTGAAACTTTCAAGTTCTTTCTATTCCTTTGTGGCACAGAGAACGAGCTTCTTTTCTATATTCAGATGGACAATGCACAGGAAAATTTCTCATTCAGGACACAAAGAGTTAATCCGAGAAAAAAAGGGAGAGAATACAAGGTCAAAATAATATGGGAAAGTAAAACATCTTGTCGGACAGGGCTGAAGACAGTTCTCCTGGCCAGTGTTAAGGTTACCAACATCACTCCCCTCCTACAGAGAGGGAAATGAGAAGAATTTGCTAAATATAGCTAGAAGTGTTTGGAAGGATGCCTATCCTTATTTGTGCATTCATCTGTTTAATTGTGGGCAATATAGTCCACTAGACAGCCTGAGGCAAGCATGGATGTTCAATACTCCCTGAATTATACAATTTCAACTGGAGACTGGGCTTAATCACAGAGTTTACAATCGTATAAACAAAAAAACTTTGGATTTTGAAACTCAGGTCTGGGAATGTACTAAATGCCATCAAAACTGTGTGCAGTTTTAAACAACAGGGTGAGAAAGGCCACAGAATTCTTGTGTTTACTGTATGACCTCGAGTCTCTCAAATCCAAATGTATACAAGTATAATTTATATGTATTATCTCCTGATCATTTAAATGCAAATGCTTGCCTTCGCATTGTGAGGAGATTAACCTTCATACAATCAATAATATTTTGAATTTTTGTTCATTTTCGATTCAGAAAACACTGCAAACAAGAGCTTTGTTATTGGGCTGTATATAACTAGGTAAGTTACATTAGCTCTCCCTGGAAAGTAAATGTAAGAAACTTCAGTTCTGTTTAGTATTAGGTCTCCAGTACCTTAAAAATTCAAGTTCTTGAAATTCAGAATTATCATTCTGCTCCTCTGCTTCAAAACAGTGGAGATTGGTTTGTGGCATCCTAACTGAAATGAGGTGGTTTTTTCCTTGAACAGACAGATGGGCACGGGTTGGGATTCAGAAACCCCACCATCAGCATAGTAAGTAGCCTGTAAAAGCTGAAGACTGTTTATCATCCACAAGAACACACCACAGTGAAACATCAGTAAAAAAACGTGGTAACCTGTGAAGGTTTGGGACTTATGGATTATACAGTTCCATCGTCACACCACATTAAAACCAACATCTTCCCCTCCACCTCTAAAATACTGCCTCAGGAGAGGGAACACCGTGTTTGACTTCCATTATCTTCCAGCCTGCAGTAAGGAAGTGCCTTGGTCCTGAATCAGAACCCACAGGAATTTAGCAAGTGCTATTTCTGCTTGTAGTAAAATCTTCAATATGTAATTTACATCTTGATATGTCATCATTTCTTGGTATTTAACTTAGTAACAGCTTCTCTAAAGTAGAGATTTTATTACATAAATTATGGAAGTAGTAGACTGGGTATAGTGCAGACAGCATAAATTTCTGAATCAATACAAAATATGTCCCCAGTAGTAGTTGTTATTCTGTGCAGGTGTGTTATTGATTACAGCCATAATGGTCTCACTTTAGCTGCCATCAATAACTCACTACTTGTATTGTCACACTGAATTAAAAGAGAACCAGCCTAAATATATGAGAAGTTGTACCAGCATGGCACGACCCAGCCTGTGGTGTAAAGAAGCAGAACACTGCCAGTTTAAGTCAGGATTCATGTTTGAAACTTCCCTCAACATCACAGCGACAAAATAAAGGCAAATGCCATATTTATTCAGGCAGGAGAGTCTATGTTCTTAAATGTTATGGAAAACCTGTGAACTTATGGCTACTGCATACAATAAAACTGTTTTCAATACCTTGGGACCATCATTAGGATACAGGTACTGTTATCCAAACTGAATCAACGTTTTATGAATGCTTATTGACATTTTACTGATTAACATGGCTGAAGCTTCCTTGCATTAGATTAAAAATAGTAGAAAGAATGTTAGATTATTTCAGTTTTTTAAATGGAGTTCATTTATAAAGCAAAACTTGACAGTAATATACAACAGTAGTACACAACAGCAGAATACTAACCACAAGCCAAATGTTTGTGGAGTAATAACAAAAAGTTAAATATAAAGGTATTACCACAACTGCATAAAGGGTTGCTTATATATAGTATAATAGGTATTTTTCTTTTAAATACTTCAGATTAGACACATGGCAAAAGAACACTCATTTTCACTGGCCTATCAAAACGAAGAACAGACAGACATGAGAGATAGAAGACTTCCTACTTCCAGCATTCTGACCTTCGTGCCACTTTACCGTTCTACAGAAGACTACCAAAATATTTAGATTACACATCAAAGGAAAGATAATAATAATAAAGTGTCTACATCAATCCTTTGTGTTCTGTACATATATAAGTAACACTGCTCAAAGAAAATCTATACCATTTTAAAGGAACACTGGTTTTGTGAGACACTTAATTGCATTTCCTATGTACCTCCTCTTGACACAAGAGGGATTCTCCTCGAAAAGCCAAATAAAACACCTAGTACCCTAAGTCATGTTCATGCCCACCATATGCAGTCTTGTATAAGGCTTCCCTCTCTTTCCCAAACAACAGCAAAGAAACTCCTGCAGTAGCAAGCTTACAGATTCTCCCAGACTGCCGTGACAGCAACACACATCTTTCAAAGATCTGACAGCTTCACAAAGTGACCAAAGTTACTTTTCCCCCTTCAGTCTCATACAACTAACTTCACAGGTGAAGTGCACAAACAATTGTCTCTAACGAAAATTCAACCTATCAATGAGCAAGTTCTTCAGTGTTGATGTATAAATAACATAATAATCCCCTCCCAGTGTCAGCACCT
This sequence comes from Oxyruncus cristatus, assembly GCA_013399855.1. Taxonomy (NCBI): domain Eukaryota; kingdom Metazoa; phylum Chordata; class Aves; order Passeriformes; family Cotingidae; genus Oxyruncus; species Oxyruncus cristatus. The sequence goes on from VXAY01004354.1 coordinate 922,533, forward strand.
GGCCGACATGTCCAGTTTCAGAAGCCAGTCTCCATACACCACCCCATGTGGTACCCAGCAGAGAGACAGAGGCTCCTTCAAAGTGCCAGTTAAAACACCTGATGCAACCTCCCCGACGGAACCAGCCTCCAGAGAAGTCCATCTCCACGCACTGCTTTTATCTGCAGCCACAAGTGCCTGCCCTTTCTAACTCGGGCACCTAACTGATACGCCTGATGTTGTTGTAGCTACCCCAGCTTCAGTGTCACATCTCATTCTCCCCCCCAAGACAGACCAAACTTTATAGACCATATTTTAAGTAATTCTGCAATTTGCTTTCCTCTGGGGAACCTCTGCAAGCTTTGCTACTCTGCACACTGTTAAAAAGGTTATTATTTTTCCATTTCAAACCTGCAAAGAAAAGCCTACCCAATATCTCTATATACATTCAGCTCTCATCAGGCTGTGAATCCAGTAGCCATGGACACTGTTGATTAGTCAAACATTGCATTACAGTTTCTTAGCCATAGCATAATCCAGTAGAAGTCTGTGCCATCACTTCTGTCACCGTTCTCAATAGCAGTTACTTAAAATTTTATCACTACATAACTCAAATTAAATAGAGAACTGCTTACTGTAAAGAGAAGGTTCTATGGAGGAATTCCAACTCCTGGGTAGAACTTGCACCACCAGAGCAGATGAACATGCAATTAAATTACTAGAAACAGTAACTCTACTTTCACTAAATTGATCTACATTCACTACAATAATGAAAAGACACCCACAGCAACAAGCTAAGGTGCCATTTTTCCTCTACAAAAAAAACCCATGATCATTTCTTTTATTATATTAAGAGGGGAAAATAACCAAACTTAGAAAAGAGGCATATGCGACACACAAAGCCCAGATCCTGTAAAGCTATTTTTTGCTGGCCAGCACTCCAAATTAAGCTACAGCTCACACCTCCAAGTCAGTCAATACCACTGCACCTCTAAGAATTCTTACAGGAATTATTCCATTAGATAAGTAGAACTATTTCCAACTAAGAATGCATATCTTGATGTCAATCCCCTGAGAAGCCCATTTTCAAGGATAACTGTGCAAAGAAAGCACTGATGCCTAATTCTAAAATCCAAAATTACTACATTCTCAAAGAAATAAGGAAAATCATAAATATTTTTCATTTACCATAGCTATACAATGTCAGGACTTGCCCCAAAATGATTTACTCACTTCTTCCATCTCACTTGTTTGCAATGTTTAAGCTGTAACTCTTCAGTGATGCATTTCAGAAGACAATAAATGCTTCACAACTCTTAAATAAACCATAAGGAGCTAAACAGTAACTGTTCTGGAGGACAAAGGACTATTGTTAAGGCATTAGCCTTCAAGCTTTCAATGGCTTATAACAGCCAGAACATAGCAAACAAAATAAAGAATAAAAATGAAATTGTGAAAGATACCTTGATATTGTCCTTTCAACCTGAGATGTCACATAAGCACTGAAGCAGCAAAGAGATGATACTGCTTGAACAGCAAAATCTCAGTTTCTCCCTGACCTACAAATCGGAAGCTAACAGATTAGTGGTGCCCCCGTGTATATCCCCACAGGATCTCATGGAAACCCTGCTGCAGCTTCTGAACCAAAATGCATGCGCTCCGAGATGCAGAAGGAACACCACTATAAATAACACCAGCTGAAGCATGCACAGAAGATTCTGACAACCCAGTCAAGGACCTTATGGAACAAAATTCCTGACTTGTCTAAGGAAGCCGTCATATCCGAAGAGATGAACCATACTGCATGTAGCTCAGAAACAGAGAGGGTTTCCCTGGCCAGTATCAACTGGAGAGTGGGGCAGAGAAGCACAACCCTGCCCATGTGTCTTAATGCACCTCAGTACCCCGTGACATTGCCACCAGCAGCATCACCACTACACAGTGGTGGGGGAGAATTACTGTCTCGGGCCACTCAGTCTGGAATCTGTGATCTCAATATCCCAATTTTGCTCTTTCTAAATGTACTCTATAGTCAAAAATCACTCGTCTCATGGTAATTAATATCAGCTGATTACAAAGGATTACAACTTGCAGAATCAGACAAAGATATCCTTCACAAAGAGGTTTTTGGAGATAGAACTGCATATACTCAGGCTCAAAGGTTTTCCTCATTGCTAACAAACATTGTTCATCTTGTGCAAAACATGCACAATTGGGAAAACACAGATTTAGGTATCTACACAAGTACCCACTGATCAGGTTTTTTTCTAGGCTAACTGCTCAGAGGGCCTGATTTCAAAGATATGGTTACGTAGATCCCTTGACTTCATTGTGCCCAGCTTCTTGAAACCAACTTCAGCTGGCTCTTACTTGGCTGAACCAGTAATATTTCCACCAGTTTTACCTAGATTGGACAGAAACCACACAACTACAAAGCAAAAGATAAGGACATAAACACAGTATCAACTTTGACAGAATTGGATAAAGCAATTTAAGATTCACTATTTTCAGGAAGAAGCAATTTTTGCAACAGTGGCAACAGTTATGACAACTACTGTAAGAATATACACGTTCTTTGTAGGAATGAGGAGTGACTAGATATGAGCTTCATTAACTAAACTGTTCTCTACAAGAGATTACAATAATTAAAAATGCCACCCATATATACATTCCTATTGGGTCTCTTGCACTTTTTTTATCCCCATGATTAACTGATATTCCAAGAAAGGCATTTATTTTGGTGGGTCAAAGTGTCAGGCTACCCTGAAACACAGTGGCAATCAATGAGCCTCATCAGGACTCTAAAATATTATTTTGTTTGATCAACATCTATAAATTAATGATGAGTCATAGATGCTGTCCAATTACTATTAAATGATTAGCCATTTACAGACCACACACCAAATGTGACTGCCAGACGGCTGATTGTCAGGCTTTCAAAAGACTGGACATTACTAAATTGAGCTGTCTGTTCTCAGAATGTTGTAGAAAACCAGCCACAAAAAGAACTGGTTTCTCCAGAATTAGTTGTCTTACATACCATGCAAAACACATGTGACCCAAGCTAGTGAAGATGAAGACCTCCAGAACCTCAGCAGACAGCACCAGATGCAGCTTTACAGATTGTTTTGCAATGCCTTTGAAACGGAGAAACAAGGATCAAAACACTTGCACAGCAGTTTTTCTGTTTGGGTTTGTTTTACATGAGCTATCTGCATGAAATAAACCCCACTGTATTATGCAAGTTGGTTGCTATTTTTCCAGATGCTCAGGTGGGTAAGCACCTTGCTCCAGCACACAGGCAGTGCGCATCCTACCTGGAATTTAAGAGACTACTTCCAAGACCTCCCTGTTCTCATTTTGGTGCTTAAACACTGATGATATCGCTAATGCCCTTTCCTGAAGAACATATGCTTGTCAAGTTACATTTGTACTCCAAATGTCTTCCACTAGGGAAAGAATACTTTTCCCTTAAAAATGGGTATTTTGATCTCAACAGAAATCTCATTGCTAGTTTCCAGTGACACACATTAAGTCTGAATAAGGTAACTGCATGCAACACATCCGAAATTCCTTCCCTATTTATACTGGTGTAACTCTAGAGCTGGCCCTTTCCTCCTTATTCTCTAGAAGCAGGCAAGAAAGTAAAAAAATTGACCTAAACTTTCTGTTTTGAAGATTACTGTGATGGCTACAGGATACCCTCACAAGATACTGTCATACTCTGATTAAACTGGAAAGACAAGCTAAATGTAATTTCACATTTAGCTGCTACAGCATTTGTTTACAATGTTTGTGTCAATGATTTATACCCACACAATAAAATATTAAGAGCAACAAACCATAAACCTGGGAGCACAAGAATTCTAACAGGTTTTCCTTGCAGTCTATCAATTCTGACACTACCCAAGATCCACCAAAAGCACTGCAGAAATAACATGTTGCATTACATAAAATCAAATACAGAAGCTTAGTTTTATATAACTGTGATATGCATATATATGGTCTTCAGGACAAGATATCTTCTCTAAACTGCAGTTCATACAAAATTCCAACTACAAGCAAAAGACAGCAATTTTGCCATTTCTAGTGCAGTATCTTAAACTCAATAAAATGGGAATCTTCATCTATTTGTAGCTCTTACTGGTTCTTCCAATATTAAAGACTTGCTGAAACTGAAATCCATTGCAGATTTTGAATTAATAAGTGCACGTCAAAGAAGGCACTATTTTTCACCTATTTTAGCCACAGAGTAGGTCAAAACTATAATCACATTAATTGGAATTCAGTTATTTATCTTGACAGCAACTACGGCATAAAAATAAAATCAAAGTCGACTTTGTAAAGATCACCAATGTCAAATAAAATACATTCTGTGCATCTCTGAACAATGCACAAGGATAAACCATGCAGTGAAACGATGCAGCTGAACTATTGTTCTTCCAAACCTTGCCTTCCTGGTACATTCCTTTAGCCAAGCAACGGGAAGATAAACCCATTTGCCTAATGGAGCATATAAGTTAAATATTTCAGACAAGCATTTACAGAGATGTTGCTTAAAATAGATTTCACAGCCATCCATCCAAATCTCTTGTATGAAGAAGATCCCAGCATAGTTCACAACTTATTTTTTCTATACCAACTCAAACTCTCCAGCCCTTGCAGCTACTTTAGTCACTATACATACTCTGTATTACTTTATTACAATCTTTTTTTCCATAGCAGATTTAATATGAAGCTGCAATATTCCTCTTTTACAGTGCTTTGCAACATTTCTAAACCCACTAAAATTTCAGATTTTACTATGGTACCATGCAGTTCTGCACAATTCTGTAAACAAAATACGTTGAAATTTATGGAACCTTAAAGGGATAGTGTACTTAATACAGACTGCAGTATTCCATCCACAGGAAGATGCAATCAGCCAATGTCAATATGCTGTCATTTAGAGTCATGGTTTTTTACCATAAAACATTCCCATTAATACAAAGCAGCAAGGTTGGGATTTTGCCCTCAAACCTGTATCCAGGGTTTAAGCTATTAATGTGATAACAGGTCTTCACTTGATAAAAAAAATCTGCTCTTTTTTTTTCCAGCATGCTATGTATCACATTTTGCACTGTGACCTACCTAAGGCACAACAGTACACCGTAACAAGAAAAGTGCATGTTACAAGAATTCCCCCTTCCACACACACAAACAAGTGCCTACATGAAAAAAGAGAGAAAGGAAAAAAAGCAGTCTTTACTACTTATAGACTAGGAGCGAGGATTTCAAAGAGTTGATCAACTTCCACAAACGTCAGATTTTAACTGTGTACCTCAATACTGCAGGGAAAGCGAAAAGTAAAAAATAACCCTAACTTTGGCTTTTAAGTCTGTAATGGATTTCACCCTTGTGAAAAAATAGGTTAGTTTCGTCTGGTCTTTGCTACAAAGAGAGTAATCTCCTATGCACGCCACAAATAACCTCCAGGACAAGAGCTGCCCATCGTATTGCAGGAATATTACAATGTTGGTTTGTTTAGGGGTTGTCTCTGTGTGTGCGGCTTGCCTATGGAATTCAGGGATTCGCTCACATCAACTCCTCGTTGCGTATCTCACAATAAACTGATGGACGCTGCTAAACCTGAACCACCAACCCTTACCAAACAAAGAAGTCTAAGCCCGCAACCGTGATGCAAAATCACCCCAAAACCTACTACACCCTGCAAGAACCTCTCACCGAAAATAGCCCGGCAAGCTCATTCATTCTTCCCAACCCAGCCATCCGCTCACCTCCTCCGTCTTCTCTTATCTCTCTGCCCTCCGCTTATTTTCCTCGCTGCTGCTGCTCGATTCAAGGAGGCGGTGTACCAAAAAAAAAAAAAAAAAAAAACAATAAAAAGGGGGGAAAAGGCCCACTCTTCACTGCAGCAGCGGGCAGCCGCTGGACAGCATGTCAGCGCCGCTGCTGCGCTCCCGCCGCCGCTCCCAGCGCCGGGGCCGCTCCCGCCCGTCCCCCCGCGCCGTCCCCAGGAGAGCGCCCGGGCTGCACCAGCTCCTCCCGCCCGCTCACCACCGACACGGCCGAGTAGTCGCAGCCGGGCTGATTTTCCCCTCCCACCTCCACATTCCTATTTACAAAGGGTATCCAAGACCATCTTTATCCAACGGGGACTGGGGGGAAAGGGGGAGGGCAGTGAGGGAAGGGGAGGTGGAAGCGATCATTAACCCTTTTCTTGCGTTTACCTTTTGCTACTGGGATTTTTTGCTCCGGTTTTGGAGCACACAGGGGAATTCCCCTTTCTCTACAGAGCACATGGATTCGCTGCCATCGGGCTCCGCCGGGTCCGCGCTCCCGCAGCGCGGCTTGGCCGCTCGCCACCTCCGGAGCGGCACAGCCCTCACCTAAAAAAGGTCCAAGGGCACAGCCGAAAAACGCGCGCCCTCCCCAAATTACGGCTGGTGAAAGACGAGGAGAGGAGCGCACAGCGCAGCCAGGCCGTGAGGGCACGGCCCGCCCAACTCCGGTGTTTTAAGCGGGCGTTCGCAGCACTCAGCGCTCACACCTGGGGGAGCGGCGCAGGCTGCGCGCCCCGCCCGCCCCCGCGCCGCCGGCCCCGCGCGCCAACCGGCCCCGCGAATTTCCCATTGGCCGCTCGGCAGCGCTCGCGCCCGGCAACCGCAGCCCCATTGGTGCGGCCCCGCCACCGCCACGGCGCCATTGGTCGGTGGGGCTGTCCGTCATTGAGCCGGGCGGTGCCGCCCCTCGGCGGGCGGGGGCGCGGGAGCAGGGCCGGGGTGGGCGCACGGCGCCGCGGGGCCCGGGCTCGGCGTTCCCTCACGGCACAGCAAGGCTCAGGGCTCGGCCCTGCCCTCACGGCACCGGGGGGCCGGGGCCCGGCCCTGCCCTCGGGGCGCTGTCGCTGCGCGCTCGGCAGGAGCGGCAGGGAGCATTGTGTCACCTCCCGCGATGGGTGCGCGCCCCCGCCCTGCCGGCCCGCAGCGCTGAGCCCCGCGCCGCGCTGCGCTTCGAAGGGTTTCTGCGCTCGGGAAACTCCCCGGTGCCTCGCCCAGCTGCCCACGGCGGGATTCGGGCCCAGCTGGTGTCCGAAGGACTGTGGCAGAGCGCCCGCCAGGTGCAGCGCAGCCAGGGGATGCTGGCACGCGTTCCGCGCGGGTTTGTCCAACCTGCCCTTCTCGCCGTTTGCAGTGGTTAGTGCAATGCGATCGTCGCCTTCTCTTTGATAACCTAAGTACCTGGAGCTTTCCCTACCCCTATTTCATATTTTGTTATCTATCCCCTTCATTAATGTTCCTCCTTTGAATCATTTCCTGTGGGTTCCAACCCTCCCTAACCGTGGGTGCCAGAAATGCTTCAGCGTTCCAGTGTCACTCCCTTGTCTTCTCTATATGTCTGTATTTTATACATTAAATTATTACTTTAGTCTAGTTTACCACAGTATTACCTGAAGAGGTCACATTGAAATATTTATGTGTAGTAACAACTAAATTATCTCCTGAAGTACTTTTTGCCAAGGCAGCCGCCATCGCTGCCTTCTTTATTTCCAGATGTGTTTCCTCACGTTTTCTGATATTAAAAATGCAATTTATTGGACTGGAATGATTTAATTGGGCATATCAGATGATTTTGTAACGAGTCAGCCATGTGAATTATCCACTTGCTTGCTAAGCTACAGATTTTGCTAGTAAAGATCTCGTCTCATCTAGGCAATTGATAGAGATACCAAATCGGATCAGAGCAAGAACTCGTCTCTAGAATACTCTGTCTGGGTCCCTGATGTCTCCTCTTTACAACCAGTTTTTGAGACATCTCTCATGGAAAAGACATTTAATCCATCTAAGGTGTGTCTTATACGCTCCAAACACATGCATTCCAGCACATAAAGAACAAGGTTTAAACAAATGTCAGGACTATTTCTCTTTTAGTTTTTGGGATTTACTCAGGGCAATTGTACGAGGTTTTCACTAAGCTTCTGCTTGTTTTTCAGCTTTCCAAGAGAGGTTCTGCCCTAATAACCAGTACTACTCTCTTCATTAAGATAAAGTGGACACAGAATCACAGCCTGCTTGGGATGAGAATATTCAAGTTTGACAAACAATGGGAGCTAAACACAGATCCCCTAGAACAGGGTCTAAAAAGGACAACAATAACCAAGCTGTTTTAGGCAGAACAGAGAGTAGACACAAGAATAGAAGGAAGAGTCTGAATGGCCACAAAATCCAGTATTTATAAGTCCTTTCATCAGACTGTTTTTTGTGAAACCTCTTAAAAGGCTTTTTAAATGACTCTGAGGTTATTCTAACTCCACATATGTATTAAAAATAAAAAAATCATTAAAAAACACCTTTAAATTCAAAGCTTATGGACAGTTTCTCTTCCCATGGACAGTACTGCTACTGAAAATATGCAGATTTATCATCTGAAGATTTTTAATGGGTATCAGGCATAGAAGGTAAATAATCTTTGGTCACAGTGATGAGTCTATACTTGGAGCCTCAAACAAAGTGACAGAAAGAACAATACATTACAGTTAATGTGCATGCATTTTACCAATTTCAATGTAATGGAGATTTGTATGATTTGTCTACTTACTCATAAGATAACTTTTAAATAACGACTCTGTGCCTGAAAGCATAAATACATTTTAGGATTATATGTATCAAGGTAATAACTACAATCTATTATTGTATTTCAGAAGCAGTAGTACAAAGAATGATGATCATATACTCACCCAGTAATTTTCATCAGCAGATCTCAACAGACCTTGTGAAGGTCACTGTGATCATCCCGTTGATGATGATGGAGAAAGAAAGCATTGAGATGAACTTGCTCAATGTCATGTGCCAGAGCAGTGGTAAAGGTGACACTTGACTTCAGGTTTTCCACATCCAGGATAAAAGGTTTTGCCTCGCAAGCTACGTTATACATCCATATCCCCCTGGGAGTTCTTTTAATTAGTGTTTTGTATCTTTTGTGTATTGTGTTTATCAGTGATAGAACCGAGAAGAGCACTCAAGGCTTTTATGGTGTTTCCTTATAGGCTTCACCATAAGAGATTTTGTAATTTACAGGGTTCCACTGAAACCCTCTATTGCCATCTGTGAAGAAAAAGTCAGAAATTTTTGAGATCTTGTTTGAAAAACCCATGAGTAAGTTAATATTTAATTGTGACAAAAAAGTGGCACAGATCCAATCTCAGCCTAAATCTGCAGATCTAGGTGAAATTACTAATTGTTTGATTATCAGTTCTGATGGTGCTGTGCTTGATAACTGAAAGCAAATTTGATGTTGTCACTTGTGTTTTCCTCAGTCCTCAGGAAAGCTGTCCTGGCTGGAATTTATCCCATTGCAAGCTCAGAGCTCAGTGACTTTTGCGCCTTCCTGGAAGCGGAGTCTCTGCTGAAGGTGGTCATGAGAACAGCAGTCCACAGAGCAGCCTTGATCTAGAAGGGTCAGGAGCTACAAACTCGCTTGTTCTACAGGGGCTGGGAGTTACTTCCAAACTCGCCATGTGTCAACAGTGCAGTCCTGGGTGTATCCATCCTTGGAGGTATGAGCCCTCTGCATCTCAGATCAAGCATTTTAGGTTATTATTTCACACCTTCATAGAATCATAGAATCATTGCAGTAGGAAGAGACCTTTAAGGTCATCAAATCAATGTGGCACTACCACTGTAATCCCTAAATCACATCACCGAGCACCACATCTTAAACACCTCCAGGGCTGCTCCCTCCACCAGGGCAAGGTGTGTGGATCCAGGGGAAGGTGTGTAGATCCAGGGACAGCGTGGATCCCAAGGAAGGTGTGTAGGTGCAGGGAAGGTATGTAGATCCAGGAGAAGGTGTGTCGATCCAGGGGATGGTGTGTGGATCCCGAGGAAGGTGTGTGGATTCAGGGGAAGGTGTGTGTGCCCCAGGGAAGGTGTGTGTACCCCAGGGAAGGTGTGTCCGTGCAGGGAAGGTG
>VXAY01004354.1:932763-959090 GCA_013399855.1 Oxyruncus cristatus
CTCGGCCACGGCCCGGGGTCGCTTCCTCTGTCGCGACCGGCCGGGAGCTGACGCGCTCCTGTTGGAGGGGGCTCTGTGTGCCCCTCCCGGCTACCGCCACAGCCCCGGCCCTCCCCGCCAAGCAAAACGCTGCTGCTGAGCGCCATTTGGTGCAGATTTGTATTTTAAATGCTCCCATTTGAAGTGTCGGCTCTCACCTGTTTCTTCGGCTGGGCCGTGGCGTTGCGTTCCTGCGCGGGTGGTGGCCGGTTGGTACCTGCGTCACGTACAGGAGTAACTGTAATTGCACAGGACTAATAAAGTAGCTTTCTAATTAATTTTTAATATGCGGTGACACTTTGAGGGCAAGAAATTGTCACGGAAAGACGCTGGAAACTACTGACGTCTTTTGGTGGTTCCTCACTGAAGAGAACCTAAGAATTGTGCAAGCTAAAAATACAGCTTTTGCCTAAGGAAGAAAGTCCAGCAGAAGGCTCTGGGTCTGCAGATCTATGGCAAAGGAGAAGTTTGTACTCTTGAGAAAGTGGGGAAAAGGCTGTTCTCCATCCTTGCAAATGCTTCTAAAACATGCTGTGGTGAAAGGTTATATTTACTGGCCTTTGTTTCTTGTGGGAGCTGTACAGTGGACCTGTTCTAGTAGGAGAGAAATTAGGCAGCTTAAAATAAAATTAACTGATTAAACTTGGGAATGGCATGCACTTTACTTGTTATTTTCTGTTTTTCATAGGCGTTGTACTTTGCATTGTTGTCTCTTGCAGTGAAGACTGGCTCTTCAGCTTGGTAGGGTTACAAACCCTGCTTAGTTACAATCTGTGTACAGAGCAACCTGAAAGGCATTTTATTAGAGATCCATCTATTCCACCTCATCTTTAACTGTTAGTACTGCTACACAGGAGCATGTGCTGCACAAGGGAAGTACAAAAATAAAGCAGTAAAATACTTTAAAAATGCAGCCATGAGACACTTTTCTCTGAGGAAAAAAATAGATTACTTTTTAGAACTAATCAATCATCTCTCTTTTTGATGATTTTAAAGTTCCATATTAAAAAAAAATTTCATTCCTCTAGTGCATGAAAATGCATCCAGTTTTATGGCCCTTTAATGGGCATTCAAGGACTGTAGTGTTCAGCTTCGTTTGGACATATTCAAAAGATACAGTAAAATACTTTTGGAGTCTGCTGACCATGAGTTATTGTTGTGGTGCATAAAACTAGCAGATTCCAGTGATAAATGATTTTTAGCTGTGTTTTAGACTGCACCTAAACAATAGTTTTGGATCAGTTGAGGAGCAGTGGAGATCACTGTGGTAACTGACAGATGTTATTTATGATGCTTCATTTGTGAAAACAAAATACATAACAAATGGCTTCATTTTTCAAAGCCTGCTACTGGGAATTCTTAAGGGTAGGATAGTTTTATGCCAAATAGTGAACTGATTGCCTCTAATCAACCAAATGATGGTAGAACCCTATGAAAAGAGCATGCACAATCTATCAAATTTGGGTCTCTTGGTAGTTCCTCTACACACTGCCTTGTGCTGGTGTGTATCCACTCAGGCTTTTAACAGAAACCAGAAACAAGCAAAACACACTGTACTGTCTAACAGAGCCCAGTAGCACAGAACAAGAACGTTAGTTGCTTGAATGCCATTTCCAAATTAGCGGTGCCATTTGGAGCAGAACGCTTAATTACAGGATGTTTGTGATGCTTGTCAAGCTGGTTTGTGTGTATTAGGCATAAGTTGGACAGCAAACTAGAAACATTACAGAAATAGGAGGTTGTTGCTGATCGTATCATCCTTGGTAACTGTTGTCTTATTGACTAGGAATAATCAAACCAGAATTTATAAAAGCTCATTAACCAGAGAGCAGTACGTCTTCACTGTCTCCACCTTAGAGTGGAGGGTTTTTTCTCTCTTTCTACACATTTTGCCATGTTTCACAGTGTGTGTATTCTGGCTTGTCTTCGGAAAGAAAACAGGAAGGCAAGTGTTGTGCCACAATTTAGCCTTTCCTATTTGAACTAAGCCACCTCCTGCATCTCTAAGGATGGTTCTGAAGACACATTTTCTGCTCGACAAGTCAGCTTTTGATCAAGCTTTGGACTTGCTGAAGGATCCAGTTGCAAGTGGAAGTCAGTGCTGGCCTAGTCTTTTCCATCTTCTCGCCGCCTGGCCCTGTGGGGACTGAGCTGCGTGAGGAGGAGGCTGCTGAGCACAGCTGCTTTGCAGTGCAAAGTGCTCGTCTCATCCCCATAGATGCAGCACCCGCTTTTCTGTGAACGTGAGCTCGAAAGGATGACACCTGTATAAAGATTTTCTCATTGAATATTTAGGTATTTATGGGATCTATGGCAGCTTCTCTTCAGTTTTATTTTCCTCTTAGTGTTTGTTAATTGTCATGAATTTCAGAATATCCCAATTTGAGTCTGACCTACAGTGTGCTCCTGTTAAAGAATTTTAAGGCTTACATCCAGCCCTGGGTATAAAACCACAACAGGTGCTGCAAGTGCAGTGTCAGCCTTGATCGAAGAAGGTACCAAAATAATTGCTCACCTCCTTTGCCAGTTAAGTGTTGCTGCTATTTTAGGGGGTAGCTCTGTTTTATCTGGCTTAACACTTCCGTCTGAATTAAAAAAAAAAAAAAAGGTTGGGCTGTTTATGTAGGACCTATAAACCCTTATGCTTGTTTCGAGGCCGGCAGGTGGAGCCCAAGATAAGTAATAGAGGTTTGATATTTGGAGTTAATAAAACCACAGATGTAACTTAAAGTACTGTAATAACATCGAGCAAGGTTGATGGGGTGATAAAAAGATGGTTCTGTCAAAGCAGTAGTAGGAAGGTATTGAAGTGTTGAAAATACTTGTCCTTCTAGATAATTGTGCTGAGTGTTACAAACTTACTCTGCTGCTGTTTTCTGACAGGCAGTTTTTGTACAAGTTTTATGTGGCCAGTAATTTTGCACAAACAGCTGGACTGAATTGATTATTTGAAGGGAACTCAATACATCAGCTAATGGAACCTGAAACATGTTTATTAAAATAGTGGTCTTATGAGTGATTAATTGCCAACAGTTTTTTATTGAGTAATCCATTTAATTGTCTGGCAGGACACCTAATGAATACCAGGAGCCATATCTCCTTAGTCAGCAAGAATAGTCAGCAACAGTTGTGCATTAAAACTCTGTTTTATATCCCTGCTTTCACCAAGTGGCCTTCTTTGCCAATAGAAAGTTTCAAGGATTACCTACCATATTCCTAGTGGTGATTGAAATGGAAACTTCTCAACCGTGGATTTGAGGAGATCTCTTCTGAGCTATGAGTGTTGTTTCTGAAATAGGCTTGGTGACATAGAGCAGCTGGGGTACACAGCCCTGGGTTTTAGGAAAAGCTGGCAAGGTCTGTATGTGGAAGATCCAAGTCTTCCAGAACCTGTAGTTTAGCTGTACAAGTCCAGTATGGTTGCAGTCTACTGAAAATTCAGCAGTAGGGGCTGAGAAAGGGGATAACAGCCTAAAACTGAGTAGATTTTCTATGTAAAGCTGGCTATGGGTCTTTTTAAACACCTGGCTAGTACATCAGTTATCCCAACTTCAAGACTGCATCTTTAATTTATGATCAATTTCTAAACCAGTTGTTTAGGGATTGACTTGATGGAGGCAAAGAAAGTTAGTCAGTACACTGCAGTCCTTAAGCTTCAGCATAGAAGCAAGTTTATCCTTTTCTAATTTGCACTGTAATAAATAATCTTAATTTACATTTCAAGCTATTACAGAATGACCCTGCATTGAGCCTCTGTGGAAGAACCAAGATTTAAACATCAGTTCTTCAATGTGCATTCTTCTATTCAAGTTTGACCCCCGCCCAGTTTCAAAAAATGCATACAGGTGAGATTGTTCTAGTTAAAACAGGCTTGTTTCTGTGTTTTTACACTGTTTCATTTTGTATCCAGTACGTGAACTACAAACTCAAGTCAGAATTATGTGTTCTGTTGTGCCTTTGTAGTGTTAACTTCACGACTTTCCCCACTGGAGGATTTATTGTAACCTTTTGAGAATCCTTTGTTTTTAGACTGTCAGAAGACTTGGGCTTTGTAATCGCAGACCTTTAGCTGGTGATCTACCATATGCTGTGTAAGTCCTTTAAATATTGTACTCCAGAGTTTGAAAGTCCTGCCTTCTACTTCAGCTTTTGAACTGAGGTGAATTGTGTTTGTTGGGCATTGCAGATGCAACTGCCCCTTCTTCTAGTGTGGTAGATAGGTTTAGGGTTTCCAGTTTAAAAGCAGTTTTAAAGTAACTTCTAGTAGGTGTCTCAGCCTTCCCCCACCCTAAAATCTGCTTGCAGTTAAAATTGTAGGTAATAAACTAATTCACGGGTAGGAAATGTTTGGCGAAAACCTGAGGACCAAATAAGCATCCAGGCTTCCAGGTAAGTTTGCAAGGATGTGTCGATGGCATACAGGGAGTTTCCAAAACATTAAACTTCCCGTAATCATTTTCTCTCTCATTATAGCCCTCAATTTTTAAGCTTCATATCCAACAGCAGTATCTCTGAGTACACAGAGTATGAGTAGAAAGACAGCACTTCAGGCCAGGGAGCAGACTGTAAAGTTTTATTGCTTTCTGTATTTCTATACACTGCATAGGTTCCACTTTATTTTGTGGAGTACAAGTATTGGTATTCATCCAGAAACCATCAGTCAGGATACTCAGGAAATCGTTGTGCCTTTCACTGACTTTTCTGCCTTGTTGTATTGAGAAGCAGATGCCATTCCACAGAAAGAAAGGAAATGAGAACCCAAACCTCAGTTGTCCGTAGAGTGCATTCCTTTCTGCATCTGGAATCTGCCTAAAAGGGGCTTTTGTTTATGATGTGGCTGGTGCTGAATTAATATCTCCATTTAGTTGGTCTGACTTTCTTTGTGTTACTAGTTAGTGAAAGACAGATTCAGCAATTTGATGCCTCTTGGGAAAATCCTCTGGATGTCAGCTGTAGTTGCTTGCCAAGTGAACTTTCTGCCACAATCAATATTTAAAAGTAGACCTTACAGGAGTTTGCTTGCTATAAAAAATTGCATCAAGATTGAAATTAATAATTTATGTCAGAAAACATCTTGCTATCAGTGTCAGAATAGGACAACACTTTTGAGATGTTTGGCCCAAGTTCAGGAGTGTTTAATTGTATTTAACTTTCTCAGTATCTCTTGTTAAGCAGTGTCTTGCCCTGTACCTCTGAGATAAATCACTCTGGGCCATCTGTTTGGGAGATAAGTGCCAGGCCACAGTGTTCCTGGTGTCAGGTTTTACCATCAGCTACGTAACTTTAGTCCCCCATTTATTATTTTTTGTCCCTAACACACCATAACTAAATCTTTTTGCATTTCTTTATTTGAAAGAATGTGGAAGTTCTTTCTTTATAAATTGTTCCTAAGGTTTTTTTTCACCTTTGCTTCAGCTTTCTTAAGAACATAGGTCTGAGTATCAGTTGGGAGTGGTACCCATTAGACCAAGCTGGACATCTCTGTACTAGTCCTTGCTCAGTGTAATTGTTCCTGACAGCTCGTGCATCGCTGTGCTGTGGCTCTGTTTACTTCATGGTGAGGTCTTGGAACAGTTTTCCCAACCAAAAGGGGATTCCTGTACCTGCAGACATACTAATTTGTCCATTTTAAAGCAGGCAGTTACTTCCCTCAGTTCTCCACTTCGCATCTCAAACCAAGAGAGTGTCTGTAATAGGCTTTAAAAGTCGAAAAGACAAAGTGCTTGTCATTGACAAAGTTTATTGGCTGGAAGCAAATGGCCAAACCAAGCCGTGTTCTCTGTAACCCTCAGGAGAGTTTTCCACCCGGGCAGACTCTGCTTTCTAGAGCAGCCCATTGGTCATTTCCACGAGCACCTCGTTAAGCAGAGAGCTCACAGCTCACCCGTGTGATCCACCAAGGGATCTGTGTGCCTGGACCTTTGCAGCTTGCTCTGTCTGCTCTCTGGGCCTGTTTGCAGGCAAGTTCAGTGCAGTGGAAGGAGCCCTTTACTGCAGTCCATTATTGTTGTCAGGGGTAACACGCTGCCTTTACATGTCGCTGAACTGTGCTGTGTGCATCTTACAAATAAATACGTGTTTCAAGCTTCAAAGCTATAATCACAGAGCCTTTTTTATGGGCCTGAATTGCATTGTAGGAAATTGCTTTAATGGAATGATTTCTCATGTTTTCATCTCTCCCAATATTAAAATAAATCTTAATACGTAAATCCTAATACAGTTGAATTATTTCAGCTATAACATGGCTGAATAGGCTTTTTGCAATTTATTAGAAGATGAAGGTCACTTAATATTGCTCTTTTTCAGTATGATTATGTTTCATAAAAGACAAAATAAAGATGCTTTTATTATTATGATCTTGTATACTAGCCTTGTGATAAATTTAGGAGTCTGCATTAAACTTCAGATAGGGAATATTCAATCACACCAGAAAGACTTCACTTATTTTTAGTATTTAGATACTATAAACAAACCGTGGTTTCATGTCAAGAATTATTGAAGGCAAAGTATAATTGGAGCTTCAGGAGAGGAGAAATGCACTTCAGCCAAACTGTTTTTTAACAGTGGTGATGTGAATTTAAATAAAAATCTGCAAAAGGAGGCTGCATGATATAAAGGGAGCGTATTCAAGTAAGATGACAGAAATTTGGAAAACCAGCTGAAAGCCTATAGATCAAAGACTAGAATCAGCTAGAAGAAGAAAAATTATATAAATTTGAAAGGAACGATATTATGTTTGTGCTGGAACGAAAAAAATGTACATACAGTTTGGCTTCCAACAGATGTTTCTTTGTTAGGCAAAATACAAAGCACCTGCCTTACAGAAAGGTTGTTTTTTAGTTTCTCTGCAGCTGATTTTTTTAGTGAGGGTTTTTTAGTTTCTCTGCAGCTGATTACAATTCTTTTTCTAGAGTATTTCTAATGTAACGCTTCTAACTCAAGCTCTTGTTTATAGATACCCTGTCTCTATTTGATGCTGCAGTAAGTAATTAAATTTAGTGATGCTGTCTTCCCTTGCTTTTGAATAACAGAAAGTGTTCACTTTCTCAGTTTCTCAGTTTCAAAAGGTGGATGTGCAGTCAGAATAGCCCAGACTTTTCTTTCTAGTGCTAGCACTGCTGATGAAATGAGTGTAGCGTGCATTCAGTGAGGGATTTGTGTGATCTCTAAGGGGTACACCAAGAAAGTTGCTTTGTTTTAATAACTTCTGCTGGATGAAATGGACAGAGAAACAGTTTTTTCTTTCAGAGGCCAAGAATGGAGAGTGTTCAAAATTCCTGCAGAACTGTCTGACTGTACTGACTCGTTAAAACTTACCTGCTTCACATCCATAGCCTGACTGACTTGAGCTGGTGTTAGCGTTGAATTTGAGTGATCTGCATTGCCGCAAAGACCGGAACTTTTGAGGAAGACCTGTCTCATCTTGCCTGCCTGCTGCTTCTTAAATATCATGTTGAACTTGGGTCTTTCAGGTGTGAAAGAAAATTATCGAAGTTCAGAGATAATTGTCAAAGTACAAAGTACAGATTTTCTAAAACTATCAAATTTTAGATGGCACGTGAAGAGCTGCAGCATGTTTTTTGTCAAGACAGCACTTGGTCTTGTGGAGTGATAAAAATAATATATAATTTAAATAATATATATAATATAATAATAAATAATAAAATAAAAATATAAATAAAAACTATAAAATAATATAATATATAAAATAATAAATATTAATATATATAATATAATAAATTATATATAAATAAATAAATAAAAATAATGGACTTCATCTAGCAACATTTTTCAATTGCATATTATTTTTCGTAGCTTCTTCCTACCTCCTGATGGTGCCACCTCCTACTGTTCTGGCAGAACTCAAATTATGCAAGCAGCTATGGATACAAAAAAACCCCAACCCACAAAACAACAAAAATCAGGGGAAAAGTGCCCACCAAAGTTACAAACCCCCACACCTTTCCCCTTTGGCCTCTGCCTCCTTTAGCGTTCTGTCATTTCATCAGAGAACTTCTGTGGGGCCAGACCTTTGACACTGTCACAAATTTACCTCTGCTCTGAGTACTTACAGACAAACCATCTGACTTGTGTCTTTGAACCCCATAATTAGAGTTTTAGGTGTCAAAGATAGATTAAGAAGTACTGTGACTGATCCTAAGCAATGATCCAGTAAAAACATCCTCTTGTGCTTCAGATTTTCTGGTAAGTTACCTGTGAATCTGTGGGTTATCTTCACATTTTTTTTAATGGAGCTGTAACTTCACGCTGAGGAATCTTAAGACTGTTTATGTGATCTTAATTCAATCTCTTCCATTGTAAGTATTGTTCTGTGAAAATAATATGTGCCTCATTCACTCAGCAAGATGGACTTGCTGTCTGAAGAGAGTGAGACAAGGCTGCTGTCAGATGTCATTTGGCCTTAACACTGAGTGATAAAGGTGAGATGGGAGGATAAAGGATGGTTTCATGCTTAAAATGAGCTAATGCTGTGGCAAAAATTGGATTCTGTTCCTGACTGCACTGTGAAGTTCCAATTTGTAAGTAAGAGTGTATTTTTCCTCCTGTGTTCTGCAGGCTTATTCTAGCAGCTAATAGAGATGAATTTTACCACAGACCATCCAAATCGGCCGAGTTTTGGGACAGCAGCAATGAGATCCTCAGTGGTATGTATGTCTTGCTGTTCTGAGAGGTTTTCATGTGATTTGTAAAGGAATCGTGGCCTGGATTTTTTTGTTATTGGGGTGGTGGTGTTGTCTTTTCAATAAGAAATTTGCTTCTTCCTTATACTTTGGAGGAAAATATGTAAGTTTGAAAGATGAGTTGTGCTATTATTATTTGTGGTTTAATATCTTTGGGGGTTTTTTTACCAGTTTTATATTTTTTTAACTGATTTCAGTCCTAGTGGTGCAGTGGAAATAAATCAGATTAATTGCTCCCTCACAAATGATTACTTTAGCTTTGTCTGATAAATAGGTGGAATTAGTTTGTCTTAAAATAGGTGGAATTAATTATTCCACAGACTCAGGGTGGGTAATATTGACTTGAAAGCATTCAATAAAGCCTCAGAAACATCAAAACTTTCTCATTTTTGATTGGTTACTTAAGTAGTGTATAGGCTACAGAATAATTTTAGTTATTGATCCTTCAGTTTATTAGCTTTTGTGTCTACATCTTGCTAAACTGATATTTCAGTCCCTCAGCTGTCTGGTTCTGCTGTGTGGGGAATCTATCTGTAGTAATTTTTCTGGGATTTGCTTTTGATCTAACAAGCATTCTGAGCCTTCTTAAAACTTCATCTGTAGTTTAGCATATAGGCAAAGCTTTTAATTTTGCTTTTACATTTAATTTTCTCATTATCTCTCATCTATTATTGCAGTCGCTTGGAAAATACTGGATGGTGCAGAACTAGAGGGCAGGTAATTTAGGTGGGCTTATGTCACTTATCCAGAAAGACAGTCTTGCACCTACTGCATTTTATCCAGCCTGATGAAAACTCAGCGTTTGCATTAAGAAATTCTGCTCGAAGCTGGAGATTTTTTTAAACAAATTCAATAACCTAACTCTTACTTATTCCATTAGGTCTGGATATGGAGGAAGGAAAAGAAGGTGGGACATGGCTGGGAATCAGTAAGAAAGGCAAGATGGCAGCCCTGACAAACTATATGCAGCCAAAGATTGATAAAAATGCAAAAGGAAGAGGTATGAAAAAGCTGAAATAGAAGATGAAAAAAAAGAAAGTAAACCAACAAGCCCTGGTGTTCCAGAAAAATAGTGATGATTACAGTATTAATTTTCTTAACACAGATTTATGGGCAAATAGAATGTTTATGTGCTGTGAACAGAATTTGTGAGCTGATGAGTTTGAGTACCTGTGTGAGAAACTTGACTTGGATAATGATTTTCTGATCAAACAGGCAAAAGTAAGATAAGATGTAGTGCCTAGAGCCTGAAGTTACATTCACACAAAAAATGCAGCACCAACTGTCTCCTCTTGAAAATAATTCTAATTGACAGGCAGAACAACTAGCCAAGCATTGAGCGAGATTTAGATTACAGTAGACTTTTTTAAATGTATATATTCATGTTCAAACACCTATGTCAGGGAATCAATACAACTTGAGTTATGCTGGAGGTGGCCTAAAAGATTGTTATAATTTCTTCTTCCCCCAGATCAGAGGAGCAGAAATATAGGAAAAAACTTCATTTGAAGAGGATTCTCAACAGAGCACATCTGTGGTCTTTTTAGATTAAAAATAGGTCTGTTTGTAACTGTCATAAGCTGCTGCATTGGGAATATATTGTAATGACAAAAGATGTTAGACGAAACAATTGAACCATGTCATTTGTATTTCATTTTAGGGTCATATATCAGGGAAATGAAGCAAGACAAGAAAGAATTTGTAAGGTGGGAGGAGAGGAAAGGCACATGCAGTTTAGAGTAGTTAGTAATATGAATTCTGTAGAATTTTTGACTAAGAGCTTTTGACTGAGTTCTTCAGAGTGAAAGTCAAGCTCCTAATAGGAACGTGGTAAATGATGTAAGACTTTTAAAGACCGGTTTGTTACTTGGTTTGATTTTGGGTTAGTTTTTTTTTTTCCCACTGTTACAGCCTCTTGGCAACAGGAATCTTTATCTTGCTGTTTGTTTTGCCAGGCCTGTCAGAGTAGTGAGCTCACACGTATTTGTTCTATGTACTTCTCTTTCTTAGGTGCTCTTGTGACAAACTTCTTGACTGCAGATCTGGACAGCTACTCTTACTTGAAGAAAGTTTCAGTAGAGGGACATCTTTACAATGGATTTAATTTGTTAGCAGCTGACTTCAAGTAAGTCTGTAAAACAGCACAGTTCAGATGTGAGAGGGAGCAGTGTTGTACATATACATCACAGCACAGATATGTAACGATGCAGAAGCCTCTCACAAACTAAAGTCAGGGTTTTTGCTAATAAAAACCATAACTAAAGTTATGGTTTTTGCTAATTGGCATGTAAGGTCCTAGCATTACTGTAGCCATCATTTCCTGTGATACTTTTTGTCTGTCCAACACTGGAGGACTGTCTTGTGTTCTGACCATTGCTTCCCACAGAACTTCCCATGACTCCCTGATAGGCCATAGCCAGTCTTTATCCTGAGGGCTCCGTGGCTTGTGTTTTGAGAAAACAAAACCTTGGCTCCATAATTTCTCAGGTACCTTTTTTCTCTGAGGGGTGACATGCTGTGGTGGGATTAAAGCACCTGGAAGCTTTCAGGATACCTTTCATGTCAGGGTAGCTGTGTCGTTAATCTTTCCTGAAACATTAAAAATCAGCACAAGACAGCTAAAGTTTCTGTTGCTGAAGAAAGGATCTTGGATACTTGACTAGAATCAGCGTGGTTGGGACAATCCTTCCCACTGCATGTGCCTGTGTGTCAGTTCACCAGTACATATGCTGAGTGTTTCTTGCATTGTGCCTGATGGAGAGGAGGGGAAATCCAGGGCTGGGCCACATCCAGGCCATGTGTCCATTCCCAGGTGGATCCTTTGCATGAGCACAGGCAGATACAAATTGCCCAGAGCACACCCCTGCTTTAGCACACTTTCTGCAGCAGCAATAATCTTACTAGACAACCTCATGGTGCAGGGCCTTCTCCCACTCAGCTTTTCTGCTTGTTCTGGGAAGCCACACACACTTAAAGCAGCAGGTCACAGCGTTTGCTGTTCTGATGGAAATGATCTCTAGCATCCTCTCACTGACCAGCCTTGTGTTTACATTCTTCACTTTCTGTATTGGACCACCTTCAGCTGGTGGTTCAGACCTACTGGTCAGTTCTTCCGACTCTCCTGCTTGCCTGCAAGTAGATATTACAGTGGATGTGATTGATGTTATTCAAGGCAGTCATTCCTGTCTTGGTTTTGTTTGGTTATTGCTCCATGCTGGGCTGATAGTGAATTTTATGTTCAATTGAATAGTCTTTCCATGGTGATAGAGATCATAATTCCTTGCTGAGTATCACGCTGAAAGCTGTGCGTGTTGATTAATTTCGCAGTTTTGACATGTCCTTAGCCTTGGATACTCTGATGAAATGAAATTCTTGCCAAGCTAATGATGCAGAGCAATTTCGATAAGATTTGTAAACTTGTCATTTTAGGAAACTAGGATTACTCCTGAGAGAAATACAGTATATGAATGGAAGCTACTTCTCTATGTAAATAGAAAATGTTATTGTAGTTGATACTGTTTTGTTGGGCCGTGTTGCTGTTTCAAAACAAGGACTGAAGACTATTCTTAACATGTTCTTCCATTGTGTAATGAACAGTGATTGGCTCAGTTAAAGTGTGTGAAATGGAGAGGAAACTCAAATGCAAAGTTTAAATGAAGCACTGGTGGGGAGGGGTGTATGTGAGCACACGATATTGCTGACTGTAGGCAGCATATTTAGAGAGACTTACAATGTTTGAGTTTTCAGGTACATGTTTCAGAAAAAGAAATGTTAATCTTCTGTCTGTATTCTTATGCTGTCAGTAGGCTAGATACCTGTGCAGTGAGGTGAGAAGGAGAGCTGGAAACAAGTATACAAGTTGTAAAATCTCATTGTTTATTTCCACAGCTTGGTGTGACTCTTATTTTCAACATGCATGGGTTTTGACACTTTTAGTGTAATAATCTATTTGCTCTGTGGCATCTCTTGATGCCAGTTTTAAAGACAATTGATTCCTTTTTTTTAAGAAGACTACTTAGTACTTTTTCTAACTTTTTCAGTTTATCATCTTGGTTGTGAATATTTATCCAATTATGCTAAACATACTTTTATGTTGAATATATAGCATAAGGCAAACAGTATCTATTTGGAAACTTCTGCAGCTGCAAAATTAGCTTCCTGAAAGGCAGTGCTGCCATCCTCCAACTCTGACTATCCGTGGGTCTGATTAGAGAGAAACAAAGTTTCAGAGACTGGACTGGTCTCTAAGTAAATGTCTGCTTAAAGATTCAGAGCAGTTTCCCTTCTTTCTCCATCTGTGGCAGTATCTGAAGTCAGTGAGCTGCTTTTGGTGATCAGGACATCATATCCGTCCTGGGGAAACCTGTATTTATGTCCAACAAATCTAGTTGCTGAAAGCACCTTCCCTTCCATGGGTATCTCAAGCTTCTGCCAGGGCTGTTGTGGCAGCATCTCACTTGTGTTCTTACTGCCAAGTGTGTAATACAGACTGCCCTGAAGGACAAATGGAATTGGCAGCTTCTTGTCGCTCTCCCAGCAAGTTTAGAGTCTGACAGGTTGTCACTTAGAGCCCATACTGTTTCTGTGCAGTAAGATCCCTGTGTCACAGGAGTGAATCACTTCCTGCAGGAGGGATAGACAAATTGTCCCTTCCAAAACAAGTCAGCTGGAGGGGACTTCACAGGGATGCCTTCTGGGTAAGCTCTTCTGCTCTCCCCGGCACAGCCAGTTTTCAGTCCCTCCAGGGAAAATGTAGTAACTGCACCAGCACCTGTGGGCTGGCATTCAGTGTGGGTACCAAGGCTTGGCTGTGTGGGAAGGATTTGATTGCTCTCCAGGGATTAGATTTAGGAGCATTTCCAGTGAAAAGCGAGACAGGGTCAGAGTGCTGCTGTGAAAGGAATGGGGATGGTCAGGTTGTCATGACTGCTCTGTGAGCTCACTGACATTTCTTCTCTTGCGTTGTCAGTCCTAATACAGTATCACCTTTTGCAGAGCACACCTGTCTTGCTTCTTGTGACTCACTCATGAAAATGAGGTGTCCGGGTACGTCTCTGTGTCCTGAAATATTTCTGCATAGATCTTCAGTCATTTCCACTGTATGGATGGACAGTCCAGTGTCAGAAGAAGGAAAAAAGCTTCTGAACAACATTTTTATTTTACCTCTTTCCTCTGGTGTCAGCTTCTGCCTGGCCCAAAATATAAGGGCAACACCAAAGAAATGTTTAGACACTGACAGCAAAATTATAGTAGTACTTCAAAGCAGACTTTGTATGCTGTGAATATCTGGCAGAATTCTTCTCACCATTTTGTTGGATGGTAGGTGGTGTATCTTTGGGTTTTACAGTCGGTGTTTGGCGTTTGCTTGTGTGTTTTTAGTTTCAGAACAGGAAAAAGTTTTCTGATTAGCTCATGAATGTTGAAGAAAAGAAAATTAATCTGTGAACTGTATTACTTAGCTGGAACTACTGTTCAGCATTTCAGGCTGCCAATTTCCTCTTTTGTCCTTGCACAAAAAATACAGGCACACATTATTCATAAAACAAGCCGGTGTCCTTGTGTAGGATGTTCCCCCTGGAGCAGAGCAGAGCGGAGTGCCGTGCCCAGGGGAGCGATCACTTGGTGATAACCACCCGCTGTGCAGCTTCCCTGCCTCGCTGCTTCTTTCTTTGCTCTGGGTCCGTGTTTCCCTCGAACACGACCTGAAGGCACCTTGAAGTTGAAGCAGGGCAGGGGAGCAGAAGGACACTGCTTATGTTTCATCAGCATTAAGAAGTGATTGTGGCAAACTCTGCACGGCTTTCATGTTGCTGTTAAGCTTCTGTTTCTACTGAGATTTATGCTGCTTAGAATATTTCCTGGGACATTTATTACTGCTTACATTTTTTGACAGAATGATGTATCTAAGAGCATAATTTTTATGCAGTTTTAGTTTCTTTCTGCTGTCAGCTGTGGCTGGGATTTAAAAATAAGCCTACTGGGCCCTATTGTGATCACTTTAATTATACCTTTATTACTTCTCCAGTGAAATTGGTATCTAGACTTGTAAAGCTGGAAGGGAAG
This sequence comes from Oxyruncus cristatus, assembly GCA_013399855.1. NCBI lineage: Eukaryota > Metazoa > Chordata > Aves > Passeriformes > Cotingidae > Oxyruncus > Oxyruncus cristatus. Next base: position 947,568 of record VXAY01004354.1, read on the forward strand.
AGAATCTGAGGACGGGCCAGGGTTTTGAGGCTATTGCTGTGATCAAGTTTATAGCGATTTTTTTTTCATCTTGGCTTCTGCCTTGACGTTCAGTACTGAGTATCTGTAAACAGTAGGAAGGGAATAGGCAGAGCCAAATGACAAAAAGAAGAGTAGCTGACTGGCACAGTGAACTAAATTTTGAAAGTATGCCCGTTTCAGAAGCCTCTTGGGAGGCTTCAGTCTTCCTTTGACAGAAGACAGCAGCAGTGTTGCAGTGGAGGGAAGTGGAAACACACATCTGGGGGAATGTGGAATGTGGAAACAATAAGACACAGATGTCCTGAATTAGTGACCCTGCAGTTGGTATGTATTCCCCATCTTTTTGTTAAACTTCCCGGGGATCTTGTTACTGAACTTGTCAGTCACAAAAACTCGGCACAGATGCTGGATAATAATATTCTTTCACGTAAAAAGCCATTGCTAAGGGAAGCCAGTAGTGCCTATTTACACAGCATGCAGTCACATCTGTGACAGGACGGGGACAGCTGTGTTCAAGGCTTGTGTGGGCCATTTGTCTGCCTTTCCATCTAACACTGTTTTTTGAGATGTCAGGTGATAACAATTGCTCTGAACTTTTCTCTTTGTAGACCTTTTACACGAGGTACAGGGTCAAGAATTTGAAAAGAAAGTAGTTAATGCACCAATATAATAATTTCAGGTCACTGCTAATAGAACCGTTTTTTTTCTTCCACCTTTACTTTTCAGCATGACTGTCTCGTATTCACTGAAGGGCTCTATTTCTCTGCTTTACTGTGTTCTGGAATAATAGTTTTAAAACCCCTCAACTCTTTCAATAGTTTATTTAAGTGGGTCATGTAGACAAATTAATCTGCAGTAGTGGGACAGAAATTTATATCTCAGGAAATTGAGGAAAGAAAATTCTGGTCATATGTTGTGTTTTTCTTCTGTTTTGTTTCAGCTGCTTTTGTTATGGACTGTCTAGTTATTCCCAATGCAAATACTCCAACAATTTTACAACAAACTTTCTTGCTGTTGTTGATGCATAAGAATATCACAGATAATACATTCACATGAACACTCTAGCAGAGACTGATCAAAACCTTCAGTGCTTAAAAATTAGAGCCAGAACAGGAAAGGAGGATCCATGTCCATCGCTGCTGTAACTGGAGCACGAGTGGTCACAGTTCTGATGTGGGCACTTGTCTGCAGAGAGTTCAAGTGGTCAACAAGTCTTGAGATTAACGTTAAGGTTGAGAAGAAAAACAAAGATAAGGAAAATAAATGTCTTTTAAGCCACTAGAGGAAAGTTCAGAAAGTGACATGTTTCTTTTAACAGTAGACAAATTTTAAATTGAATACCGAGGGCTTTGTTTATGATATTTAACAATAAAAGCAACAAGATATAAATACCACCTATAATTACTCTCTTCTACCTATGCTGAAAAACTTGGGCATCTTTCTCTAAGGCATCAGAAAAGTCTCATGGCTTTGGGAGGAGGAAGAGTAGTGCACAGAGAAAGGCAGTTCTATTTTTGCTTCATGTTTTTGTATTCTTCTTGACTTTTCTGAGTTGTATAATTAATAAGTTAATATTTCCTTCTTCATTTGGCTGTCTTGCAAAGGATGCAGTATAATGTCTTTCAGAATGGCTTTTCAAGAATATAAACAGCTAAATCAGGACTGTTTTGCTTGTTATTAAGGTTTGAGTAGCGAATGCTGAGTTGTGCAGAGCAATTTAAGTTCCAGTACATCGTTAATGAGATTGCCCTGATGCAGATCAGAGTATACGGAATGCAGAGATTCTTTTTATCTTAGGAGAAAATGAGGAGCTGGAAATGGTTTTTCTACTGTATTATGTTTTATGCTGCTTTATCCAAATTCAATTTTAACTGCAAGTTTTGCTTGTTGGGGGTTTTCTTCCAATTCAAAAAGCCTATCTGCTAAGGAGCTGGAGCTTGGGAGACAAATTAAAAGCTGAACAGTGAATGGGTTTGTTGGTAACTGGACTAATACTCTCTTCCATTGTGACCAAGTAAATCACAAGAGGAAATAGAGAATTAGAAGATCTCATTGTTGTATTCTGGCAAATTAAAAAAAAAAAGCCCAAACCCACCAACTCGTAGCAATCTGAGGAATCACTGAGGAATTCCATGTCAGCTATGGGACTGAGGGATGTTGGGAGTGAGCCAGTCCATTTCCAGATGAGACACAAGGATTATTTGACTTAATTTTTTTTTTCTTTATCAGTTGGTTTGCTGTTGGTGCAGTCAGTGTGAGTATGACTGCTTAAGTCCCTGCTGTTTGGATGTGCTGATACCATCTCTGTCAAATGAGAGTTACCTGCAGTGCTGGACCCTGCCTTTGAACACCGTGAGAGATCCCCTGGTGCACTGTGCACAGGAGAGAGCAGCAGCCAGTGCCTGCAGTTCAGGAGAGCGCCTGCAAACCCTGACTGCAGTCAGCTGCACACAGCCTGCAAATGCACGGCTGTCCCCAGGGACCCAGCTGTGCCCTCCAGCACTGCTCCAAGGGGCCTGCACTTACTTGTGCCCGCTGAAATGGCCCACAGGAGTCAGTGCTTGGAATGCAGGAGCCATTCAACAGAGGAGATGGGGGAAAGGTTACTTGCTGTCATGGACAGTTCCTTTGCTTTAATGTGTCCCCTTCTCCCAAGTAACTAAATCTCCAGTTATCCAAAACCCCACAGGTTTTTGTCATTAAGCCTGGCTTCTTTCCATGCAGAAGTTCTGGGGTTTTACTGAATTCCACTGCAGGTATGTTTAAAAATGATAATGGTACTTTGTGATAGTGGTGCAGCTAATCCAGTGTTTTGAGAGAAGGAGAGTACTAGAATTCATCAATTAATGCCTGGAACTATAGGAGTAACAGTGGGAGAAACATCTGACTGTGTTCGAAGATTGTGTGAAATTGGAGCGTAATCAAATACAGAAGCTGATGGCTTTTCAAGGAGGAATTCTTATTTATATTTTTCAGTACCACCAAAGGAGACGTAATTTGCTACTATGGAAACAAAGGAGAACCAGAGCCTGTTTTCCTAAATGCTGGTAGGTTTTCTTCAGAAAGGTCTGAATGTTACCTTTTCTTCTGTAGCTCTGGATTGTTGTAGTAGTTTAGCTGTTTAAGCATTGTCTTCACTGACTACTTCTTTGCATTCTTTAAAAAAATATTATTAAATATCTTTGAATTCGTTTAAGTATTTACTAATAAATTTCTATATAGAATCAATAGTTCATTAAAAGTTCTGTCCATGTCTGTGTACCCACGTGTACTGCACTTAGTGGGATGCTCCTTTGGTGCTTATGCCTGAAGGGCAGAAGTCTGTTTTGAGGAATGGAATTTTCAAAGGATTTGGCCCTAACTCCCTTACCCAGCTTGTGTGTTTATGGCATAGCTGCAGGTAAAGGTTAGGGGAACCACTTATATTTCATTAAAATATTTGAAATCTGTAATGACAACTCAAATCACCAGAATACACTTTCCATTACATTGGTTTTTGTGTGTATGTAGGAATATATGGATTGAGTAATTCTTTGTTGGATACACCATGGAAGAAGCTTCAATATGGGAAGCAGCTGTTCACAGAAGTGGTGAAGAGAAGTCCAGACCTTACCAAAGAAGACTTGGTGAAGGAGCTTCTCACAGTGATGAATAATCAAGAGCCGTAAGAACGTGATAGCTGGAGTTCACTGAAAATACGATATGACCTGTTAAAAACTGCATATAGAAACTGTTTTGACAGAGAAAAAGCTTTAGTCATATATTAATTGATTAAAGCTGGGTAATGAAGGGCAAAAGTAGTGTTCTTTCTCTCCCCAGAGACTGACTTTCGATAGTATTGATTTTTAAGCAGGAGACACAGTAAACATTACTACTGCAGTCCTAGTACTCCTCAACTGTACACTGGTTTTTCTGTGCCCTTTTCTTTTAAAGATTGCATTTCCCATAGTCAGGGCAATGAGTGCAGGACCGAGTTGCTTGCTGTAAGCTTTTTGGAGGCTCGGGTAAGGTTCAGTTTGTTCCTGCACACAGAGAAAGCACTTTTTTACATAGAATCATAGAACAGGTTGGGTTGAAAGGGACCTTCAAGATCATCTTAGTCCAGCCCCCTACCGTGGGCAGGGACACCTTCCACTAGCCCAGGTTGCTCTAAGCCCTGTCCAACCTGGCCTTGGACACTTCCAGAGATGGGGCAGCCACAGCTGGTTTTGTCCTTTACCCCCTCTCTGCTTCAGCCCTGCCTTTGACTGTGATATGAGGGATGTCCTGCAACTCCTTCCAGTTTAAGAGGGATGAATGTGTTAACACTGGAGAATTTCTAAATTGTTTTAACTCCTTTGCTCCTTTTTTTCAGTCAGTTACCAGACCCTGCAATTGAAGACCAGGGGAAGGAATATATCCGTCCTATACTGAACAAGTATGCAGCTGTGTGTGTTCGCTGCCCAGGTTATGGAACAAGGTAAAAGAATTCCCAGTGTAGTAGCAGATCTGAGCACTTTGATCTTATCAAAGATACTGCAGAACATTTGTGCTCCACGAGCAGGAATCGTGTCATCTGCAGAGCTAAATCAGGGGTTCTTTAGACATGGCACTGTCCAATGGATCTGCCACTTTCATACATAAAAACCTATTGCTCTTGTTCAAAAGAACGTGTATTTGTACTTCTCCCCTAACTAATGCTGCTGTTTTTACTGAGATACTCTCACTTTCTGCTCAGACTGTTCTACCAAGAAGAACAGAATAATGCAATGCATCTTGCATTTAATCCTTATGAGACAAAATTACAGGTGAACCCCATTGCTGAGAATTCCTACTCTAAAAGTGTGCCAATGATTTTGTCAGGTTGGTCTCTGGCATAGTATTTCCACTGTAGAGATGTGAGTTGATAAGCAGACAGTGCTCACTGCTGTAAGCGTTTTAAGTTGGTGTTCTGAGAAAGAGATACTCAGTTTTTGCAGTGGTTTCTATAAAATGTATTAAAAGAACATTTTAAATATGGGATAATGAAGACTTAACCTGATAAAGAAGCATCTTCCTCCTCTTGCTTCACAGATTGGAGTCCAGCTATTTCAAAAGAAACAGGGATAACTTGCAGAAATACTGACCTTTCAGTGGTGAATTAGCACTATATTTCAGGTCTTCCCTACTGCTATAATTGCGTGCTCACACTTAATTTTCCCTTAGCAACAGGGTTTAGTGACTACATATTGTTAACTGGGCCTCACAACATTCTTCTGAGGAAATTAAGCACTTTTTATGTGAGTGAACAACTGTGAAGTGACTTGGGGAAGGCCACCACATCAAGATGGTGGAAAATTCCTACTGTCAGTCATCCCTCTGTGACACAATGTCCATGGAGAAATGACAGCTTGCACAGGGCAGAGGGGCACCGATGCATGACCCGAATCTGCTTCTCATGAAAACAGATTTTTTCTTTGGAAGGTTCCTAGAGAGAGAAACATTTTCCGTATTCATATATCAGTGTCCTGTAATAATAATTAACTGTGTTTAAACCTCAGTCGACAACTGATTTGGAAGAGAGAAATGAAGAGAGTACTACTGATAGGATAAATAACCCTTCAGGGTATGTGTAGGCTGGGAAGAAAAACTTAGTTTTATGCTACTTCTTTCTGAGTGGAGCACTTTGCACTAAGTTTGACCTTTCATACCCTGCAACGAACAGCTTTGTGTGTCAGCTGCTGCAAGTGCAGCAGGGAGTCAGAGCAGTGGAGTGACAGAGGAACGGACTGAAAATGCCCATTTGAGCTTGCCAGGGCGACTGCTGCCCTGCTAATGTGGTGATGATGTGGTCAGGGGAGGAAAACAAAAAACGTTTGGGAATGAGGGCTGGCACCCTGCCAACTGATGTGAGGGACAGCAGGCTTACCCCGGTCCCTCTGTGGTTGCAGGACGAACACGGTGGTGCTCATCGACTCCCAGGGACAGGTTACGTTCACCGAGCGCAACATGATCGACGCCGATGTCAACCAGTGGAAAACAAGCACCTATGAATTCAAACTGCACAGTTAACAGCTTTCCACGTCAGTGGTTTGTGATAACAGCTGTGAGAGAACAAGCCATTAAGCTCTAGTAAATGTTTTGTGCCAGCCTCCGCAAGCTAAAAATAGCAAGGAAAGCAAAAGTTTAAATAAACTGGTGGCATACCCGGATCAGGCTCACAGATTCTCTGGATAAAACCAGATGAAAAAACTGGGTTTACGTTAAGTAGCAACTTACAATCAGAAATATATTTTTTAATATCACCCTGCCTTCAGGACAAGGCCATCTTCGTCCAGGACAAAGTCATTGCTCTTTTGAGGGTGTCGGGCGTTTTAAAGATGCTTTAAATAGACTTAAACTTGTTTTCAGTTCTGATGGGGGGGAAACATTTGCTGCTTTTATTGTTAACATATGAAGGTTTTACCAAACTTTGCTTTTGCTTCAACACACGCTAAGATTGTACAGCTGATGCCATGTGCATTAAATGAATGTATGTTATCCTGGTAGCATTAAGTGCTTTATCACGTGTCAACCTCTCAGCAGTGCCATGGTGCACTGTTCTGCCTGGGGAGGGCAGAGCAGGGGGATTCTTTACATTTGTTTTCCTACAGCTAGTACAGCAATACATCTTACTTCTAAAACTTGGTCTAAGAGTAGGTAGGAAGTTTAGTTCCGTCTCTGTTCACTTTCATTGAAAGAATCATGGCAGCAGACTTGCCTACCTTTGACCAGAATAAAATTATTTGTGTTGTGACATCTTGTTTCCTGATAGTGTAACTAGCAATATTGATTTTGATGTTTTCTTCCTCAGCAGGCAGGTAAGGAATAGGTACCTGTTTGCAAACAGAAGCTGAATATGAGGTTTACATATATCAGCTGTTTTGTACATATGCAATTTTGGCTTCGTTATTGGTATAATATGTTAAAGCCTGGAATGACTGATCATAGGGTTTTAGTAAAAATAGTTATTTGTCGTAAGGTGACATTACTGCACTCTTTTATTGCTGAAAAAGTTTGGTATTAAGATGTACTTCCAATGTTCTAACACCTGTGGATTTAAAAGCTATTTAAATGCATGCTTTTTTTAATTATTCAGTGCCAGGGTAGGTAATAGAAGATTCTAACTAATATCAGGATATTTGAAAACCCTAAGTTATTTTGCTGCTATTGGTGTTCTGTTTTGACTTATTTTGAATACTGAATATTAAGCTAGTGGTGGATCACTGTCATTTTTTCCCCTCTAGATATGCTGACTGTATGCTTTCCACAAGCCTCTGATTTTAACTGATTATTTCAAAGTAGCAAGATTTCTGATCCTCTTTTGAAGGTGTGCAGTTGTGCTGCTGTGTCAGCCTTGTGTGTTCCATTCTCCCTGAGTGTGTGGAGTCAGCAGTCAATGAGACTTGCCAGTGAGGTGAAGTACTGTGAATCCCAGATTTTTAATTGCCAGGAGATGCTAAAGCAGCATTTAGTCAATTCTTTCCTTTCTATTTGCATGTTTAAGTAGGTTCCAGATACCAGGACTGCTTGCATGACTAGTCCAAGGCCATTGTTCAGTCCTGCAGAAGTGGCTTTTTGAGCACCTTGCCTGCAAGATGATCAGAAGGTTGGGTTGGGTTGGGTTGTACCCGGTTTCCAGCTTGGAGCCTTCCAGACTGTCCCTCTGAGCTGCAGGAAAGGATTAGCCCATTTGTATTTTTTGATGACTGTTTAAACCCTGTATTTGTATGAATAAAAATGCTATTTTTAGATGCAAAGAAGTAGCTATAGCTGTCTTAAATTTGAGTTTCACAAATGCATGTTTTAAAACAAAGCCCTGCCTCAGTGGCTTGCTCTTACTGAGAGTTTCCATAGCAAACTTTTTTATGTCTTAAGAAAAAAAATCACCAATGGATATTTGAACAAGAAATTCTCTTTGAAGACGTTATCTTAAAGGCAAGCAAAATGCTTGCATGTAATTTCATGCTAAAAGCATTTATAAACCTTACTTTTTATAACAGTCCTGTAACAATGAAAATTTATTCTCACCTTTTACTTATAGGCAAAAAAAGACAAGTCAGAGCTTAGATGTAAAAACAGATCATAATCATATATTTTGCTTTGCTTGAATCAAAATTCTAAATCTGGGATTTGCTTTTGCTGACAAACCATAAAGAGCACAAACCTCTGATGTTATTTTTATCATGCCAGAATAGTTAATAAAGTGAGCATGGGAGAGTTTTGTTACTGGCTTCAGTGGAAACAGGATCAGGACTTCAGTGCAGGTATCAGCAAATGGTGCTCGTCCATAGAAATGATCAGGTATTTGTGAAGTGCATCATCTACTCTGTGCAAATTATAGTTGCAATGAATCCACTAGAAAAAAATCAACTGTAGCTGAAGTTAACAAGAAAGTGTTTTATTTTTGTAAAAGTATTTTTAATAATAAAAGGGAATTTTAAATATTAGTTTTAAGGGATATAAAGGAAAAAAGTGTATATAGGAAAAATTTCATTGCATTTTAGTAAGTTTGCTTATATATATCATCTCTCCGAAGTCATACATTTGCAAGAGATTTTGTTTTCTATTGGAATGCCAGTAGAAGACATTTTAAAATATCTGTAAAAATTATGTTTTTTTGCTTAAAGTTGTGTCATAATTGTTGTTTATATGTGTGTTCAAAACTAGAATCAGAATAAAGTCAATCTGGTGACCAGTCTTTGTCGACCTTAGTAGATAATTTGCACATATGTTTGTGTTCGTTTGCCTGTAAGTCGGTGTGGTAAGATGAAGTAAAATCTTCCAGGAGGTACTAGCAATGAAAGCGCTCTGAGTTAAGTCCATTTCTGGTACTTAATGCCTTCTGAAGAGTGCTGTATTTTGCTGGGGTTTCTGTGTTGTGTTGGGTGGTACCCTTGAGCCAAAGGATGTGTCTGCTTTATTTTTTGTAGCCATCAACCACATCTTTTGATATCAGAGAACTGATCTGAGATTGCTCATGGGGTCCTTTTGGTGACTTTCCATGGCCGTGAGGTGAGGACTGACAGAGGCTGGGTGAGGAGAGCAGATCTCAGCGAAAAGAGGAACACTAAGACATGTAATGCATGCAAATACCTGATTGCCAGTGCCAAAAAAACATAAAAAGCTGCAATGCAACTTATTTTACTGAAATAAAAGTAATGCAGGCTGAGCGAGACTTGTCTTTCACCGTTGGCATGGCACAGTATGGGCTGCAGTTACTGACACTGGAATATGAAAAAGCCACTGGCTCCACCTAATTTTCATTCTGATTAATGCAGCCCAAGAGCTTTATTGGGAAGCTCATAGTTTTTGTTTTATAGGCTTGATTTCTGTATTTTGTGTTGGCAGCAGTAGTTTCTGTCCAGCCTTTCAATATCTTGTGTGTGAAAATCTCTTTGTCATTAGGAACTTTTTTTTGCTGATGATAATTTTACTTCATGATATTGTGGTAAATCCTGATTGCACTGTGCAGGTGGACCTGGGCACTTCTGGTTCAAAAGTGGAAGACACTTCTAATTCCAATGTGGAAGATTCATGTTCATGTTTGACAGGTCTTTCATCAGAAGTCTAGATGATGAAAATTTTCAGGTGAATTTGCACCTTGTTAGACGTAGCAGATCAGATTTAATTCTCCAGAGGTCACATAGGCCTTGTGGATAAAAAATTACCCATGATTTGAGCATTATTTCGATGAAAACATTGTTTTGCTAATAGATTGTTATTCTTTTGCTCATAGAAAGTTAGAAGTGTATTTCCCTGTAGTGTCTGTGTCTCAAAGAACCAGTTGTTGCATCGTTGCTGTAAGTCACAGTGTTATGACTCTCTGAGAACAGATTCACAGTGGAAAAACTGACTGGTTCTATTTTCACTTTCAAAGCACTGCAGGCATTTTAATTCTCCCAACTCTATGCAAAAATCTGTGTGTGTGTCTCTTCTGGTTCTAACTGAAACATGGCTGTTTATATACATACAAGGAATTTAACCTGTTTTCTGATGCATATGATCTTCTTAATGCAGTCATTCAGTTGTACAGTCACATAAATGGGATGCCCATGAGTCACAGTACTTGCATTTTCATAGACCCTGTGAGAGGGACAATCTTCTGTCACAGTGTTAGTGATTGGAGGTGACCTGACACAGCAAATGCCAGCATCAACTTAAACTCTGTACTTAATCATGAGATTTTTTTCCCCTTTTGACAGTTGAAGTGTGATGTAAGTGGCTGTTTTGCAAACCGTGGGTGTTTATTAATAGACGTTCTGAAGTGGTTTGTTTTAACATTAATAAAAGCAGACATAATTTAAAAATCACTAAAATGATGGCTTGAGTGCAGAAGCCTGTTATGAGGAATTAAAATTAGAAAATGCTTTTAGTTGAAACTGCTTTCAGGTTTTCAGGGCAGCTTGCAAAGGTTTAAAGCACTTTCCGTAATTGTTCATTATATGTTGATACAGTACCATGACATTACATCTAAATTATCACCCTCTCATTAGATGTGTTGGTCCAGTCAGACAAAAAGATGAAAGGCCTAGCAGGGGTCTTCAAAGTACAATTTAAAATTTTTATTCAAATATTACTGTTATCTTTCATGGCAGGATTTGGAGACCTCAAAGACATGAGATGAGTGAAATATTAGAAAAATATTCTCATGTCCTGAAATTACATATGGAAGCAAACAAAAGCATTTATCCTAGTTAAATTCTATTATACTGTTGGTGGTGAAACCAGCCTGTGTTATGGCAATATTTCTACCTCATGTTCATTTCAAATCAGTATAGCAGTGAAGGAAAAAAGAGGCAACCCTATAATTAGAATAAAAGCTCTCTATAGCTCTTCATGTTTTTTTGGGGAAGCAAATTATAAAGTAACAGAGCAAATTAGAACAGCAGCTGTTCATTAGCACTTTAGAAGTGATTTTACCTAAATTCTGTAAGATTTTCTGTAATTATTTAGGAATTCTGTCTAAACACTGCAAATAGATTGGGGGCTTGTTCTGAGAACTGCTTGGTATCTATGGAAAGGAAAACGGCCCTACTTTGATTTACCCTTTTTAGGTAAACTCGTCTTGAAGCAGCAAAGCTGCAGTTGTGCTGCTTAAAGATACAAAAGCGGTGTTTGTAGGAAAACGTGTCTCGTCTCCCGGCCGGTTCGTGCGGGGGAACAGCCCCGCGCGGCCCCTCAGCGGCCCCGGCCCACACAAAGGGCCCGCCCGCCCCGCCATGGCCCGCGCGTGGGGGCGGGTGCCTCCCGCGCTCCCATTGGTGGAGCGGCTTGACAGGCACGGGAGCGCGCCAATGGCTGCCGGGAGTTCAAAGCGGTGCCGGCGGAGGCGGCGAACGCGATTGGCTGGGCGCGCGCGGGGCCCCGCCCGCGGGGAACGGAGGGGCCCAGAGCAGGCGTTTAAAGATGGCGGCGGCGCCGAGTGGGGTACGGTGGTCGTGAGGCGCCCGCGCTCGGCCTCGCTCGCAGCCCCGGCACAGGAGCGGCGGCACCGCCGGGGAT